>OZ023265.1:117153857-117753857 GCA_964006375.1 Tillus elongatus
TTTATAATAGTATAAAGTTCTTTTTTTACAACCAATGGTTTTGGCTGCGGCAATATACCAATCGCACAATAGCATATATAAAGTTCATAATTCAATAAAAAAATTATTTTCGAGGAACACATGACAGGTTATTAATTAATTTAAAACCTTCCAATCATGCATTTACTGGCACTATTTTCCCCCACCACATTAATGATAACCCAAGCTGTTTTACCAGCTATAGATTATATATATATATATATATATATATATATATATATATATATATATATATATATATATATATATATATATATATATATATATATATATATATATACTAATGTAAACTATAAAACCATATAGGTATACACTGTGTCTATAATGTAACGCATACATTCAATAAAATTGAAAGTGGCCATTATTAAGGAAACTTCAAAAACAGGGCGATTTTTATGTTCAAAAACTAACTTGTTAATATAAAAATCTCATCCCTATCGATATACCTCTTCAAGGGGTAGCTAATACCCTTTCGAAATTTAGAAATTGAATGGTGGGTAGTGTGATACATATTTTTAAAGCTAATCCAACTCTTTATTCAGCAACACAATTTGTTTCTTGTAGGAATAAAACAAAGTGAGTAATAAAATTTTTATTATCAGTAACACCTAACACAAGTAAAGGCTATAAATAATTACATAGTTCAGTCCTATCTAATCAAATGTTCGAAATGCCCGCCTTCTTGTGCCAAATGGTAACTCTATTTATAATCTCTGGAGAAATATTGGTACATTCAGTTCTAATTCTTGTTTTCAATTTGTCGCTAGTATCTGGTTTACTTTCGAATACAACGTTCTTCAAATGAACCTACAAAAAATCTAAGGGAGTTAGGTCAGGTGAGCTTACTGGCCACTTGCATGCAGCATGCCTACTAATCCATCTGTTGGAAAATTGTTGATCCATATACTGTTGAACATTACATCATAATGCACGGGGCCACCATCTTGTTGATACCACAAGTTATGATTTATGATTATTGCGTCCATCAGTTCAATATCGTCGGAATTAAATATTGCTGTAAAAATTGTGGATATCGTGGTCCATTTATAGTTCCATCAAAAAGTAGGAATCAATAGTCTTACTCCTAACAATTCCCGCCCAAATATTTATCTTTTGTGGATATTGTGTGTGAGTCTGTCGCATCCATCTTATATTTTCCCCTGCCCAATATCTTCCGTTTTGACGGTTAACTTCTCCATGTCCATGTCCAAACATCAAGGAGTTCTCAATCGATAGAAGAAAATAATTTAAGTTAATTGAAATAATTTAATACATGATTAATTTACAAAAAAAGAAAAGAAAAAAAAAGCCAGGACGCAGCAAGTGCGTTATGGTAGTGAGTTTTCATAGAAATGATCTGGCACAAAATATTTTATTATAACTTTTTTTTTGCAATATAAAAATCTTAGTGTGTAGTTTACTTTTTGTATCGTAAACCCAGCTGCCAAATTTGGTTATCAGAGCTTTTTTATTTTTTGAGATAAAAATTTTTTTCTAATGAAAACTCAAAATTTTTCCGGAAAACCTCGTCCGATTTTCCTGACTAACGAACTTATTCAAGCTATTTACAAAAGGAAGGTACATGCCAAATTTTATTAAAATCGGCCCACTATTTTTTGAGTTATCGGTGTGAGATATATATATTCGAAACTGACCCCGGATATGGGTTCTAAGGGTCCTAGTTCGCGCTTATTTGCAAAAAAATTTTCAAAATTCAAAAGTCGGGATCTCCCCATTACTGAATCTTTTCTACGAAAATTCACTAAAAGAAGAAAATATATAAAATACATAATGTATATAATTTTTATTTTGCTTTCTGACTTCAAATACCTATGTTATAAACGTTTTAGGGCATAGGCACAAACTTATACGGGGTTATATTGATATCTTGGTAGTGTGAAAGCTTTTCACCCAGCAAATTTGATGTTAGTGGCTATGATAATAACTATGCTGTTTCATAAATAAGCTGTCAAAGTTTAACCGCTAAAAGTTGAATAGTTGTAAACCGGTGAGTTGTTGTAGCAGCATGCCAGAGAAATGGCTAGATTTTGGTAAAGACTTTGGTCAATTTTTAAATATTTATTTTTCAAATGGTTATCAAACGAAGAAATTTTTGTTTATATGATGATCAATGACCTTCAAATGCTACTAATAAAAACTAGGTGGCGGAATTTAAAAGAGGACGATCAAATGTCAAAGAGAAAACCGATCTGGAAGACGCGTAGTAGAAACATTACACATTTCGTATGAACGTGTGTTTCACAATGTTCATGGAGACTTTGGAATGAGAAAGTTTTCGGCAAAATGGATTTCGAAATGCTTGAACGCTGATGAGAAGCACTCGCGTTTGTAAATGGCGAGGGTAATATACCACCGTCTTTAGAAATATTCCTCCTTAACGTTTTTGATGGGCTTGTGACTATGGGCGAAACATGGGTCCATCACTATGAACCATAAATTAAAGAGCAATCGAAAGACTGGAATTATTTCAGTTCTTGACTAGATGACCCAGACAATTCCGTGTTGAAAACTCGAATGGCAAGTTCCTGGCTTTAGTTTTCTGTGACAAAGATGAGATCGTTCGGCTAGATTTTCTGAAACAAGATAAAACCGTCACCGGAGCATACCATAGTGATTTGGTTAGGCTAGAATATGCCACAGGTGTGCTCTCTTTTTGCAAGACAACGCCTCTGCTCACAAGGCGTTGATAGCACCGCAAATAATTGGTAAAATTGGTTTTAAATTGGTTGACCATTTGCCAAACAACGTAGTCTCTTGTGCCGCTGAGAAGTGGTTTCAAGATCAAGATAAAGAATTATTTTAGTAGGTTTAGAATCCCTTGATAAATGTTTAGTTAAATGTGCAAGTGTTAGACGAGATTATGTAAAATAAATAAAAATTTCTTTAAAAAAAATTAATGTTTTTTCTATTGTAGGCTAAGTGCTTTTCACTATCTCCTCTTAGACTGCGCTAGTGGCTTACTGCTTCTGCCAAAACAGATAAACAGACACAGACTATCTCCTCGTATTCACCCAAATAGTCCAAATGTGATGCAAAATGTGTAGAGAAAAATAATAGTAACATTATCCCCTTATTTGCTGTCATAAACAAAGCCGGGTTTGTGGAACGTTGTAATCATGTATCAAGTAATTTGTTGTTATTTTTAGTCTTCCCTTATTTATCCAACTCTCAATATAAGACTGAAATAAGAGCTGCTAATTGAACATTGCTGTATGATCTGATTAAGTCACAAATAACATTCAAACACAACAAAGGCAAAGAAACGTGTGAAAATATAAATATTAATCGATTACAACCTACATCATTTCTTATAAAAGTTTGGGACGTAGCAAGTGCGTTATGGTAGTGAATTTTCATAAGATTAATATATTAGTGATTAGCCTTATATTAAAATTTATAAAAAATTACTTTAGTAATTAGGCGCAGTAAAAATAAGGTAAAGAAGGGCAAGCAAAAACATGATGAAAAACATACTCTGACTTGACCACAAAGAAAATATTCGTATTCCTGTACCCATAAATTTTTGAAACGTCCCATTCATAGAGTTTTAACGAAAAAATGTCAATTTTCGCCAAATTACCCCTCATTTAACCCCTACCCCCTGAGGCGATCTTACCCAAAAACAATTCGAAGCGTTTCTTTGCCGGGTGCTAACTGGATACCTACCAAATTTGAAGATGATATTTGAATTCGTTCGAAAGTTATTCTACATGTTGTGAGACTTTTTACGCCGTTTTAGCCAACAAAAAAATTAAAATTTTTGTCACCGATATTCCACCACCACACATTCAATCCCTAATATAATTGCAGCACAGAATACCAGATGTTTGATAAAATTGAAAGTTTTGTATTGAACAAACCCTAAAACGTTATATTACTCGAGTTTTAACGCAAAAATGTCAATTTTCACAAATCACCCCCTATTCATTCCCTACCCCCTGGTGCGATTTTACCCAAAAACAATCAGAACTGTTTGTTTGTCAGGTGATAACTGTATGCCAAATTTGAAGTCAGTATATCATATCGTTCTAAAGTTATCGTGGCTACAAACAGACAGACATACAGACTGGCAGACCGACAGAAAAAATTTCGTTTCCAGTTATGTTTTTTCACACATTTTGCAACGTTTAAACGGAACAAATTTTTGGAAATTTCTGTCATACTAATACCATACTTCCACACGTATTGACGATGTGGACGTAATTCCTGTGATTCATGCATTGGGGGTGATTGTATGCATGCAGAAGGGGAAGAAGAACCACCAGGAGGAAGAAGATTTCTGCCCCCTGACCCAAAAATACGGAGGGTTCTCCTTCCCATTGTGCATGCATACAACCACCTTCAAAGCATAAAGCACAAGGAAAATATCTTGGGAGCAACCCCCAAGAAAGTTACAGAGCCTGCGGCGAATATGGGTGTTGTGCGGGGTAGACAGGGGTTAAAGGAGGTATTGCTGCAAAATGTGAGAACGCACTTTTTTAAAGCCTAACTAGCATTTTTCGCTCATAGTTCCTGCCCGCTCAGCACCCCTATTGATTCTTGGTCCCTTAACTTTTATGGGGGTTGTTTGCAACAAATTTCATTTGTGCTTTGTGCATACTAGTGGCGTTCTAAGCCGGTTTCTGTAAAAAAAAATCTAAAAACCCTCCGTGCATTAGATTCCACTTCGTCGCCAATAATGTCTTTCAGATAATATAATACAGCACTAAATTAAATAGGTTCACTTGCATTTTTATTTCTTTTTTATTTTCATATTTACGCATGTTTCTGTTTTTTTTTCTTCTAAAAACCTTTCATGCAGTAAACTGCAAATTTACCGAAATTACATTCCACTTCGTCGCCTATAATATCTTTCAGATAATATAGAATATAGCACTAAATTAAATATGTTTACTTGCATTTTCATTTCTTTTTTATTTTTATATTACATGTAAGCTCAAGATATGTATAATGAAGGGGTGTGTGGGGTGTGTGTGTGTGTGTGTGTGTGTGGAGGGTGTCAGGGAACTTAATTGACATTGTGGCAACATAAACTTGAAAAGTAGAGAAGTCTTTAGAGCGCCATAACAGTCATAAACTTGATTTGATCATCATGTCACAGTAGTATTCTGATCATAAACAATTACTTCTAACTATATGCACACAAAAATTAGTAAAACTCGTTAATAAAATATAATAAAAAATTCGCGAAAAATATATATTCTCTAGTGTGATGTGTGCTGTTGCGTCGTCCTGGTGAAAATAAATAAGTTCATCATCGTGTGGTTGTTGAACATATTTAGCAAACATGTTGTTTCTGTGCCTTATTCCCGACATTCAGATACGAATATTTCAGAAACTATAAATTTTAGATAAAGCCTCCGTGGTTCAGGGGCAAGAACGTGTTCCTCTAAACCGAAGGGTACTGGGTTCTATCTCAGGGTTTTCCTTTCACCTTTTCAGTACAAACTGTAACATTAACATCAACCAAGGTTCTGGCATTGTATTTGAACAAGTTGAATGTCTGCACGTTCCACCCTTCCTAGGGGGCGTAAAGACGTCGGTCCCGTGTCCATGCGATGTTGGGCACGTTAAATATCCCTACCCTCCTTACAGAAAGGCAGGTGGAGTCGGTGGATGGCCATAGTCGCGGAAATAGACCGACGTTAAAGAAGCAAAACACACACACAAATTTTAGATACGAGGATATGTTAAGAAAACCAATGTCGATTTCGATAGAGAATCTGCCATGCAAATTAAATGAGTAACGGACATTTGAATGTCGATATTCATAAAACTTTTGATTAAACCAGAAATGACATGTGTCACATGCGCTGCTAGAAGTCATAGGAATACTGGAAATTGTGTCAAAAACCCCACATTTGTTTTCTGAAAGATCGTCGTTACACATTATCAATATCAGATATTTCATCGTGATTTTCTCAGGAACGGTAAGAAGTAGAATCAGCGTGTGACACATGTGTTAGCATAAGGTTCCCAAAATTGAACATTGTTATAATATACAGGATGTTTATTTGAAATAATAGTTTCGAGTGATCCTGTATTCAATTGCTGCGCCTGCATCGCCAATGTTTTTCCAAAATTTAAAAAAATGTTTTTATGATGAAGTAGCGGCTTCGTCAGTAATCTGTTAGCACGCGATATTATTATTATTATTATTATTTTTATTTATTGGCGAAAATCATACAATGTGTCTTTACAAAAAGTCTTAGACGTATGCTATATATTTACACAATTTCACTAAATTGATATTTAACATTGTTTGACATATATAAGCCAATTTCAGCCACCTTCAAATTTTGGCAATCAAAATACCATGTCTCAAACGTATGATGTGTATTTGCACAATTTAACTAAATTTATATTTAAGATTATTTGACATCTTTATGCGAAATTCAGCACACTTCAAATTTTGACAATCCAAACGCTTAAAGATGTGCTAAATACAGACTTGGAGACTACTATTGGTTTTCTTTTCTATAAATGAAGGACGTAGCCAGCGGGTAAGCTAACTGGAGAAAGTGGCCCTAATGAATTCTAGATGTTCTAGATATTCTAATTCAATATTTTTAAGGATATTGTTGTTCAGAGAAAGTGTTTAAAAATTATCTACACATAAAGACAATTGTCCTTCATTTGGTTTATTTTCCAATTGATATTCATTACCATTACAACTTTAAAATTTGAAATAATAAAATAATAAGAATTAATTGTCAGTTTAACTTATCGTGTGATGAGAACAACTTTGTTGGAAAAGCAGTTGATAAGTGTGTATGGTAAGCCCGCATATTTCCTCAAAGTCGCCAGCTTATAATTTTCCAAGGGTTTCGGATCTGGTTGACACATCATGTTAGTTTAAAAATAAATTAAATCAGTACGTAACCAAAATAAGAGCGAATACTAGAACAATGGATTGTTGAAAACTTTCTCTCTCCATCCATTAAAGCGTATATAATGTATGCTATGCGATGTTGTACGAGTAAAAGTTACCTACCATACTCACAAAAGAAAGGTTTGCGGTAAAGTTAAGTTAACAAGCTGAAACCCTTCGGTGACTTTAGTGTTTGGCGACGGCGATGGATATAGAACAACTTTAAACAAGGATAAAGATACAATCTGTCAATTTTTAAAGGGTGAAAATGAACCAACAAGGAATTCCTAAAGCGTCATTTATTAAGTCATAAATTGCCTATAAGCTTAGAAAGAAAACTACAACTGTACCCTATTTCCCTGAAAAAGAAAAACCTACAGTCTGCAAAAACGAATTGATTAATCGATTGATGAAACTTTAACAAGTCTTCAATTAGAAGGTTTATGACGGTTTGTATTGGCGGCGGTGTATATTGGTTTCTCTGTTTACAAGACTTGGGAGTGTTTACAATGATGGGAAGCCCGCCAGTTCAACCGGAATTGATGCCCTCCCGACACGCAAAGCCGTTAAGTACTCCTGCCAGAAACAGATATATTATCCAGGGGAACGACATTTGCTACTTTATTAGTCAATAATATCTAATTAAAGACGTAGGTCTATTCTTCCTTGTCGTAGAAATGGTTGCATGGAACTTGATTTATGGAAAGAACAATTAGTTAAATATAAGAAATAAATCCTTGATTCACATGAGATTATTTCTTATATACCCTTCTTTTATACGGGTACACTCTTTCCTATAATGTGTGTTCTAGCATGCAAATAGATTCAGCACGGTGTTTAGTGAAAATAATAAGTCAACACGTGTAGAAAGTAGAGTTAATTTTACTGATCTGAACAATATACAAGATTTATCAATGAAGAAAAGTAAATTTCGGTTTAGCTTTTGGTGGACATTTTGTTTATGTAAAAGTAAAAAAACACTTCGTACAGACTTCACAGGAGTAATTTGTGGGAAGTTTTTACCACAAGTTTTAGTTATTTCAAACAGACATTTCTAAAATTTGCTAAATAAAAATAAGTCTGGGCGCAGCAAGTGCGGTATCGTAGTGAATTTTCATAAAAAATGTTTCAAATAGCAAATATGTGTTTTTTTAAAGAAAGCAGTCAAATTTCGTTACCAGTATGACCTATATAGTAAAAACAATGTACCATATACCACATATACCATCAAAATAACTTTATTGTTTGAAAATATACAAAAAAATTCGAAAATAAACATACAATGTTCCCGAACAACTAGTTTCCTGGCCAACGAACCTTATAGGTTAATAGCAAATTGAGCTAGTCAAATTTGAAGCATTTAATAAAAATTCGCACTTACTGCGTCCCGAATTTCTTTTCTTACAAACATGCATTATAATTTCGTGGTCGAAATTCGATAAAGTAAAGGTCAGCTCAGACCTGGCACGGACCGGGGGAATTCGACTATCTAATTAAGACAAAGCATTGTTTAATCAATTTAAACTGAGCAGATTTTAATTAAAAATTTACCAAAACGCACTTGCTGCGTCCCGAATTTCTTTTCTTAGAAACATGCATTATAATTTCGTGATCGAAATTCAATACAATAAAGGTCAGCTCAGCACTGGCAAGGACCGGGGGAGTCGGACTGTCTAATTAAAAAAGGCATTGTTTAATCTACTCGAGCTGTGCAGATTTTAATAAAAATTCGCTATGATAACGCACTTGCTGCGTCCGCAATTTCTTTTCTTACAAACATGCATTATAATTACGTCGAAAATCGATACATTAAATTTGAGCTCAGAACTGGCGCGGACCGGAGGAATCACAATATCTAATTGAAACAAAGCATTGTTTAATCTACTTGAACTGAGCAGATTTTCCTGACTAACGAACTTATCCAAGCCATTTACAAGAGGAACGTATTCACGAAATTTGATTGTCATCGGCGCATTATTTTTTGAGTAATCGGTGTGACACACACACACAGATATATATATATATATATAAACATATAAAGTCTGAAACCGACCTCGGATTTGGGTTCCAGAGGTCCTGAATAGCGTTCATTTGTGGAAATTTTTTCAAAATTCAAAAGTCGTGATCTTATTAGTGAATTTTTTAAAGAAAAGAGTTTTATGGGTATCAACACAGTATATGACGGACGAATTGATATCGCAACCATGACTGTCCTAAAAAGTATTTTTAATGTTTTTATTCCTTCTGTAATTCATTATTTCGCGGTCAAATTTTTTAAAAGGACGACGTTTCTCCTTCTTTTTAAACACGTGAAGTCCAACTGTTGGTGTCAAGAATATATATTTTTTTATAGATCCACTTTTTACACAAAATCTTGTTTTGGCGGTTTGAGACTCTAGCTAATCAGATCAATCGGTACATGTATGCATTTTCATCAAAATATCCCATTAAAATCGTAAAGTAAAGTTTTAAATTTAGAGCAAAATCGGCAATATCCTAATTTTACAAAGAATAGCATATGTATCCAATTTTAACAAGTCTGTGCAAGTCGGTTGAATTTTTTAGTTAGTTGTGTGTATTTTTGTTGGTGATACGTACGTGTTTTCTATCGTGCAAGAGTTTTCGTAAAGAAATATCGCATTTAGTACAATTACTTTTGACGATATAATTTATAAATGTCCAATCTTCACAATTAAATCAGTAGCGATAGCTAATTGTTTTGTTACCAGATTTAACGCCTGGTTAAAACTTAATCAGAATAGAATATACCTGCGCCTAGAGTTTTAGCCTGAAATAATGTATTATGGGGCAGAGCATATTAGTGTAAATGATGGAAATGATGAAGTAGGGAAAGGGAAAAACGCGAGAACCAAAGACAGGCGCGTAAGAAGCGAAAGTAAGGTGAAGTTGTCTTATGAAAATAAGTTTTTTGGGTAATCAGACCATGGCCCTAAATTAAAAAGTTTTACACGTCCTTGCTGTCATAAAGGTAAAACATATGTATGCAGTAAAATAGGCACGCAGGATATTTAATAACGAATAAAACAATTCTATAGTCATGTAGAGAAAGTCCGCCAGGAAAGATATTTTTGTCATTATGTCTGTTATACCAGCTTAAAGACGCAGAGAGGCGCAACCGTTTCCTACATATTAAACTTCAATCAAAGCACTGTTCGGATTTGTAAAAATGCATCGGTAGAGGTATTATTAACATGTTTAATAAACTTTGTTTATCCTATACAAAGTTCGCATTTGCTGTTAATCTTCTAGATTAATAAAATGGCACATGCAGCATGCTTGTAGCTTTGTATTACAATAATCGTCGGACAAGACCAACGATTCGGAAATCATGGTCTGCAGAGTCAATGGTACAAGCGTTCGCTGCAGTAAATGCAAAGCAAATGGGATGGCTAAAAGCCTTTAAATTTTCAATGTTCCACAGGCTACTTTGAGACGTAGAGCAAACAATTCGAATATCAGAGTTAAAGGTGTTAAAACTCATTCTAGCACAACTTTTGATCAGGATACTGAGCTGGAGCTGGTTGAACATTTTAAAGTATTAAAAGCCGATTATTCGGTTTTATCTGCAATGAGCTAAGGGAATTTGCGTTCACATTCGCGTACACGTTAAAAACAACATTGAAAATAAGTTTAACTGTAATAAACAATTGGCTGGTAACGAATTGCTTTGTCGTCCTCGACAAAAACATCCAGGAATTTCATTAAGGCACCCTAAGCTACGTTGGCCGTCAGGGCTATTGCCTTTAATAGGCCACAATTGCAAACATTCTTAGAAACTCTTAAAAAATTAATTACTGATTAAGAGATTGATTCACAGTCCAAAAACTCCTAAAGATTCTTGCCTCCACCGGACGAAGGCTAATGGGCTTCCTGACCAGCGCAGAAAGATGCCAAAATATTACTGTAGCTTGTTACATGAGTTATACGGAAACTTCGTCCCACCAGCGTTCATATTTCAACGTAAGAAAGCGAAATCAGAACTCATTGATTTCCCTCCGCTTGGTGGCCCAAGGATGTATGATAATACCTGATAAGAATCATGATAGATGACGATTGAATCGTTTTATAACTTAATGGCTGACACACTTTGCGAATTATGTCAAACCTTCCAGTGGTATCCAGTGTTTAAATACTTTTGACCAGTATACAAAGATAATCGTGAAATGTTAATGTAAAATGATGGCATATGGCTCTTTCACCAGCTCATCCAAAATGTTGCAACAAGTCTTAGTATTTTGGAAAGTATATTTTTTTAATCTAAGTATGTTATTTTAGGACAGTTTCCTCGAGTTCATATTGTTTATCGAGACTAAAGAGGCATCGTGGTAGCATCTGTTTTTCCTGGACACAAAAATGTTATATTCAAAAGTCGCCGGGAAAGTTCTTGATTCACTTTTCTTGCACAAAGATGGTACAATTCTACTGGATTTTTAAAAACGAGAGCATGCTAATAAGTTGCTAATTAAATTCGATGACAAAAAAGAATTGAGATTTTTCTTGTCGATGTCATACTTCCAAACGTTGTGACGATTTGGAAGTAATTTAATAAAAGTGTGACAACATTTCAGTTGGTTTATTTATCAAAATTTTATATCTTACCATTCCAATTGTTTGCTTATATATGTGTCTGAGGAAGAGCATAAATAAACTGTACACCAAGTATAACATTTATGGCACATAGCCTAACATTTTAATTTTAGGTGAAATTGTATACGTCTTAGTATTCACGTTTGTCATAAAAAGCAAATCAATTTAAAACAGTGAAAGCTTTATGTCTACAATTTCAGCTAATTGCAAATGCAGGAAATACGGAAATGCTATACTTTGATAGAAGTAAGGAGCAATATCATAGTATAAGATTATCACAAAAAACGTATAAACAGCTGGTAACTGATCCAGTGCGTGAAGCGTCCTCATTATCACGCGACACTTCATCA
Organism: Tillus elongatus; assembly: GCA_964006375.1. Lineage (NCBI taxonomy): Eukaryota > Metazoa > Arthropoda > Insecta > Coleoptera > Cleridae > Tillus > Tillus elongatus. Next base: position 117,165,747 of record OZ023265.1, read on the forward strand.
AACCGGAGGCGAGCGTCCTCTCTATCACGCGGTAATCTATGGAACTAAATATTTTATATATCACGGGGTAATTGTATATTGGCCCAGACGGCGCCTCATAGAACATCCACCCTATTCTCCGGATTTAGCACCACCAGACTATTATTTATTGTCAAACTCAAAAAACAGTTGAAAGGTAAACGATTTTCAACAAAAAGGAAGTCATATGTGCTGAGTGGTTTGAAGGCCAAGATAACGGTTTATAATTTATTTATGAACGTTCTGCTAAATGTGTAAGTTTTGCATAAGACTGTATTGAATAAATAAAATTTTGTTTCAAAAACTTATTGCGTTTTTCGTTGCAGGCCACGTACTCTTCAAAACGTTTAAGATTGTGTAAAAAGTGTACTATTCTACTACTAGTTGTAAATTAGAAGTTTTAAAAATTAGATCCTGATTGTATTGACTTATATTTTGTATTTTTTTTAGAAGTTTCAAAATTAGATGTTTTTTTTTTAAATTAGATATTGGTTCTACTGACTTATATTTTGTCTTTTTTTGCAGGTAAAACGAAAAAAACAACAAGCGTTAGTGCTCGTATTTGCATTTGGTGCCATGGATATATTAAATATGCAGGGATTACAAAGAAAAATCGTGAGTATTATCACCTGCAATACTGGCGGAATTTCTCCATCGGTCTGCAGAATTTGTCGTTCTCCTAGTGTTCACTGTAGGCCTATATGTTTATTTGATCCATAAGGCACGCGGTGAATGCCAAGAGCAGACTCATTACAACTATAATTTTACTGTCTTCATGAGACCTAAGATATTTCAGGTTTGCTTATTTTATTATAAACTTTACACCAATTAATTTTCCATGTAAAATCCATATGTAGTTCTATTTTTGCCCCTATAGTAGTAAGATTGTGTCGGCATGTCCACTAACAGCACGGGGTCGAAGTGCAGTTTGGAGAAAAAATTCAGTATAGAAGTTCGATGGACGGAAATATGGGCTTCCTTTTTAAGGGAAAATAGTCTAGTACACAGACACAAGAACGACGATTTGCAGAATATGGACAGCCTTAAGCTTAGTAAGCCTAGGAAAACATTTTTAAATGTTCTAGGTGTAAATGACCGTAAGACAATGTGGTACAACAAAGAGTTTTGTGCAAAAAACGTCGACTCAATCCATGGCCATAAAGTCTGATAGCCAAGCTGCGCCTAAGGTACTAAGTTCAATGGAAATAAGTTCTAAGACAACTCTAATAGAGCTTGAAAGCCAATACGAAGTAGCTCCTAACTCTGGCTTAGGTGACAGCTAATAGTTTCAGAACCGTTTCGTGGTCTAGCAAGTGTGAACATAAGGAGACCCATTAATAAATAGACCAAAATAAAAATCTTGAAGTGGTGGAATAACTCACCACGACCAAATATTTAATAACAAACTTTTGATTTAGCAAGGTTCGTGGAAAGTTTCGCTACAAGTAGGCTGTAAATAATGGTATCTCTAGCTCAAGCGATTTTCAGCTTTGAAATGTCGAATTTAGGAGTCCACAAAATGTTAGTAAAATTACTACTCTATTTAAATTTATTATTTAGTTTACGCAATATTAATAATAACAGTGTATTCTCTAAAAAACAGAGTGACATACAACTTTATTTTCAGTGATTTTTTTGATATTGGAAATAAATTCCCCAAATGAGCGCGAACTAGGCCCCATCGAACACACATCCGGGTTCAGTTTCAATTTTTATATGTTTACACACATACACACACACAGATATATACATACATACATACATACATATATATATATATATATATATATATATATATATATATATATATATATATATATATATATATATATATATATATATATATATATATATATATATATAACCTTGATATCTCAATAATAAGCCAATTTTGATGAAATATGGTACATGTTTTCTACTCTTAAGATTAAAATATCTACTAAATTGAAGTCCTTAATAAAAAAAGACATATTTTGCATTACAAACAGTTTTATAAAAATTCTCTACCACAACACACTTGATGCGCCCAGACTTTTTTAAATTCCCCAGGTAAAAAATTATATAATTTAATAGCATTGTGTATGAAGGATCATTTAAAGTGAACTGATATATGACGCAAAACACTACTTTAAATTTGTAAAGTAAACACACACATACAGTGCTCAAAAAGCACTGCAAAAGTGTTTCATAAAGTATTTTTTAATGCAAGGGCTGAGTAGATATTAGATATTACACGACAAATTATATAAATTTTAGAGTGGTATCCTTTGGCAACAGCTGTCTGCTGCCGGTTTAAAACGTGAGTAATATAGTTTCTGAGTTTTTTGTACAAAAAAACATCACTAATAAGCGGTCACTAAAACGAAATAAACCAAGCGATAACATTTCTACCCCAATATAGGGACAAAGTATGTAAGACTAGATGCATTCTCGCAACAATTAGAACCGAGAGCGAAACCGGTCTACAGTAGAAATGGGCCAGGGCTAACAATTTTTTAAATTGTTAGTTAGTTGTATACCGTCTCTATTTTTAATACTCTGTATTATTTGGAGCGGGCGTGACAACAAGTACTTGGTTCCGAACTAGGTGGCGACACGTTCGCTACTCACTTAGTGTTTTAAGACTGGCTATACGATAGCCGTGTTATTTTTGGTGCATTTTTGCTGCAATTAGTATGCCGTACTGAAGAGCTCTAATGAGAGCGAAACCGGTCTACGGTTCTAATTGTTGCGAGAATGCATCTAGTCTTACCTAAACTGGTAATATAAAAAATGTCTGGGCGCAGCAAATGCGTTATAGTAGTGAATTTTCATAAAAATGTTTTTAATAGCAAATATGTCTTTTTTTAATGAACGCCCGCATATAATTTGGTTACCGGTAAAACCTATATAGTCGAAACAATGTACCATATTTCATCAAAATAACTTTATTGTTTGAAAAAGTACAACATTTTACAAAAATAAACTTAAAATGTTCCCGAAAAAACTGGTCCAATTTTCCTGGCCAACGAACCTCTTAAAGCTATTTACCCACCGAGCAAGATATAATTATTTACAAGAAGCTTTTCCACGAAAATCCCAAAAAAATTGAATGAAAATTTGCACACAACTTTTTCACGAAAAGCTGAAAACATTTTTTTGCAATAACATTTATTACCAAAATTTCACAAAAACCTTATAAACTGTGATTTCTACGGAAACACAAAAAATTTGCGAAAATAGACTATTTCTTACAAAAAAATTTCCTAAACAATACATAAAATTAAGCTTATATACCGAATCTGTAATTAAGATTGATAAAAGGAAAACCCAAAAAAAATATTTCCAAAACTAGAGTGTGTAGGTATAGAGAGTTGTTCAATTTGAAAAAAAATATTTTTAATAGCAAATATGTTTTTTTTAAGAAAGCAGGCATCAAATTTGGTTACCAGTATAACCTATATAGTACAAACAATGTGCCATGTTTCATCAAAATAACTTTATTGTTTGAAAATGGACAAAAATTTCCGCATGTAAACTTAAAGTGTTCCTGAAAAAAACTGGTTTCTTGGTCAACCTGATAGGTTAATAGCAAATTGAGCTATTCAAATTTGAAGCATTTAGTGAAAATTCGCTACCATAATGCACTTGCTGCGTCCCGAATTTCTTTTCTTACAAAGGTGTATTAGATTTCGATGGAAAATGCAAAAATGCAATAACATAGGGCGTCTTCGATTAAAAAAAAAGAAAATTTGAATCACCAACGATTTATGGGCCACTCTGTAATTGTAGAAATATTTTTTAAGATGTAGCTTAAGACACCCTATAATTAATGTATACATTTTTTTTTTCTTATCTTGCATAATAACGGATATATTGAGCTTTAAAGATTTTTTACGAAAATTCAACAAAAATGATATACCGATAAACTCTATAACCAACACTACTGCCAAAGCATCAGAGAAAGGGTCTATTTGAACTGAATTTTCTGGGAATATTTTAGTAAAATGAAGGACAATGACGATTGAAACTAAGACATCACGCTTTGTAAAGCATTCTTCTTGAGACATTTTCTTTCCATAGCCCGTATTAGTTTCGGGTTCATTGCCTAAATATTACCAATTTTGACGTTTTGAGGAAAACCCAAATTTATTTGTCTTTAAATGCCTGTAACTTTTTTGTCCTTTAACCTACAGAGCTAAATTGTGGTAGGTAACTTACCTATAAGGATATAAACCTGCGTGCCAAAGTTGGTTGCCCCTACTTTGTTAATTCCGGAGATATAAATTATTTTCTAAACACAACATTTTACGGGAAAACCTCGACAAATTTTCCTGGCTAACAAACTTATCCAAGCCACTTACGAAAGGAAGGTAGTCAAGAAGTGTTATCAAAATCGGTCCGACCTCGGATTTGGGTTCCAGGGGTCCCTAATAGCGCTCATTTGAAGAAATGTTTTCAAAATTCAAAAACCGGGATCTCCTCATTAGTGAATTTTTTTTAAAGAAAATTCACTAAAAGCGACAGCAAGTAAGAACATATAAGAATATGCATGCTGTATTCTGTGTTATACAAAAATGATTACAAAGGAATCGTTGGCCATCATATAAGCTCTTTTATGGATTTACAATAGCAATAGCCAAGATAATTATGATTTATGATTCAAAAGCGACGTTACAATCTATAGCAAGATCTGCAAAGGGTCATTTACAAACTACATCTTAAAAACGTTTAAATATGACTGACATAGGTTAGGTCAGGTCACGGGGCAAAGGGGACTATCTTACAGGCATAACTCACCCTTGTTACTACTTCTCTAGCTATTTACAGTGATGTGCGTAAAGTTGAGAATCAGCTGCGAAATAGAATAAAGTAATTATAACTAATCCACATTTTCTGATAAATCCAACTTTACGAAAAACATAGCACATTTTGCTGAATTTGATTATCCCAGATTTTATTTAGTTTTAATTCCAAGGCTCATCATGGATGACTCCTTAACCACCTTTTCAAAACTTGTATAATTGACTCCCAGTTCTGCACGTGTGACAGCTCGTCAATTAGTGACATGAATCATATATTTTTTCATGCCAGAAATATAGGGACTTGTGCATATATATATATATATATATATATATATATATATATATATATATATATATATATATATATATATATATATAATAATTGAAACTGACCCCGGATATGAGTTCTAGGGGTCCTAGTTCGGGCTCATTTAGAAACATTTTTGTAATATCACCCTTGATACCTTTCTAGTTTAAAATGAAAATTCACAAAATAATGGATGTAGAACTTGACATGAGTATTTTGTTGATGTTATTATAATAACAACTCATTGTTAAAATGTAACGATTCGTTTTAAGTTAACGCAGAATATTTCAGTTAATAATTATCGTTTGTGTTTTAATTAAATATTATCTAAATTTATCTTGTCGAAATAACGAAAAAACTGTCACTTTACGTTTCAAATTCGATAGCGGCGCCACCTTCTTGTGTAAGTACACGCACTTTGAATATTACTTCAAGCAAATTAAATTATAAATCTATGAACTTTGGTGACTAAGGCGAACGTTTTTTTGTTTGTTTACAAAGTTTATAAAAAGTCTGGATGCAGCAGGTGCGTTATGAAAGTGAATTTTCATAAAAATGTTTTCAATAGCAAATATGTCTCTCTAATGCAAGCAGGCATTAATCTGGTTACCCGTATATATATATATATATATATATATATATATATATATATATATATATATATATATATATATATATATATATATATATATATATACGGGTAACCAGATTAATGCCTGCTTGCATTAGAGAGACATATTTGCTATTGAAAATATATATATATATATATATATATATATATATATATATATATATATATATATATATATATATATATATATATATATATATATAGTAGAAACAATGTACCATATATTATCAAAATTACTTATTGTTTGAAAATGCACAAAATTTTCCGAAAATAAACTTAAAATGTTTCCGAGAAAACTTGTTTCCTAGCCAACAAACCTTAGGTTAATGGCAAATTGAGTTATTGAAATTTGAAGGATTTAACGAAAATTCCCTACCAAAACGTACTTACTGCGCCCCGATTTTTTTCTTACAAACATGGACCATATTACGATAAAAAAATGCAAAAATGCAATAATATAAGGGTGTTCGAAAAAAACAATTGCGGGGATCACCAAAGACTTATGGACCAGTCTGTGCTTGTCAAAATATTTTTATAAGATGCACCCTATAATTAACGTATACAATTTTTTTCTCGTATCTTGTATAATAGCAATTATATTGAACTTTACTGTAGAATTGTGTTGTCTTGTATATATGCAAACAGATAAAAACTGAAAGTAAATGGATATGGATTCTAGGTGGCCTAGTTTGCGCTCATTTGAATAAATCTTTTTAAAATTTAAAAGTTGCGGTCTCCTCAATAACGAATTTTTTCTACGAAAATTAGCTAAAAATTATAGACCTTTAAATCACAAACTTTATTAAACCTACAGCCAACGCATGAACTTAACTAAACCTACAGCCAAAGCATCAGAGAAAGAGTCTATTTGAAATGAATTTTTTGTAAACATTTTAGTAAAATGAGGGACCATGATGGTTGAAGCTAAAACTTAAGGGTTTGCAGAACACTCCTCATGCGATATTTTCGTTCCTTAATCGGTATTTGTTTCAGCTTCTTTGCCTAAATGTTGACAATTTTGACGTTTCAAATTGCGACTTTGACGTTTTGAGGAAAACCATTATTTTTTCTTTAAATGCCCATAACTTTTTTGTGTTTTAAGTTAAATTTTTGTACATGGGTCACTATTCATAATAGAAACACGCGTACCAAATTTAGTTGTCGTCACTTTGTTATCTCCGGAGATATAATATCTTATCAAATTTGTTCAAAATCGGCCCATTATTTTTTGAGTTATCGGTGTCATACATACATACATACACACACACACACACACACACATATATATATATATATATATATATATATATATATATATATATATATATATATATATATATATATATATATATATATATATATATATATATAAATACATACATATAAACATATAAAAATTAAAATTGACCCCGGATATAGGTTCTAGGGGTCCTAGTTGGCGCTCATTTGACATTTTTTCAAAATTCAATACTCGGGATCTCCTTATAAGTGATCTTTTTTTAAGAAAATTCACTAAAAAAAAAGAACTGTAAATAATGACAAAAAAAGTTTTAACTATCATTTTTGGTTTTTAAATCAGCGAGACTCAAACAAGTACGTTTAGTAGTCCCAACCCCGGGCCAAGGGCTACTCATACCTTGCTTGCAGTGAACAATGTCGGCGATTTCTTGGTAATAGCGAATTCATGCTACGTTTCCTGCGGTGGTGCTAATGTTTCCTGGTTTCCTGCTGCACTTTTCTAGAAGTTTAATTGACAACAGGCTTACCATCTGATCACCGCTTGTTACTGTCATGCAGCGACGCTACGACGCCGTGACCTACGAGGATAGCAGTGTAAATGTTCGTATCCAGATATGTATACATTGTTCTTTTACTTCCCCATCGTCACAACGTGTGAAAGTATCGCATCGACGACAGAAATTATTTTTTTTTTCGCTTAAATGTCGTAACAAGTATCAAAACATATGTAAAACATGGTTTGGTAACGATTTTTTTGTCTGTCAGTCTATATGTCTGTCTTTAACCACGCTAACTTTAGAACGAATTGATATATCGTCTTCAAGTCTGTCTGTTTCTAACCACGATAACTTTAGAACGAATTGATATATCGTCTTAAAATTTGGTATACAGTTAGCATTCAACAAACGAACGGTTCGGATTGTTTTTGGGTAAAATGGATTTAGTGGGTAGGGGATGAATCGTGGGTGATTTGGTGAAAATTGATATTTTTTCGTTAAAACTCGAGTAATATAACGTTTTATGGTTTATTTATTAGAATACTTTTAATTTCATCAAACATCTGGTATTCTGTGCTAAAATTAAATTAGGTGTTTAATGTGTGGGGGTGGAATATTGTTGACCAAAATTTCGATTTTTGTTTACTAAACGGCGTAAAAAGTCTCAAAACATATAGAAAACTTGATTCTCGAAGAAAATTCTTTTGTCTGTCGGTCGGTCGGTGTGTCTGCATATACATCTGTCTGATAATAGGCGCAATAATTTTCGAACGAATTGAGATATCATCTTCATTGGTATCCAGTTAGCACCCGACGAAGGAACGCTTCGAATTGTTTTTGGGTTAGATGGCTTCAAGGGGTAGGGGATAATAAGGGGGTGATTTGATAAAAACTGACATTTTTTCAATAAAAGTCGAGTAATATAACGTTTCAACAGTTAATGGGTACAGGAATGCAAATATTTTCTTTGTGGTCAAGTCATTCCAGGAGAATGTCTTTCTGAAGAAAATAAACTATCACAGCTCTGTGGAAGTTATCATTCAATTTGCAGCACCATTTTGTTTGTTTTATGGTAACGTTCTTGTGTCATAGCATTGGTGAAGAACTGTTCTGAATTGAACGTCGCCTTGATAACTAATTAATTTTTGTGGATAGATGACATTGAATTTAGTATTCATTTTTTATTATGGACTATCTTTAAGTACCTGTTTTATCGTACAGGATCCTTACGCCTCCATTAATGCACTTTAAATATATTTAGTATTAAAATAATTGAATTCCGTCAGCAGTAGTTCATTTACTTTCATAATTAATATTCATTTCTGTACATGAACAGTGAAAACCGTTGACACTAAAACTTTCATTAACTTTCTTTTATTTACATTGATGTTTTAGGAAATATTTTAGATGCTTTCTGAACTCATATCTCAAATACTATTTCAGTAGTTTGGAATTAAGGCTACGATCCTCCATTTATTAATTTTATTGGTTGCAACACAATAGAAAAACTCAAAAATAAATCATTAACACGGAGAACAGTGCAAAGAAAGGACACAATATTGTAATGATCTTTATATTTGACATGCCAAAATCTTACGCTTACATTTATTATTAAAGAAGACCAGCCAGTGGAAATTTTGTAATAACACAAATCTCTTGGGTAATGAACTCATTATTAATAAGAAATGACATGCGCATCCGATAATGTGATTAAGTTGATTAAATGGGTGTTTTAGTAATCTACTAATATTGCTACATTCCAACGTCATTATCAGATGGAAATGGTATTTTTTTTTTAAGTAAAATATTTTTAGGTCATAAATTTTATCAGTACGAGTCTCATTCCAGTTATTCTGATATAGCGTTTTTAAGAATATTTCCGTATGTTTTTGGGCGAAAAAAATCTCAGTTATAGCTAATATACGAACTCACCCGCGGTCTTAATACAATGAAGATAGGTGCCACGTTTCTTTCAAATCCGTTGAGTATATTTTTTCAATTATCGCTCGGATACATACATACATAGATACACACACACACACACACACACACAAATATATATATATATATATATATATATATATATATATATATATATATATATATATATATATATATATATATATATATATATATATATATATATATATAAATTTGCAAAGTCTCACCATCGATACCTCTAAGTGAATTTTTTTAAATAAAAATTCGCAAAAATGGCCATATGATTGATATATCTCCATAATGTTCTTTAGAAAGCGTAAATAAAAATTTAATAATGATTTAATTTTAGTAAAACTATAAAGTTGGCTAATAAATACTTGTTACATAACTGAGCAGTTAATAAAAGTGAGAAAAATAGTGCTGCAAATTGAATCATAACCTCCACATAGCTGTGATAATTAATTCTCTCCAGAAAGACATTCTCACGGAATGAATTTAGGGCACATGACCTGACCACAAAAAAAATCTGTACCCATAAACTTTCGAAACGTTATATTACTCGAGTTTTATTGAAGAAATATCATGCCGACACACCGACCGTCCTACAGACAAAAGAATTTCCTTCCAGAATCAAGTTTTCTATATGTTTTGAGACTTTTTACGCCGTTTTGGTGAAAAAATCGAAATTTTTATCAACAATTATCCAGCCCCACACATTCAACACCTAATTTAATTTCATCACACAATACCAGATGTTTGATGAAATTAAAAGTATTCTAATAAATAAACCCTAAAACGTTATATTACTCGAGCTTTAACGAAAAAATATCAATTTTCACCAAATCACCCTTTATTTATCCCCTACCCCCCGCAGAGATCTTACCCTAAAACAATTCGTAGCGTTCCTTTGTCTAACTGTGCTAACTGGATACTAGATTTGAAGATGATATTTCAATTTGTTCGAAAGTTATTGCGCCTATTAACAGACAGACAGACAAGCCGACAAGGCGACACCCCGACAGATCGACCAACCCACAGACAACATATTTTCGTTTCAAAATCAATTTTTCTATATGTTTTGAGACTTTTTACGCCGTTTTAGCAAAAAAAAAAATTCTAAATTTTTGTCAACAATACTCCACCCCCACACATTCAACCCCTAATTTAATTTCAGCACAGAATACCAGATTTTTTATGAAATTAAAAGTTTGCTAATACATAAACCTTAAAACGTTATATTACTCGAAGTTTAACGAAAAAATGTCAATTTTTATCAATTCATCCACTACCCCCTGAAGCGATGTAACCCAAAAACAATCCGAACCGTTCGTTTGTCGAGTGCTCACTGTATACCAAATTTGCAGACGATATCTCAATTCGCTCTAAAGTTATCGTCGCTACAAACAGACAGGCATACAGAACAAGAGACCAACAGACCCATGGACCGACAGACAAAAAAAAATTCGTTCCCAAATCATGTTTTCTATATGTTCTGATACTTTTTACGATGTTTAAGCAAAAAAAGAAATTTGAATTTTTGTCGCCGATGTGATACTTCCACACTTTGTGACGATGTGGAAGTAAAATAATTTGAAGATTATGTGTAGCTGTCATGACCAACATATTAAATAAATGTAAAAGGTCTGGACGCAGCAAGTGCGTTATGGTAGTGAATTTTCATTTAAAAAAATTAAATAGCAAACATATGTTTTTCTTAAAGAAAGCAGGCACAAAATTTGGTTATCAGTATAACCTATATAGTAGAAACAATGTACCATATTTCATCAAAATTACTTTATTCTTTGAAAATATAGAAAAATTTTTCGAAAATAAACCTAAAATATTCCCGAAAAAACTAGTTTCCTGGCCACCGAACCTTATAGGTTAATAGCAAATTGAGCTATTCAAATTTAAAGCGTTGAATACAAATCAACCATAACGCACTTGCTGCCTCCCGAATTTCTTTTCTTACAGACATGCATTATAATTCAATGGAAAATGCAAAAATACAATAAGGCGTGTTCGATTAAATCACCAACGGTTTATGGGCCAGCCGGTGATTGTAGAAATAATTTTTTTAAGGTGTAGCTCAAGATACCCTATAATTAACTTATAAATTTTTTTTCGTATCTTGTATAATAACGAATATATTGAACTTGTTTTTTTACGAAAAGTCTTAAAAATTATATACCATCAAACGATAAACTTTATAGCTAAAGCTACTGCCAAACCGTCAGAGAAGGGGTCTATTTAAAATCATTTGCTGAAAACATTTTAGTAAAATCAAGGACTATGATGGTTGAAGCTGAAACTTAAGGGTTTCTAGAACACTCTTCTTGCTACATTTTATTTACAGAATCCGTACCAGGTTCAGGTTCTTTGCCTAAATGGTTCGACGTTTCTAATCGCGTTTGACGTTTTGATGAAAACCCCAATTTTTTTTTCTTTAAATGCTTGTGATTTTTTTGTCCTAAGTTACAAATCTAAATTTTGGTACCCAGTTTACCTTTCATGATATAGAAGCACGTACAGAATTTGGTTGACCTAACTTTATTTCCGGAGATGTAAAATATTTTCGAAAGCAAGCACAAAATTTTTCGAAAAAAAAGCGCAAAATTTTCTACGAAAAACTGGTTAGTTTTTTCTTGCTAACGAACTCATACAAGACACTTGCAAAAAGAAGGTAATCACCAAATTTGATCATCATCGGAGTATTATTTTTTGAGTTATCGATGTGACACACACACATATATATACACACACACACACACACACACACACACACACAAATATATATATATATATATATATATATATATATATATATATATATATATATATATATATATATATATATATATATAAGAATTCAAACTGACCCCCTCGGATATGGGTCCACAATTCAAAGGTCGAGATTTCCTCGTTATTGAATTTTTAAGAAAACATCACTAAAAGGCGGACATTTAAAAAAAAAATTGTCACTTAGCTATGACAAGCAAAGTAACCATAAATTTTACGTATTTAGTAAGATTCGTATTATATTCCATTTCTCGTGTTTTTTTTTTGCAAATTGACTTTTAATGGTTTAGTGCAGTCTGTTGAATTTAAGACATTTTGTTTACAGTATTGTGCTCGTTGAAGTTAAATAAAATTTTGACTGTCCATCACTTCATTTTCATAAAGCAGAAAATTCTAAATTTAACACGTGCTATCGTTAATTCATAGACAACTGATTATTGATTGTCTCAAAATTTGAATTTACTAAGATTTGAGAATACCAGACCATAGGAATCAACCTTTCAAATTGTATTCCAATACATCAGAGGTCTAAGACTCCTCATATGAACATACTATATGATGTTTGGCAATATGTTATAATAATAATAAGTAATAATAGTAAATAATAATAATAATAATAATAATAATAATAATAATAATAATAATAATAATAATAATAAAAATAATAAGTGATAATAGTAACTATGACAATTCGAAAAGAAATACCTACTTTGGGAAAGTGCAAACAAGGGAATTATAGAGATGCGTAGATGAAACAATAATACCAGCCCGAAACACTCGACACAAAATCCAGTCAGCGACACTGCAAATAACTGTTTTGGTACATTAAGTCACAAGCTTTCCGTATAGCTAAAACATTTGAGAAGATATAAAACCAGCAATAAGAAAAAAATGATTATTGCTCTTATTGAGCTATTATTATCTGTGAAAATACTTTCTATCGACGGCTTAAGATTCAGTTTCTAATAGAAGCAGCGATACTTTTACAAATAGGGCACAAATCGAAGGATTCTGGGGAAGTCAACTAGCCACATCAGCTTCATGTAATATTGGCGCCAGCTGGATTAGCAAAGAACACCGCGCTTGTCAAAGTTATTATCATATACATTGTTCCCCACATGAAGTCTTCAGGGTTTTCAAATAGTTCCATAAATGGAAGGAACCCGGGCCTGGTGGTATCCAGAAGTTTGGCTACAGAAATTGTAGTGTACATATAATCTACTGGCAGTATTGATAAATGTTATACTTGACCTGAAGAAGATGCAGCTGCTTCTTATATACTAGTCTCTATTACCAGAGGACCAGCAGTTGTAGGTGTTGGCCAATAACTTGTCTCCTGCGCTAAAGAATCTCTCTGATGCAAAAGGAAACTGGTCATTGATTTGGTTGAGCAAAATCACGGTCATCATGTACAAAGCAATATTCTTACTGCCTTATTGGATTACAAAAGGGCATTTGATTCAGTTCCACACACATGGCTCATATACGCGCGGTAGATATAAATGGATCACAAGTACATTATCCTCCTAGGGCATACGCTTACCTGGAAAACAAAAATTTTGCGGCATGTACAAATCGAGTGATAAAATTGTATTCAGCATAATACCAATTAGAGGTATATTTAAGTACGACTCGGTAAGTCGACTGTTGTTCTGGTTCGCACTGAACCAACTGTCAAACCTTCTGAACTCTATCAGGTATGCGTTCGGTATAAAAATCAATGGCGCAGAGATAATAATGCGTAACCCCCTGTTGTATATAAAAGATCTTAAGCTGATGACTTCCACAAATAACCATCTGGGAACACTATTTACAGTCGCCGAAGGGTTTTCCACAGATATTAGCATGCAATTCGGGTTTGACAAATGTTGTACGTTATGTATTTTTAGAGAGAAGATACAAGCAAGTTGACAATGTATTTACATCAAGTATTGGCCTCCACAATATGACATGTAATGAATAGCTGACAATACAGCAGGCAGAAGAAATACACCGCTCTGTAATGAAGATCAAATGACAAATGAGTTTACGAAGAGAGTTAAGCAAGTGGTACGATACGAGCACATCTTAACGGCAAACACCTGGTCAAAAGTATTCCCACTTATGCGTGTTTTGCACTCAATTATTCCTTTGGGATTGTGGACTGAAGCGAAACGAACATTGTAAGTATACTACAACACTCCTAAGATAAGCTAAAAAACATCAAATTTCTTCCAGTGAGTGAGAACTAGGACCCCTAGAACCCTTATATGGAGTCGGTTTCAATATATACTCATACTCATACTCATTTATTAGTGGTCAAAATTATACATCATGTCTTACAAAGAAGCTGTGCTTGTGCTTGTATCAACATAATTTTGTAAAAATCCTAAAATAATTAAACTGTCAAAACAATTTTAGTTAATGTTACTTTCTGAATTTTGATCAAACTTGCTTTATCTTCTCTTTATTCTTTCACAAACATTTCTATAGCCATTACAAAGATTTATTCTCACTCTCGCCTCACTATTTCTCTTCATTTCAACCAAACCTTCTTAAAAAACATAATTCTTTAGCACATAAATTTTGACATTTTATATATATATATATATATATATATATATATATATATATATATATATATATATAAACACACACATATATATATATATATATATATATATATATATATATATATATATATATATATATATATATATATATATATATATATATATATATTTGTTTGCTGTACTTTTGTGATGTTTTATTTGGTTACGTGGACTGCAGTTATTGTACGTGACGTCTGCGCGATGAGCTTCTATTGGTCGGTTTACTGTTCTCTACTTAATTGTGTTTTTCGACTGTGTCGAATGTATGGGTTTCCTGTTTTTAGTGAATTTTCATTAAGAAAATTCACTAATAGAGAGGCATAGATGGTGAGACTTTCGGATATTTTCTTCAAATTAGCGCGAATACGGCCTCTGGTCAGCTCCGGTCAACTAAAATGTTTATATATATATATATATATATATATATATATATATATATATATATATATATATATATATATATATATATATATCCAACCGATACCTCGAAAAATGCATCACTGATTTGGGCCAAATTTGGGAATTACCCTTATTTTGCTAACGGCTTGGATGAGTTCGTTAATCAAATCTTAGCGGGCAATTTTTCTTAGTAAAAAATTAAAACATATTTTTTAAAACGCAATATCTCTCTAATTGTCTAAGTGATTGCAACGGATATTTACAACTTAAAAGAACATAGACAGACATGGTTCTGTACCAATTATCAAGTCGATTGATCAAAGGAAAAGAAAGTTATTGGAAATAATTAATAAAATAATCCTCGACATCACTTCACATTCTGTAATGCAATATCTACAATGTTGGACAAAGACAGATGACGTTATCTGTACCGCTACTTTATTTAAATAGATCGTAAATAAGAATGTAAACAATGGAGGTTATCGCAGGTTATCATCCGGGAGAACGGTGTGAGATGTGACAGGGACGCCATCTCGCTGCAGGACCAGGTAGTATGTTGCTCTAGTTTACACAAAATTTCATAGATAGAGCTGTATGTCAGCCTTGGACCATTTATTTCCTAATATCAGGACACAGTTTGCTGTCAAAATCGCTTACTTTTAGCATGCGAACATTTCGGGACGCAGCAAGTGCGTTATAGTAGTGAATTTGCATAAGAATTGTACACTATTAGTAAGATATATTATTCAAACTAATTCTTTAAATTTAAATGGACCTCGGAGATCGGTTTTAGAGTCCCAGTTAGCGATTATTTGAATATATATATATATATATATATATATATATATATATATATATATATATATATATATATATATATAATATGGAGCTAGAAAATTAAAATTTGGTCTTAGATATAATATGTAAGTACTGCAAGTGGCTTTAAAAAAATTGTGTTACAAATTTTACTAAAGTTACAATTTTTCAGAAAAAAATAATAATTATTTACAAAGGAAATGTACCTGTCAAATTATAAGTATGACAGGTATTTTTGCTTATTAATTGCTTGGATGGTTTTGTTTTAGTCAACCCATTCTGTTTTTGCAAATAATAAAGAGCAAAAGTCTGGACGCAGCAAGTGCGTTATGGTAATGAATTTTCATAAAAATGTTTTTAATAGCAAATAGCTATGTGTGTGTGTGCTTTTTTAAGAAAGCAGACATCAAATTTGGTTACCAGTATAACCAATATAGTATAGATAAGGTTCCATGTTTGACCAAAATAACTTTATTGTTTGAAAATGTACAAAAATTTCCGAAAGTAAACTTAAAGTGTTCCCGAAAATCTGGTCTTTTGATCAACCTTATAGGTTAATAGCAAATGGAGCTATTCAAATTTGAAGCATTTAAAGAAAATAAATGCAACAATGCAATAACATAAGGCGTGTTTGATTAAAAACAGAGAGAATTTGTATCACCAACGAATTATGGGCCAGCCTGTGATTGTAGAAATGTTTTTTAAGAGGTAGCTCAAGACACCCCATAATTAATGTATACAATTTTTTTTCGTATCTTGTATAATAACGGATATATTGAGCTTTAATGATTTTTTACGAAATATATATATATATATATATATATATATATATATATATATATATATATATATATATATAATATATATATATATATATATATATATATATATATATATATATATATATATATATATATATATATATATATATATATATATATATATATATATATATATTTAGCTAAGACTACTGCCAAAACATCAGAGAAAGGGTTTATTTGAAATGAATTTTCTGGAAACATTTTAGTAAAATGAAGAACAATGATGGTTGAAGCTAAGACTTCAGGGTTTGTAAGACGTTCTTCTTGAGACATTTTTTTTCCATATCTCGTATTAGTTTCAGGTTATTTGCCTACATTTTGCCAATTTTGACGTTTTAAATCGCGACTTTGACGTTTTGAAGAAACCCTCAATTGATTTTTCTTCAAATAGACATAACTTTTTTGCCTTTCAACTTACAGAGTTAAATTTTGGTATGTATTTTACCTATAATGATATAAACCTTCGAACCAAATTTTGCTGCCCTTACTTTGTTATTTCCGGAGATAATTTTTTTTTTGAAAGGAAACACATCACTTTTCAGGAAAACCTGGGCAGATTTTCCTGGATAACGAACTTATCCAAGCCACTTGTAAATTTTTTTTTCTGAAAAGATTTTGTAACTAATAAAATTTGCAACACAATTTTTTTAAAGACATTTGCAGTACTTTTGGGAAAATTTTGAGTTTTATTTCGAAAATTTTTTTTTTTCTCTGAAAATTACAAAGTTGTTTTATTCAAATTAACTACATCTGTTGCCTTGGGAGAGACCTTACTACGCACCAAAATTCAATTTTCTAAGTTTATAGAAAATTGAGTTTTTCAAATTTTAAATTTTCTTTCAAAAAATTTTTTTTATCCGAATATTACAAAGTTATTTTAATCAAATTTGGTGAATATATTGCCCTAGGAAGGACCGTACTACATACCGCAATTAAAATTTCTAAGTTTATAGAAAATTGAGTTATTCAAGTTTGAAGCATTTAATAAAAATTCACTACCATAACGCACTTGCTGCGTCTTTATTATTGTGGTTTGATAACTTGTCCATTTGTATGGCTTCTATTAAGTTTTGTTCAACTGTTTGTATTTGGATTTGTTCTGGGATTAATTGTTTCTTATTGTTTGCTTGTTGAATGTAGTGTGGTTTCCAGATTTCCATTTTTTCGGGTCTTTAATATATTTTATTAGTTGTAGTTGGTTGATATCTATCCAATGCAGTTATATGTTCCTTGAATCTTGTTTCTATTTATTTTTATGTCATTCCTATCTATTTTTTATTGCATGTGTTACATTCTATTTGATATATTCCGTTTAATTCATGTGGGTTGTGTCCTTGTTTTTGATCTATTTTGTATATTATTTTGTTATTCGTTTTGAAGATCATTTTTTAGTCATATTGTTTGAGTGTTTGTGTTATTTTTTTTGATGTGGTGGTTATAAGTGAATGTTGTGTATTTTGTGTATGTTTCTGATGTTTTGTTTCCGATTTGCCAATTTGTTTGTTTTTGATTTATTTTACTAGCGATTCTATTGTTTTCCATTTCCTTGTGCTATTTGTATTATCATGTTGTATTCCTTTTCTCGTTCGTCATTATGGAGTGGCACATTTAGCATTCTGTTTATTAAGTTCCTGTATGCAGCAGTTTTGTGTGTGTGTGTGGGTGTTAGAGTGTTTTCTGTATATTTTGTATTCAATCTGCAAAGGCAGTAAAAATAGGGAAGTTATTGATTGATTGGTGTACCGGTAATTTGGTAAACCCGTTGTGGACGTAGATGTTTTATTCTGGCTTCACAAATGTGTTATTCCATGCAACCGGTTTCGCCTTTACAGCATAATCAGGAAAAATAAAATTAGAAATATTTATACGCGCTCATGACAGTTTTAAGAAAAGTCCTTGCTACATTATAGTATTTTAATCAAAAAAGTTTTGATAATCAAAATAAAAATGACAGATGACGTCTTTAAAAGATATATGTGATGTAGGTGTGTCATTAATAATAAAATAACTAAATAAGAGTAACAGCAATATAGACAGGATCTATATAATGAAAATATCGACATATCTCGACTTATTACAAGTATGTTGCTTACGGTAAGACGTATTATTTTTATTTGATAAGTTTCATTTAAAAGAACAGCTTCTAAAAAACGGAATCTATCGACTTAACTTGCCCAATTAAAATAAGGAAACTGTTATTGTGAATGTTTTTTTAAATCTCTAACTCTTTGCAAGAGTCAAGTCTGCGCCTGTAATTACAAAAATGTAGTGGGTCCACATATTACGGTGGTTCGGTGTTAGGTATCGGTAATATGTGTGGCAAATAGATTTGCCAGCGTCGTTATATCTAAATGCAGATATATGTTCTTTGTACGGAGTATTGAAGAAGCTTCTAGATGTTTGACCGATGTACAATGCGTTACTATGTGCATAAGCTAATTATCGAATTTGTCAAGAAATATGATTTGAACTTTCGCGTTAAATACTAAAAAAATATGCGTCGTGTTTTAAGACCTTTGCATCTGGAATTTAAAGCTTTCGGAATATTTTCTAAAATGTGTCCAAAGTAAGTAATTAAAACATATATCTTATTATTATTATAATTATGATTATAATTCTTTTACTATTGACAATAAATTATACAGCGTATTAGACAAATAAGCAAAGGCTTGTGCTTGCGATTGAAAAAAAATTTAAAATAAGGTTAAAATTTTTTTGACAGTTCAAGAATTTGATTTACTAACAGTTGCTAATTTTGGAATTTTCTTTTTTTTTTGAGCTGCAATTTTTTGCTTGCTGATTCTTGATGAGTAATGCTTTTTTTGGGACCACATGCACACAAGAATTGTCCAAAAATAATAGACCATTTAATCACAAATTTAAAAAAACTAAACTATTGTCAAAGCATTGGCGGGAGGGTCTACTTGAAATGAATTTGCGGCAAATACTGTAGTAAAGTGAGGGACAATGACGGTCGAAGCAGAAACTTTGTAAGACCACTTCTTTCGACACTTTTTCTACATACTCTGCATTCGTTTTAGCATATTTCTGTAAAAGTCCTAAATTTTGACGTTTCAAATCGAGACTCGACGTTTTAAAAAGAAAAACTATAAAATTTTCAAAGCAATTTTTCTGGCATTTCTTGACCTTTTGCGCCAACAAAACTTTTTGTCCGTGTGAACTTTAAAATTATTTTTTTTGACAATCTCTGATCAGCAGTGGCATAAAAAGCTTTTTTTAATGCCTATAACCTTTTTTTTATCAACTTAGAGATCTGGATTTTGGTATATAGTATATTTTTTATAATGTTTTCCATCACACGATTTCTGTAATATGAGACCTTTTTAAGACTTTTGAAATAAAATGTTGTGGTGTCTTATTTCAAAATTCAAATAAAATAAAGATCTGATATGTATATGTTTAAGTAACAGTAGAGCTTTGAATGCACTGCAAGGAAACGAGGGTGGGTGTTGCTATTTAAAAAAGCCAAGTTATCTACATTGTCTGAAGAACTGTAAACTTGACAACATTGCTGATATGGATTGCACCTCCTCAATAACTCTGTACTAGCAAAAAATTTTTTTCAACAAGCGATTTCTGAAATACAAGATTCACCAGGGCTCTTGAAACACAATGTATATTAATTTTTAACTAAACTAAATAATATAATTGGACCTAACACAAGACTAATTTTATACGGCCTAAAAAATTTACGGGGCGAAAATCACCTTAAAACTATTTAGATACTTCAAAATATATGAATACTGATCTTGGCTGCAGGATCAGTATTAAAGGAGATAAAACATGCAATCATTTAGCCCTCTCCCCTAGTGAGCGAGCACCCTCTTCCACTTTGCGTAATGTACATTTGGGGCCATTGACACTCAGTGTCTATTGTATTTAAAACCCTGCAGTATCTTTTAAATCCTGCAGAATCCTATCAAAATTATACAAGTTAAAAATTTTCTTTTCATTTGAGTTTTATTTTTATAAGAGCCTCGGTGGTTCAGTGGTAAGAACGTGTGCCTCTGAACCGAAGGGTACTGGGTTCGATCCCAGGGTACTACTTTCACTTTTTCAGTATATACTTTACAATTCACATCAACCGAGGTTGTGGCATTGTATTTGAGCCAGTTAAATGTCTGCACGTTCCGCCCTTCGGAGGGGGCGTAAAGCCGTCGGTCCCGTCTCCATGCGATGTTGGGCATGTTTAAGACCCCTACCCTCCTTACAGAAAGGCAGGATTTCGGCAAAATTTCCAGGATAGTGAGGTGAAAAAATCGATTCATTCGAAAAAAAAAATTATTACAAAGAATAAAAAGCTACTATAACCAAATTTGGCAGGTAGGTTTACGATATAAAAAGTAAACTACACACCAAAATTTGGATTTCTATGTTACAAGGAAAAAAAGTTATAATAAAATATTTGATGCCAAATCATTTTTATGAAAATTCACTACCATAACGCACTGGCTGCGTCCAGACTTTTTTATTTTACAATTGTTGTCAACTTGAATTAAATAGAAAAAAGCTTCGAAGCAGGGAAGGCCACCTTAAGCTGTATCTTAAATATTATTTTCATTACTAGGAATTTTGATGCCGCTCATACACAAAATAATTATTTAATATATACATTCATCGTATATGCCTATGTGTGTGTGAGTGTGTTTTGTTTCACCTCATTATCCTGGAAATTTTGCCGAACCCCTGCTTTTCTGTAAGGAGGGTATGGATCTTTAACATGCCCAATATCGCATGGACACGGGACCGACGGCTTTATGCCCCCTCCGAAGGGCGGAACGTGCAGTCATTCAACTTGCTCAAATACAATGCCAGAACCTCGGTTGATGTTAATGTTACAGTTTGTACTGAAAAAGTGAAAGGAGTACCCTGGGATCAAATCCAGTACCCTTCGGTTCAGAGGCACACGTTCTTACCCCTGAACCACCGAGGTTCTGTATATGCCTATGAATACGTACCTTTTAAAGGGGTTTATAGTCGGTAGCCTAAAAATATAAACCCTGTAGCCTTATCATCGCAGGGTCTGACCATCCTTGATCAGATTACCCCAAAAGTAATGAAAACAGGTCCAAATAAATAATTAAAGCAAATATTATGAGAAGAAGTTAATTTAACCAAGTTTTTGCTATATAGGTACGTCTCATTTGAAATGTCACCCCAAAATATAATTTTGCTAGTAGCAAAACATGATTTTTGAGCTCTTGTTGTATGGCACTAAAAACTGTTTCGCCATTTCTTGAACTTGACTGGTAGCTTTCCTAAGATGATTGGGAAGAGAACTCCTTGAAATGCTAAAAGCTTTCGCTACACTTTTCTCACTTCTGCCACTTGCTGCATTGACACATGCCTCTGTTATAGACTATTTGTGTCAGGGGGCCTTGTTTGTGGGTTTGTGGTTCTTTTAGTGAATTTAAAAAACACTGATGAGGAGATCGCGACTTTTGAATTTTCATTTTTTTTTTCAAATGAGCGCAAACAAGGACCCCTAGAATACATATCCGGGGTCAGTTTCGATTTATATATATATATATATATATATATATATATATATATATATATATATATATATATATATATATATATATATATATATATATATATATATATATACATACATATATACAGGGTGCGCCAAACTCAATGACCTTTTAGAAGTATCTAGAGAACGAGAAAAGGTAGGAATTTGGAATAAAGGTTGTGTGTATATAAAGCCGAGATCTTCATTTTAAAATATTTTTAACAATGCGGTGTTGCGAGATCCTCTCTTACCAAATACTGATTTTTCTAATAGAACACCCTATATATTATGAAATTTTTGGATTCCACCGACTATTCTGGAACTTTTTTGTCAAACTTCTCTTTCACTTATCTTAAGCTGTTTAGGAATAAAAAAATATTTTTTAAGAAATTCGGCAACAAGCACCTCTTAATAAAAAAATGTTTTCTTTTTAACCAGCATAGCTGAAGACCTGTTTTTTCGGTGGTTGTTCCTTATTATGTTGCTATATCATAAAATGTTATGCGAATTAAGTTGCTGCAAATTTTAAATGGAACAGCCTGTATTTTATAGTAAAACCCGAAAAATCAGTTAATTCTCTATCTAAAAGTATAATGTGAGTGAGTCGTTAACGTGCCGCCACCTAGTTGCGGAACATGATTTGGTGACACGTTCACCACTCACTTAGTGTTGGAAGGCTGGCTACTATAGCCTTATTACTTTATAGGTGTATTTTCGCAGCAATTAGTATGCCGTACTGATGAGCACTAATTAGAGCGAAACCAGTCTACGGTTCTAATTGTTGTGAGAATGCCACTAGCCTTACGTATAATGTGATATATTTTATACGGTTTTGAACATATTAGAAAAAACACAGAATAATGCAAGTAGCAAACAAGGAACAACTAATTCTGTTTTATTTACTTGTTGAATATGATACGACTTTAAAATAAAATAATACAGGTAGCAATAAGCGTTCTAAAATAAAGTAATAAATTACTATTCTAGAGTAAAGAAAAAAATAACAAGAAATCAAAAAATCAATAACTACATTGTTTGTAACGCCTTAAATTCAAGTTGACAAGAATTTTAAAATAAAATAACAAAAAATAAACATAAAAATAGGAGAGAATCAATAACTAAATTGTTCTAAACATCCTCCACTAACTCTTACACATTCAAGAATTTGTTTCTGCACAGTCTGTTGTTGCTGCTTGTATCTCAGAGGCCTCTAGATACAGGAGTGCTTCTCTAACTTGATTTTTAAGTTATTCCTTAGTGTGAAAGGGGGTAAGGTAAACAAGTTGTTTTATTCTATCCCATAGATAAAAATCAAGTGGGGTAAGGTCTGGCGACATTGGGGGCCAAACCCATGGACCTGATCGACGAATCCAACGATCCTGTAACATCTCTAACAGTTCATTGGTAACTTCATTTGTGCAGTGAGCTGGTGCACCATCTAGTTGATACCAACAATCTCGCAGCATTTTAAGATTTAATTCGTCGAGCAAGTAAGATACTGTGGTCCGTAATATTTCGAGTTATTTCTCAGAATTTAGAAACATAAAAACAAAATTTTATTTTATCGTTCATCAATAAACGGAATACATTAAAACCGAATTTGTGTTGAAATCCCCTTTCTTTAACGAAGTGAGGATTTTCTGAAGCCGAATAATGTGAATTTCTTGTGTTGAATATGCTTTCCGTGGTAAATTTACTTTCATCGGTCCTAATTTTTTTTTTCAGAAATATTTCGATCTTGTGTACGAATTAAATCATTACGCATAATTCAATACGGGTTGGGAGATCATTGGGTTCGACTGCTTGAAGTGTCACAATTTTATAAATAGGCATTTAATGGCCATGCAGAATCCTCTCTATCGATTTGTAAGATATTCCCAAATTTTTTTCAGCAGAATAAATGGACGCATCAGGATATGCAGAAAAATATGCCAGGACATTTAGTTCAGTGTCCTCGTTACCTGTCACAGGTTTAATTTGCACTCTTCTTGGATCTTTTATGAGACCTTTGTTCATAAAGTTATTTTGATTTTGTATCCTCCTAACTTTCTTTTAGTTAATCGGTACTGCATTTGGATAGTGCTCCTTAAACTTTCTGCATGTTCTAGAAATAATTTGGTTACAGTGGCCATGCATGTAAAGCAGATTTAAAATTTGTTCCTTTGTATAAAAATTCGAAATTTGTAGATAATTGATTACAGACAAACCCAGAGACAATAAACTTGCAAACTGAGAAATGTGATTTTGACAGCGAATCTTGACTGTTTAAAGTCATGTTTCATGTTTCAAGTCATATCTAGAAATAAAACATAGGTTTCCAATACTAGCCTTATTCTGTTTTTTGCTAATAGGTCCAAAACCGCTAAAAGTGGGTATAACATCACATTATACTTTTAAATAGAGAATTAGCTGGTACTTCGGGTTTCACTATAAAATACAGGGTGTTACATTTAAAATTGCATTTGCATTTTAATGTTCTACAAAAAGTCTATTATATTGTGGACACCCTGCATACATCAACCTAATTCGCATAACATTGTATGATATAGCAACATACTAAGGAACAACCACCGAAAAATCATGCCTCCAGCTATGCTGATTGAAAAGAAACATTTTTTTATTAAGAGAAGCTAGTTTACAAATTTCTTAAAACATCATTTTTATTTCCTAAACAGCTCAAGATAAGTGAAAGTTATGTTATACAAAAAAGTTCTAGAAGGTTACGTCGAATCTAAAAATCTCATAATATATAGGGTGTTCTATTAGAAAAATTAGAGTTGCTATTTGGTAGTAGTAGGAGTAGCAGTGGTGGGAGGCAGGCAAGTAGACCAGAACGGGTCCCTCTTGCCAGTCCTGGCAACTCAGCAACCATGACCTACCCTTCCTCGGTTCCGTACTCACACCTCCTTGACCTCGAAATAAAGGCCATGACGGTCTTCCATTGGACGGAACTTACCTGGAGAGAACCTCTGCAGAGTCCTCGATTTGAACAACTCTGTCTCGCCACATTCCTGGCGAATGGGATTCCTCTCGACACCTACCAATGTAAGGTGTCTTCTGAGAACGCAGTGGCCTGTCAACATCCTAATGATACGGCGAAGCGCAAAACGACTCCTACCAAGAAGCCAGACAGTATAATTCCTGTCCGGCCCCTTCACAAAATCCCTCGCCTGCCTACAGCCACCGACCGACCTCCAGTACCTCTTCATGGCCCCCTCAGTCCACCTATCTAGGGCGTCGGAGACCATCCTCCTACTTATGCATATAGCAGACTCCGTCCACAGAACGGCCGCCGGGAACCAAGCCTTGCGAGATCGTTCGCCACTTCATTTCCCGCGACGCCACAGTGTCCCGGAACCCACACAAGTTGCACCTCCTTTGTCCTGGACAGTCCCGTAAGAGCGTCAGCGCACTCCTGAACCAGCGTTGACCTAATTCTGGACGCTCCCGTAAGATCGCCTGGCTATCTGAGCAAATGTATACACATTTCTCAGGGCTCATTCTCACATACTGCCGATTAGCTACAGACAGGATAGCGTACACCTCTGTTTCAAATGCCGTGGTATATGCGCCCACAACATAACTCTCGCGAACCCCCAGGCTATCGATGTATATTCACGCGCCGGAGGATTGCAGCTCCTCCAGCCGTGATCCGTCGGTAAAACAGACCAGGCTAACGGGCTGGAACACAACCTTATTTCCTCCCCACTGATCACTGCTGTGGATTCTGCGTGTATATGTCCTAGTCAGCCTAATATAGTCATCAGCATTTCACACCTTGATGGTGGAAATTTGAATTTCCTTTTCCACCTCCTTGGCAACTCTTGCATGCCCTGTTATTACTCCCTCTCCGCACCAGTTTTCAGAGTCTCGCAGTCTGAGACGCGACGCCATAGCCTCCCTTCTGATACAGATGGAAAGCGGTGGTGGCATCAGCAAGACCTCTAGTGCAGCTGAAGGTATAGTCTTCATAGCGCCAGTGATACTCAGACTTGCCAGCCTTTGAAATTTGGCCAGCTTCCAGGTAGCAGTTTGATTCACACCACACCACCAGACTACCGCCTCATAAAGGACTCTCGGCCTGACGATCGCAGTGAAATCCAATGAAGTATTTCCAGGCCCTTCTGGAGCAGGGCCAAAAAGATCCCGTCACAGCCTGCAGACTTGAATGGAACAAACTCGTTCACCGCCCAGCTTATAGAGCCGTCAGTGACAACTCATCCGCCAGCTGTCGGTTCGCATTCGGAACCGACCGGCGGACAGGGTTAGTAGCCTCCATAACGACCCCACCGCCCGCAAGATGAACCTCAGCGAGGAGGCACAAGGTCTCCTCGGTGGTGTTGGTCCAACTCCCGTCAGGTTTCCTTACGGTTCCTATTTTACTTCTTGACTCTTGTTTGAGTAGCCTTACTAGCGTGGCTGCGTCCAGCAGGGAGTTAACTTCCCCACAGTACGCACGCCACCCGGCTCGTTTACTCTGCCTCAGTTCCTTTTTAAATTCCATTCTGGCAGTTATAAACTCGTCACAGGCCGCCTAACCAGATTCTCGGACGGCAAGGTTTAAGGCTCTTCGTTTCCGCCCGCGTAGTTCGGCGAGACTCCGATTCCACCATCGGACCTTGATGGTCGGTTCCCCTCTGAGTGGTGATGCAGCCTCATAAGTTGCTATTATTTTACCTTCTGATGCCTCGGCCTCGCTACCTAATGCCTCTATAGAGAGCGCCTTCTCATTTGGGCTTCTTGGCGACCCACTAAGACCCGTTACATAGGCACCCCGGTCGGTCTTTCTTGGATTTCTCCTGGGTGGAGGACCCGCATGGTCCACATCCAATTCAAAGCTGATCATACAATAATCAGACATTGATATGTGTTCCGCCACCCTCCAATTAGATATGTCCTCTGTAATTTCTCTGCTCGCCACTGGGGTGTCAATCACTTCCTGACGGATGCGATTGCGAACATTGGAGCTGTGCCTCTATTTAATATCTCTAGGTTTGTTGTAGCCAAATACTCTAGCAGAGCGTCACCACGTGGGTTGGTGTTTCTGCTACCTCACACTCTGTGGAGGGAATTGGCATCACAGCCTATGATAAGATGTAGTCCGTATTCTGTCGCGAAATCGGTACGGTACGCACCAAATGCTCTGGAGGGTGGTACCCGCAACCGATCATAGGGAACATACAAACTGCACAACATAACCTTAAGCCTAATATTACCCACCTTATATTCTAGGATAGCTGTTGTGACGTCCGTGGATCCAAGCTGAGGCAGAGATACCATGTCTAGATCCTTCTTTCAGCCTCACCACCAACGAGGATGTTGAAGCCAATGCCTCCAAGACGTCTAACTTGCTTCCTACATACGTAAGGCTCTTGGATCAACACAACACCACCGGAACCGCCTTAGAGGAGCTTTTACAGCTGCTACTGGCATCCAGACTATGCTGAAGGTTGATCTGGCATACCCGCAGCCGCCCCGCGAACTAGTCAGGTTATCCGCTATAGTGGCCGCCGTGGGACAGGAGGAGGCGACCACACGCCATGTCGGCACTCTGATTACATTTAGGGTCACCGACAACTTCCACCCTAGTCGCCGGCCAACACCCATGGCCGACTCTCTTGGCCAGCCGCTCCGGGGGTTTTCTTTTCTGCCCTAGGGTGTTTAGAATACGCGGCCCCAGCTAACTAGGACCAGCCGGCGGCCCCAACTTTGGAGAGCCTGATGGTCCCCCTTGTGTTATTGGCCGCCTGACCAGCGCTCGCCCCCGTGAACGCGTCCATTCCTTCTCTTTTCTTTGCTCCTCAACCTCCCGGGAAACGATGATTTCAGAGGAATCACCCGCCTAAGAAACAACCCGACCATCAGTAGAGATAGAGGGGATCTGCGGCTGCACACCCTGTGAAACCACTGTTGCCGAAGCAGCACGCGTTTCTGAAGGGTTGACACCCTCCTGACGACACCGCTGCCTTAACTCCTCCCTCTTCCGCATTTTTCGGGGCTCTCCATCTCCTTTTCTCTTCCTTCTCTCGTTGCCGCCGCGACTCCTCGCCTTTGGCCTCTCTTATGGTCACGTCCATGGGCCCGACCGGACTTGAAGCCGATGAAAGCAACCTCTCATCGCTCCACACGATAACAATGCCCCCGGTGGGTACGGTTCTACCCCAAACCCCACGTCAGGAGAGTAGCGTTTCCTCAAGTTCCCTGCAGAAACTACTTGCAGAGATAGGGATGTCTTTACCTTCTACCTCTACACTAGTTTTTGGCACGTTATCATCTTCTTGTTTTACACTTCTATTCATGATTGCTATAGATTATGAGTTTGTGTGAGAGTGTGCTTGTGGTTTGGTGAGCGTATAGATACGGGAGATCATGCCACCGAGCCCCGGCTCTTCTTTCATGATGAGACTTGATTCCGTTGAGAGTGGCTCTGCAGCCACATCGTAGCAACCCGAAACGGGCTGCTAAACTCTTGTTCCGGAGCTACCTGGTGCTGCTGACACGAGCGAACATTTTTCGAATAGTTGATAGGGCAGCTCCCAATGCCAGCCAATGCAAGGGTAGGCCCCTGTACTGTCCAAAACTGTTTATGGAGGTTATAAATCAACCACTCGAGACAAACAGAGGATAGTGAAGATGATGACTTATCAGATTCTGATGGAGAACATATTATATTTGCACCAGAACCTGATTATGATAGTGAAGAATATTGCAACAACACAGATGATGGGGATATTGTGGTACCTGAAATTGATTTTGAAAGTCAGTGTGATCCTGAGGATGACATTCCTCTCAGTGAGGCACTAAATAAATGCAACCTGGGAGAAAGGATGCTTTAGTATGGAAAGAACACAAACTGACAGTTTTTGAAGCAGACACAGCACTTTTAGGGAGTTGGGACCTGCCGCAACAATTACGTGAATTAGACTCTCCTATTGGATTTTTCAGATTCTTTATGACTGATGACATTTTTGACCATATTTTTTGTCAGTAATGTTTGTACTCTACCCAATAATGTCCAACAAAATCGTTTGCTCTGACAGTCAATGATTTATAGTAGTTCATTGGCGTCTGTCTATATATGTCAATTGTACAGTTACTAGCTACAAGGATGTACTGGAATGTAACTGTGAAGCATTTGTTAGTTGCTGCTGTCGTGTCATGTAATATATGGAAGAAAATAAATAGATTTTTACATTTCAACGACAATAATGATTATATTCAACCAGGTGATAATTGACACTATAAGCTATTCAAAATAAGGCCTTTACTAAACAAAATACGCTAGCGGTTGTTAAATGTTCCAAAAGAAGAATTTTTAGCCGTGGATAAATAGATTATACCCACGAAAGAAGATTGCTAATAAAACAATATAACCCCAAGAAATAATATAATAATAAACGGGGCTACAAAGCTTTTCTGCTCAGTGGCATTAGTAGGTTCTCAAACGACTATTAAATTTATACTGGAAGACAAACTGATATAGTTGCAAGTGGTGCTCCTAATCTAGGAGTTAGTTCTAATGTTGTTGTGCGGCTCCCTCAAACTGATCCAAGGCATCAAATTTACAAGATATCTTTTGAGAATTAGTTTAGCAGTGTACCACATGATATATGACAAAGGAACCTTGTCTACCTCTAGGAACAGTGAGGTTGAATCGAGTACAGAACCTGAATATGCCCAAATAATCGGAGATGAATAAAAGATGTCGTGGTGCTATGGTCGAGAAAGTAGCAGTTGTAGATGAAATACCAGTATCTGTCACTTCCTGGTATCATAACCAAATTGTAACAGTGATATCCACTTATGTCGGCAGTACTCCTAACATCGATGTAAAACGATTTTGTAAACGAGAGAAAACATATATTTATATACCATATCCAAAGGCGGTTTCCATTCATAACAAATATATGGGTGGAGTGGACCTTCCAAACTTCATGCTTGGATACCACAGACTAAAAATACGTTAAAAAAGCTGGTATATGCGGATTTTATTTCACTTAAATGATCTTGCGTGTGTCAATGCTTGGATTCTTTGGAGACGAGCGGACGCAGAGAACAATACATTGGTTTTAGCAGACTTTAAGCTGGCTATTGCTGAATGTTTTTGTAAAACAAATAAACCGGTTGCTAAAACAAGAGGCTGTCCAAAATTATCAATTCAGTGTGAAGTGCAGGCTAAGAAGCATCAAGGCCTAACAACTGATTTTTTTCTTCGAGAGGTTAGGATTGATAGCATTGACCATTGGGGGCATTGGCAAAGTCAAAGGCAAAGATGCAAGTTTCTTGGGTGTACCGGAAAAAGCTTTATAAAACGTGAAAAATGTGAAGCATTTCTTTGTTTAAACAGACAGAAATTGCTTTTATGCATTTTATAACTGATAGTTTTGTGCAAAAGTCGTAGCTGCATGTTGTGACATATATATCAGAAACCTGTTCCTGTTTTGTGTCCAATATTTTCCTGTTGTTTATACTTTATTCCCTGTACCTCAAAATATTTCCGAGCAAAAATAAAAAATCATGCAGTAAGCGGTTAAGCATTACACAAAGATATCCAGATTTTTTTCAACACTTTCACTATCTAACTGACAGTTTTCTGAAGAACCCATATACCTTTAATGTAAACTCCTTACCATAACGTAATTGCTCTAACCAGACTTTTTGCACCTGATTATAATGTAACTTTCCATTGAGATTGGCAAAAAAATCAACTTCAGATTAATTAACTTCAATGCAAATATTTCAGTACAATCTTAGTTCAGAAATCATTGAATTTGACATTACATACCGGCCAAGCATACCAACATAAACGATTCCATATAGTAACAGATTCAAACTGCCAAACAGAATATATTTTTAATAAACTTTCTACAAAGATTTGAATTAAATGAAAAAAACTATGTTGAAACAGTAAACACCTCGTAAAATATGTTTCAAACAATATTTGTCCTTACAAGCTAAATCTGCTCTATAGCCTTTGTTTAAAAATCGCCAATTATGACATTCAATTGTGACAAATTAAACACCTGGTTCTTGCCTTGTGATTGGTTAATACACACACTGAGGCCGGGCCGACTGTTGTACAGCACTTAATCAATTATCGCTTTGATGCAAAATATTTGTTATAAAAAGTCCGAACGCAGTAAGTGTGTTATGACAGCAAAATTATTTCAAACTATAATAACTTGTTTTTCTATTTACATAAAAATTTTAATATAAGTAAGTCAATATGTTTCTACCAAGGCCATACGTGTACCAAATTTCATCAAAGCAGCTTTATAATTAAATAAAGATAATTCATGACAAAATCGGAGAGAATCAATACCGCTCAATATGCCGACGACACAGCTATATTCACCACATCATTAGACACGAGATTCAAACAACAAAGCTTGCAAGTCAACCTCATCAACATTCGAAAGATACCTAATAAGCTGGCAAATTCAAGTCAACCCAGAGAAGAATACAGCAATACATTTTACGAAAAAGCCTGACCTGCCATCGCATGACCTCATATTCTTCAACAAACAGGTTTATTAGAAACACAAAGTCAAATATCTTGGAGTCTTACTAGACAGCAAACTCACATTTAGAACACACGACACAGAAACAGGAACCTAAGTGGAAACAGTAAAAACGCATTGATCCTACTAATCGAAAGACAGCACAATGTCGCCAGAAAACAAAATGCTATATTAAACATCGTAATCAGACCAGCTTTGACCTACAATATTTCAGCATGGGGACATACAGCCGAAACTTATCTCAATTTAATAAAAGTAGTCCAATTCAAATGCTTACTACTCGTATTTAATGCTTCGTGGTATATCAGGAACACTCAGCGACACCAAAACGCTAATTTACCAACTATAAAAGAATACGCCACGACAAGCACCGGAACAACATACATCGAAAACCATGATATTCCGCTGCTAAAAGAAATTGCCGACACGAAATACAAGCCACCTAAATCAATGTTGTTAAACCAACAAAACAACTACAAATGTGAAGTCAAGGTCACAAAACCCTACGCAATAAACAGCAAAGCCGAACAATGGAAAACCTAGACAATCGGGCCTACAGACATAGTCTGGTCCAAGATAGCCATACAATTCATAATCATGATTTGACGAGGTTAAAAGTAAAAACATATCTTCTTGTTTTTTCCGGAAAACCATGCATTCTATAAACAAGAGTGCCTTTCTGGTGTATTTCTGATCGTCCATCCTAATCATTATGGAATTCATGCAAAATTCTCACTGATTTTTTTATGGATGAATTCTTGTTGGCTCCCATCCTATATATTCGTTCCTGCCAATCAGAGAAATTTATCTGTGACACCATTTTATAAAAAAGAGAAGCTTAATTTGGGTGCCAAATGTCGTTGAGATACAATGAATCCTCTGGAAGTGTTTGTCACGTTGTACCTTTAACACCCAGTATTTCGAAAATGAAGCATCATTGGACAAATGTTCACATGAAGGTCTGTTCTTGAAATTAGTCAAGAAACACGGTTATGAATTTTCTACATGTGGTTAGACAACACCTTGTATAATGGGAGGAGTAACAGTCGTTGCACGTTCGTGTGTACACTAATTATTGATAGGGACAATTGCGACCAATTTTTGAGGGTTTCTACATTAAGTAAGCCTCTTTGTATTAACAGTATATATTGCGATCAAATTTAGGTACACTTTAAGCGTACCCAAATTATGTTAAAAAAAGTGACAAGTGAGTCTTAAAACACATAGGATATAAACTTACAAACATTGCAACAGCATTAAGCAACAAGCATATTGAACAGGATCTTCAAAAATCTAGTTCTAAATGTTAATTTAAAAAAAGTTGCATCTACTTGTTAACAGGACCATCTCTATTAAACGAATGTTTGCAACAAGATCAGTAGGTATACAAATTGTCTGTGATTTCGAGGAGAAGGAATTAAATATGTGATGTTTGCAGCCTAGACCACATTTTCTTATATTTTTTCTTTTACAAACAATTGTAAGATATCATTTAAGGAAATGTGATAAACCTGTCAGATATTCGTAGCTTTTTTGCTCTATTGCTACAAAAATAAGTCTCTAAATACTTTTGTATTTGTTATGTGTTGAGTTCATGACATTTTTAATAAACTTTTAAAGGTCCTCCGGGCGGTCTGCGCGCCAAGAACTCGATCAGTGCTGGTTCAAGAGTGCGCTGACGCTCTTGTGGAGATGGGAAGGACAAAGAAGGTACAGATTTTGTGGTTACGGGACACTGTGTCTTGGCAGGGAATGGGGTGCAAATGACCTTGCAAAGCTTGGTTCTTGGCGGCCGCTCTGTGGCCTGGAGCCTGCTATAAATTTTACATGCCTTCCTTTTGTTCATATCACCAGACTTCAATATCCCTGTTTCTGTCAGATATAACAAGAACAAAATACACAACATTATAACAAGGCTATATATATATATATATATATATATATATATATATATATATATATATATATATATATATATATATATATATATATATAACTACAAGCTTTCTAACCTCTATCATAAAAATAATCGCCATCGCCATGTCTTCGTGTGTGCGAGATAAAAAGGTGGACGATTTTGGAATCTGGTGTCCATTGGTCATAAACTTTTATAAATTTTTTAGCTCCATGTTTCTGTTTTTGTTTATTTTCCATTGATAGTGTCTTTGATTTCTTACTTTCTGTCATCCTTCTGCAATCAAAAAATGTACTTCTACATATGGGCTGAGTATTTTTTTATTAAGTTACCCACTTTTCGAAAAATTTGCTTTAATACTTTTTTCCGAGTATCAAAGTTTGGCGGGATCATGTCTATGGACATGGGTTTAAAATTGCATGATTTTAATTTTGCGTAAAAATTGTATTGTTGGGATTTAAAGTCACAAGCCAGGAACTTACCTGTAAGCAACCTTTTTTTAGCAAATTTCCTATTTTGTTTGGTTTATTGATCTCTCACCTTTACTATGGCCGTAGATCTAGGCCAGGGAGCAGTTCCTTTCTGCCATCCTAATGTTTTGCCCAACTCCTTTCTTTTTACAAGGAAAGGTCACTTAACATGCTCAACATCGTATGGTGGCCAAGCGCGAAATGTGCAGACATCTAACTGCTCATACACAAAGCTGTAACCTTGGCAATTGTTAAATTTACAGTATGCACTGAAGAAAGTAAAACAGCCCTAAGCCCCTATGGTGACTTAAGCATAATGAGACGTTCTTATCTCTGAGTCGTCAAACCTGCTGCCTTAAATAATAAATGAACGTTTATAGCTTAAGTATGTCGCTTAAACGCACGTTATTTAATAGACATATGAATTAACTTATACGTCTTCCATTCTATTTATTTATTTTGAAGGGCGATAAATCCAAATCTCCATTTATTTCTTGTTGACAGAAACCACTTTGATATTTGGTCTAACTACAACATTTTCTTCCTTATAAGTTTTATTGCCATCGTCAAGAAGCTTTTGAGTTATATTTGAGTTTTGCATTTATTCAAGTCAAAGCGGCCTCAACTGCAGACACAAGCTTAAAACTTTTTGTAAGACGCATTGTAAAATTTGTATACCAATAAAACAACTTAAATTGGCAAATTAGCATGTTAAATTGTTTTGAAAATTTGCCGCTGTTAACCACTTGCTGCATCCGGGATTTTTTTGTTGAAAATAGGTAGTCAATTTTTGGATTATTTTCGCTTCTTCTTTAAATACCAATATTAAACCTAAGTATATACTGAATAAATAGTGTAACTAATTAGGGCAGTTATGATTAATTACTCATCACAAATATGCTATTTATTTTGTTACTATATCTTTAAGGTCTGTAAGTCTGTATCTGTGTTTGACAGTGTCCCCAAATGTGCATTACACAAAGTGGTGTAGGAGGGTGGGAGAGCTGGTGGAGTGTATGTTGTATAATGCGAGGGTGGCTCTAAACTGAATGGGGTGCATGTTTTATCCTCAGTCACCCTTGGCAGCGGTCCGGTGTGGTGTTTGATTACAGATATACAGAAATGCACTTGTGAATAGAGCCACTGACGTACTTTGTACTACTCTACCTCTGTATTGCAAATTCAATTTGCATACTAAAATGAAAATTGACGAGGTTGCCTGAAGGATAATGTAGCAGTGTCTAAATTAACCACAGCTATTTGGGGGCTACATCGCATAAAATTTAGGAATTATTTTTTGTTATCGCGCTACTTATTTTAGTGGAGTGGTTTAGAAACATTACTTGTGACCTAACAGAAACATTTGACATTGCTAACAATGAAAAATTTAAAGTTTAATAAGGTCAGAAATATAACGACAAAATGAGACACGATATACCATACAATCGACGATTTAGCTGCAATAAACCCTCAACACTGTCCCGCTATTATTATTATTTTTTGTTTGTTTAACATGGGTCTATTTCTGCGACTATGGTAAATCACCGACGCCAGGGAGTCCTTTAGCTTATTACCCTGAAAATTATTACCCTGGAAATTTCGCTGAACCCCCGCCGTTCTGTAATCCAGCTAGCACAAAGTAATTCATAAAACGTCTATTGGACGTCTGTGACGGATATAACGGATATCTATTATATGTCCATTTATAGTATGTTGGACATCAATCCCATGAATTATTGTTGTCACAACTTAGGACAAAGAAGGATGTCCATTTAATGGCATCAAACGGATATCCTATAGAACACATCCTGGAAACTTTGGACGTTTAATGGACCACCAGCGGACATACAGTAATAAAAAACTATCAAATGTATTTAACATACATGTTTTTCAACAAAAATGATAGATAAAACAGTATTACCGCCAATTTTTAAAACTTCTGCAAATTAATTTTATTAAGCGTCAACAAAAATCAAGGAACCTTTTAGCTTAGTACATTAAATTTTTTCCTTATGCCTTTAGTCTTTGATAATGTATTTTTGCAGTTTGCGTCTTTAAAATATCACTCTCTATACCTGTATCTGTCCCAGAGCATGAGGATCTGGATTTATACACGTTCCTGTAACATTTTTGATAATAATATAATTTATTAGGTATCTTCCTGTATCCTCTGGTACTTTCATTAATAGAATATTCTTTTTGGTCCTTTAAATACTGACCTTGTTATAACCTCACCAATTCTCATCTCAGGGGGAATGGCTTATAGACATTAGCCGTTCCCCCTTTTCATTCATTTTTTCTAATCCGAACTTTTCAGTTCCAGTAAGGTATTTAAAAAATAATAATATCGGTCTATTTTTGCGACTATGGCCAATCACAGGCGCTATGAAGTAGTGTCGCCTTACTATCGTGAAAATTTCGCCATAACCTTGCCATTCTGTCAAAAGGGTATGGTTCATGCCGAATACGAGATAGACAGCTTTCTGTTCTCTTCAAAGATTGGATCATGCAAACATTTAATTTGTTTAAAACCAAACGACACAACCTCGGTTGATCTTAATTTTGTAGCATGTACTGACAACGTAAATGATCCTCTCCTGGAAGTTGAACCCAGGAGCCTTGACTTTATAGGCAGATATTTTTACAACTGCACAACCGGGGCTGCTACACTAAAATAACATTTAGTTTTTTGAGCTGATTTTCATTTTCATAAATAAAATTTCGCTCATAATGACTTAACGACTTTCGGATTTTCCAAACATTTTTCAAATGGGTGCGAATTAGAGCCTTTGGCGCCCATTTCTTATAGAAAATGCATTGCTACGAAATTTAACTCATATATTGCTATTGAACTACAGATGCGATGAGCCAAAATTCAATTTGGTTGAATAATTGTAATCCAAGTTTTTCCACAATAAAATTCAACATAATTTGGAAAATGTCTGAAATGATAGTCTTTGTTAGAAAAAGACACTACTGTGCAATATAAAGGACAATTGAATAAACAGAGATGGATATAGCTATTGAGTAATTTAGTGGTCTGAATTGTTAGTATTATTATTATTATTATTATTATCCACTTTAGCCTGAAGGGCTTTCACACTCCCTCAAAGGGGAACATTCACTCACCCCAGGAATCTCAGTTACCGAAGGGACTGAGCTCAGATGGAGCCCTTTCCAAGTTATTGGGGCCTGAACGACAACGCCACACATCCTCATTTCCCAGGAATCTCCGAACGGTGTGGGCAGTTGCAAGTAGTACCGCCTTCTACATAACCTTATAAAGATGCTCTCCAAGGCCCAGTATCTTAATGTTCTCTCGAATATTCTTAGGAACCACACCAGTTGACGACATGACTATTGGAATCACTCGGACACTATCTGCCCTCCACTGTCTCTTTATTTGTATCTCGAGGTCTCTGTACTTAATGATCTTCTCGTTGCAATTTATATCTAGATTATTAGTATTTGGTTATAGGACTTATCCACTATTATTATATCTGACCTGTTGTGCACAACTCGTTGATCTGTGAGCACGGTCCGATCCCAGTACAACCTGTATCCCGAGTTCTCTAGAACAGGCTCAGGAGTGTATCTATAGTAGGGCTCCTTACTAAGGTTTAAAAGTACCAGTTTCAGAGCCAGTTCTTGATGAAGTATCTTGGCAACTGCGTCGTGCCTCTCTTTATACTCTCTTGCAGCAAACTCTTGACATCCTCCTTTGACGTGCTGGATAGTCTCTGATGACTTTTGTCATCTTGGACCGAACTATCTCCTACTATATACTTCAGGTAGTTTCTTGTTGGGATGACCTAATCTTGTATGGCCAGCAAAAACCTCTCTGTCTCTGGAAACACCAACTAGTAGTTCGATGCCAATTTGTCGACATGTGCCTGGGAGGTCTCATTCAGATGTCGCCCATGGAGAGGCTTCTGCATCCAAGATTGCAACTTGTCCTGATCAGTCCGATGGTGACTTTGTATTTCACTTTCTTTTAATTGTAGCGGTGTTGAATCATCCGCCTCGCATATGGCACGGTGTAGTTCAGAATTATTATTATTATTATTATTATTATTATTATTATTATTATTATTATTATTATTATTATTATTATTATTAATATTATTATTATTATTATTATGCGAGAGACATAATTTAGTTACAGGTGTAATGCCTAATTAAATAATTGTCAAACTTTCTAACACCACCACTACCAATATTTTTTTAATTCTAGCTTCTTCATGACTCTTTTACTTCACAAATACTTCTTCTGCGTTTTGTTCGTGCAACTCTCTTCTCTGCGTTCCGACTTACTATGAGTTAATAAAACATCATGCATTTCTTCTACTTTTGCGTTAAAGAATATACTTGAGTCTTCAGCTTTTACCAATTTTGTTGTAAACTGGGAGTTAATGTAATCCTGTAGCGAATGCAAAGAAATTATGAGCGAAACTTGATAAACTAAGCTAAACTGAGAGTTAGCTCAATGTGTGACTGGCTTGAATAAATTCATTGACCAACGCAATCAGACCAGTTATTCTGAGAAAAATCATGTTTATTAAAAAAAAATGCATCTTTGTAAAAAATTATAAAAATAGTGTAACAAAATGTGCTGCGTTGGTAATATTTACACACTCTGCGATGTAACAAATTTCGGGTTACTAGTTTTATAAAAGATTGAGTTTGGAAATTGCGTCCATGGGAATCCAGATACTTTAATTAAATATAAAATAAGTCAGTAGCTTCCTTATCTCAAAGTCGTTTATATAAAAAAACTCTGGACGCAGCAAGTTCGTTATGGTAGTGAATTTTCATTAAAATGTTTTTATTGCAAATATGTGTGTTTTCTTTTTAAGAAAGCAGGCATAAATTTTGGTTACCAGTATAACCTATATAGTAAAAACAATGTGCCATGTTTCATTAAAATAACTTTATTGTGTGAAAATGTACAAAAATTTTCAAAAGTAAACTTAAAGTGTTCCCGGAAAAACTCGTTTCTTGGTCAACCTTATAGGTTAATAGCAAATTGGGCTATTTAAATATGAAGCATTTGATCAACATTCGCTACTATAACGCACTTGCTGCATCCAGAATTTTTTTTCTTACAAACATGCATTATATTTCGATGGAAAATGTAAAAATGCAATAACATAAGACGTGTTTTATTAAACAAAAAAGAAAATTTGTATCACCAACGACTTATGGGCCAGCCTGTGATTGTAGAAATATTTTTTTAAGATGTAGCTCAAGACATCCTATAATTAATATATATATTTTTTTTTCATAACTTGTCTAATAACGGATATATTGAGCTTTATTGATTTTTTACGAAAATTCGACAAACATTATATACCATTAAACGATAAACTCTATAGCTAAGACTACTGCCAAGCATCAGAGAAAGGGTCTATTTAAAATGAATTTTCTGGAAACATTTTAGTAAAATGACGGTTGAAACTAAGACTTCAGGGTTTGTAAAACATCCTTCTTGAGACATTTGATGTCCATAGCCCGTATTAGATTCCAGTTATTTGCCTAAATTTTGCCGATTTTGACGTTTCAAATCGCAACTTTATTTTTCTTTAAATGCCTATAACTTTTTTGTATTTTGACCTACATAGCTAAATTTTAATAGGTAACTTACTTGTGAGGACATAAACTAGAGTACCAAATTTGGTTGCCCTGACTTTGTTAATTCCGGAGATATAAATTTGTTCGAAAGAAAACACAAAATTTTCCGGGAAAGCTGGGCAGATTTTCCTGGATAACGAACCAAGCCATTTGCAAAATTAATTTATTCACCACATTTAATTAAAATCGGCTCCTTATTTTTTGAGTTATCGGTGTGATACATACATACATACATATATATATATATATATATATATATATATATATATATATATATATATATATATATATATATATATATATAAATTGAAACTAACCCAGGATATGTGTTCTGGGGTGCCTAATTAGCGCTCATTTGAAGAATTTTTTTCAAAATTCAAAAGTCGGGATCTCCTCATTAGTGAATTTTTTAAAGAAAATTCACTAAAAGGTCTTCCTTCAAAATGTGCAAAAAATACAGGGTGAAATATCTCAAAAAGGCGATGCCTAAATGTTCTTTTTTATTTCACTATTCGACTCAACGAAAGAATTACATACTTTTGCTAACTTAATCAACTAGCTCTTAAAACAAAACAAAAATAGTAATAGTGCACACTTAGCTCTGAAACTCCGAAGAGACTGTATATTCTAGTATTTTTGGACTGCTCGTAAAATTTTAAGCTAATCTTGCATTAATTAACATTTGCCAGAAGTTTTGAGAAATAATTGGTATCATGCAGACCAATACATGCCCTACTCTTTTATTAGATTTTGTTGTTGATGTCTATAGCTATAGAGATAACTATTGAGAATTATTAGGATTATTTACCAAGGGGATTGTGCTACAGCACATCGAGTACACGACATAACAAATCGGGATTACTATTTACTAATCT
Organism: Tillus elongatus; assembly: GCA_964006375.1. Classification (NCBI taxonomy): domain Eukaryota; kingdom Metazoa; phylum Arthropoda; class Insecta; order Coleoptera; family Cleridae; genus Tillus; species Tillus elongatus. The sequence continues at coordinate 117,206,541 of OZ023265.1, forward strand.
GTGCCCTATTTTCTGTATGATGCTTACGAAGCGCAGGAACAAAGGGGTGAGCTGAATGATTCAACCTTACTATCGGAGACAGAAGCGGCACCAAGTTATTCAGCAAAGGATCACTAGTTTTAAAGATATTATAACAAACAGTGATGTCTGGTATAAATGAACCTTATCCTTGTCATTGTAGTAAATTTTCATTATGATTCACTAATAATATAAAAATTCAAACGGACCTTGGAAATTCGCATTTATTTGAAAAAACTTTCAGATATATATATATATATATATATATATATATATATATATATATATATATATATATATATATATATATATAATTTCTGAACGTCACACCGTCTGGGATTACCATAATTAAAACGTTGAATGTAGCGGCTTCTCCTCCAGACACCAAAATTTACTTCAGATTTCTCTTACTAGAGAGTGGTGTCTGGAGGAGAAGCCGCTACATTCAACGTTTTAATTATATATATATATATATATATATATATATATATATATATATATATATATATATATATATATCCGAGTGATAACTAAAATAACCTAACTGATATGAACAAAATTTGGCACATGTCTTCATTTTTCTACAATCGTGGACGAGTTCGTAAATCAGCTATAACGAACACCCCCACCCCCCCCCCACCCAAATATACAAAAATATTTCTGAATACGCTATATTTTGGAACGTATTATAGTAACTGGAATGAGACTTTACAGGTGGCTATAAATGGTGTGAATAAACATCTGTTGTGAATTTTACGTAATTCGGTTGAAAGACTTGGAGTTTTTTCCAAATTAAAAATAAAATCTGAAAGACATGAATTGAAACGACTTAACTGGTTAAAGTACAATGCTTGACAAAGGCAGAATAGTCGGTTGCCATGCTTAGATTGATACATACTACAGGCTTAAATCATATTGCAATGATAACCAAACATAAATAACACGCTTAGAAAATACCACCCGAATTAGGGATCGAAAAATCTCGGCCTCAAAGATCCTGGTTACCTATCAAATTGTTTATCAACAATTACGATATGAAAATGACAGACTGAAAATGCGACAACGTTATGTATTGCATTTATAAGTGTCATATTATAAGAATATGAGGAGATACGAAATAACGAAAGAAAGCGGTACTCGTTTTATTAAAATGATTTTAATGCATTTTGTTTTTTAAAAAAATATTTGGTGCCTTATCATTTCTATGAATGTTCACTACCATAATACACTTCCTGCGTCCAGACCTTTTTCTTTGTTGACAAAATTTGGGGCATTCGGCAATACTTGTTACCTCCTTCAAAGAAAAACTTAGAAACCGTGGTATATGGTGATTGACCTCAGGTGGATATAGATCTGCTCAATAGTGAGGTCACGATTGCCTATAACACCTGCCTGGAGTTATATAATTGTGGGCGCCCCAGACTAGTGCCAGGTAATATAGAAATTTAGATATCTAGATAATTGTTAGTAAGAATAAATTGTTTGTGCAGACGTCAAAAGAAAGGAGAGATTAGGGAGGAATTTCTCTTCAATCAAACAGATATGTTAATGTAACAAAACATTAGATTGATTCATATAAATTAAATTTGGAATAGCAAACAAAATGAAATAAAAATGGTTGGTTAATCTCAAATAAACATAACTTAAAAATAAGATCTAAGATCGAAACAGTCATGCGTTTCAGCGTCAGGCGAGTTATCAAGATTTAATTCTGTAATTAGCTGTTACATTTACTCCTAGGATAGCGCCGCTGTGGCCATGTTGAAAAGTCGACTGAAACTTCCCAATTCGGACTCACCGGCATCGGATGATTTTTCAAATCACTTCTGTCGTTGTGATCGAGCTTAAGATGGAGGGTAGGTTAGTTTAAATGAGCAAAAATGGTCAGAAGGGGCCTAATTGCCAGTAAGCATCTTACCTTTATTTTGTTTTTTATTAGATTTTATATAATCAGACATTTAAACAAATTTGATTTATAGCTCAGGACGAAACGGTTATAAGGGAATTTTTAAAGTCATAATTTTTAATTTAACCCTATATCTTTGAAACGAAACAATTTTTGTGAATTTTACCTGCGCCATGAAAAATAACTAACAAGTGCAACATTAGTTTCTTACTAATGCCGCTGATTACTGAGGTACTCTACCAAAGTTTCGAATTTGGGAAACCCTTTTTATTTTAAGCGTATAAGTAGATACACCATATTAATAAAAATTAAAATTACCTGAAAAGTACACCTGAAATGTTTAGGCTATGGTGCAGGGAAAAAGAAACTTGCTTTATTGTATAACTATTTTTGGTGAATTTTTATTTAAAATAAATCACTAATAGAGAGGTGAGACTTTGCAAAAAAATTAATATATATATTGATTATTAATTTCATTCAATTCTTGGCTGTGTTTCCCTTATGTTTTCTTATTTAAGAGAATAGTATTAGTATTACTCTCTTTAATCCAATTTAAAACCATGTTCCACCATTAAAGAAATAAAATCACAGAATTTAATCATACATGCTTAGTTGATTAAACATTTTTTTCTGGAAAAGAAACGGTTGCCATTTTGGAAAAGGGTGATAAAACCGCGCCAAAATTTAGAAGCATACTGTGCGAGATTAGAGCTTTCAAACGATGCATCACAAAACTGTGTTCCCCTTATGTTTTCTTATTTAAGAGAATAGTACTAGTATTACTCTCTTTAATCCAATTTAAAACCATGTTCCACCTTTAAAGAAATAAAATCACAGAATTTAATCATACATGCTTAGTTGATTAAACATTTTTTTCTGGAAAAGAAACGGTTGCCATTTTGGAAAAGGGTGATAAAACCGCGCCAAAATTTAGAAGCATACTGTGCGAGATTAGAGCTTTCAAACGATGCATCACAACTTCTATATCACAACATTCTTTAAAAGAATTCACTAATGAGGAGATCCCGACTTTTGAATTTTGAAAAAATTTCTTCAAATGAGCGCTAACCTGCCCCCTCAGAACACATATCCGGAGTCAGTTTCAATTTTTATATGTATATATATATATATATATATATATATATATATATATATATATATATATATATATATATATAAGTTTATATAAATTTTATGTTTTCTTTAGAAAATAATTTTTTTCTCCGAAAATTACAAAGCTGTTTTAATGAAATTTATTGGATATTATGCCTTGGGAGAGACCTTACTACATAAAAAAATTCAGCTTTTTAAGTTGATACAAAATAGAGTTATTCAACTTTCAAATTTTCTTTCGAAAAAAAAATTTTTCTCCGAATATTACAAAGCCATAAAATTTGCTGTATATCTTGCCTTTGGAAAGACCTTTCTACATACCAAAATTAAACTTTCTAAGTTTATAGAAAATTGAGTTATTCAAGTTTGAAACATTTAATAAAAATTCACTACCATAACGCACTTGCTGCGTCCCGAACTTTTGCTAAATACTAAGCTAAGGGTCTTTTTTTAACTTTAATGTATTCCAGTTCTTGTTTCTGGTACTTTCCATAAGTATGCTATTCTCTTTGGTCCTTTAAATATTGCATTTGTAATAACCATTTTCCTATCAGAGCTCTATAAGCCTTTTTCATTTACTTTTCATAATTCGAATTTTCCAGCAACAGTAAAGTATTTTTTATTTAACGTCGTTCTATTTCCAAGACTATGGTCAAGCATCGACGCAGGGTGCAGTTTCATCTTTTTTTTTTTTTGTTCCCTCAGGGCTCGTCCGCGGCCTTGCCGCCCCGATAGCACCGCAACCCTTGGTTGATTGTGCATACCCCTAGTCTTACTCCACCCATTCCAAAATCACTGTGCCTTGAACTAGTCTGCACAGCGATTGGTAGGGTGAAGTTTTATATTGCTCTGTCTCCGGTCTAGAGTGACCGTAGATCAGTTGTCTTTTCCGGTCCAGAGCTATACACTCGCACAAGATGTGCTGGGCTGATTCCTCCCCCTCGCCGCAGAGTCTGCATGCGAGGTCCCCTTCAAACCGCCCCATTTTATGTAGGTGTTTCTTGACGGCCATGTGTCCCGTCAAGAGACCTGTTGTGTTTCTGAGCTGTCCTCTGCTAAGGTTTAGCAGCTCCACAGCTCTCTTTGAACTGGGTCCGTCAATTATTGACTTCCCATGTCTGAGCCCTGGACAGTCCGCCCAGTACACCTTGTGTTGGTTTCTGACCCAGGACTTAATGGCTCCCCTGGCAGTGCTCTTTGACACGCCCAGAGCCGGTTCTGGTCCCATAAATGGTTCTGCTGACCCCCTCTTTGCGAGACTGTCAGCTTCTTCATTGCCTTTGACCCCCGAGTGACCCGGCACCCAGATGAGGGTCACCTCATTCTGCCCAGCCAGGTCGCTCGTCTCGTCTCGGCACTCACTCACCAGCCAGGAATTTACCCGTGGGCTACTTAGTGCCTTAAGGGCTGCCTGGCTGTCTGTGGCTATGAGGATCCGCTTGTTGGTGTAGCCCCTCCTCTTGTTCTCCCGCACACAGTGCAGGATGGCGTACATCTCGGCCTGAAACACCGTTGCATGGGCTCCGAGGGAAATACTGTGACTTACCCTCGGTCCTTCCGAGTAAACACCTGCCCCCGTCCCACGCTCCCCGCCAGATCCGTCCGTGAACCAGACGAGCGCGTCCCGTGGTATGCCCGGTGTCTCCTCCCGCCATGCCCCGCGATCAGGGATTTCCACTGTGAAGTTGTTTTCCCTGCACATTCGCGGGCTCGCGAAGTCTGACCTCATTTCAAGCATGGGTTCCTTCACGATCTCCTGAATTTTGCAGTGGCCCCTGAAGCCTGGGTTGATCTTCAGTCTACCATTGCAGGCTAGTCTGTATAGTCCTAGCCTGGCCTCTCCCATAATAACGAAGTGTAGGGGGGGTAGATCCAGCAACACCTCCATGGCGGCTGTTGGGGTTGAAGACATGGCCCCTGTGATGCCTAGGCAAGCCATCCTTTGGATCTTGCCTAGTTTTTGTTTGGCACTGGATTGTGTCACCTTAGGCCACCAGACCAGTGCCGCATATGTTAACGATGGTCTGACCACCCTTGTGTACAGCCAGTGGGCCATACTAGGTCTTAGTCCCCACGTTTTTCCATATAGCCGCCTAGTGACGGCTAAGGTCATGACTGCCTTATGCAGTATTTTTCCAATGTGACCATTCCAGGTTAGCTTAGAGTCCAATACGACCCCAAGATATTTTACCTCCCTGGCCATTGGAACGCTCCTACCGTATAGAGTGAGAGTTCTGTGGCTTTCACACTTCCTCCTCCTCGTAAACGGCACGACGGTTGCTTTCTCGGGGCTCACCCCGAGCCCTTGATCAACCGTCCACCCTTCCACCACTTTCAGTGCAGTCTGCATACGCTCCCACACTGCCTGTGTGACCTTTCCTCGGACTATGATGACAATGTCGTCCGCATAGCCCTGTACCTCATACCCCCCTCCCGAGAGCCTCCCCAGCAGGCCGTCCACGACTAGACACCAGAGCAAGGGAGACAGAACGCTCCCCTGCGGACACCCCGCCGCGACCCCCGCCAGCAGAGTCCCTCCCGCGAGTGAGGTGAACACCGCCCTGTCCCTGAGCATGGAACCGATCCACCTGCAGCAGGTCTCCTCTATTCCACGCTCCCGGGCAGCTGCCAGAACCGATCCGAACGAGGTGTTGCTAAAGGCCCCCTCTATGTCTAGGAAGGCCCCCAGCGCCACCTCCTTGTTCTCCAGCGTATTCTCCAGTTTCAGCACCAGTTGGTGCAGTGCTGTTTCTGTTGAGAATCCTGCTCTGTATGCATATTGTCCGCAGTGTAGAGGATATGCTTCCAGTACACCGCCCCTAATGTGCCGGTCGAGCAGTTTTTCCACTGTTTTCAGCAAGAAGGACATGAGACTTATTGGCCTCAGGGACTTTGCCTGGTCTGTTGGACGCCCAGGTTTAGGAATAAATACAACCCTGGCCAGTCTCCATGCCCTCGGAATGTACCCCAGAGCCAGGCTGGCCCTCATAATGAGGGTAAGCACCGGCGCCAGTATATCTATCCCCTGTTGGAGCATGATGGGCATTATTCCATCAAATCCCGGCGATTTGTATGGCTTAAAGCTGTTAATGGCCCATCTGATTTTGCTCCAGGTAACCACCTCTTTAGCGACTGTCCAGTCTACTCTAGATGCCCGCCTATAAGGCGCCTCTATTTCTGAGTGTTCCCAGTCCGGAGGTGATTGGTTTATTATGTTACAGCCGGGGAAGTGCGTCTGGAGTAAAATTTCCATAGTTTCCTCCCCCGAGCTTGTAAAGCCTCCCGTGGGTGTTCTAAGGGAGCCTATGTTAGTCTGAGGGCCCTTAGACAGGATCTTGTGTAGTCGAGCACTCTCGGACGTGTTTTCCACTTCTTCGCAGTGCCTCCTCCACGACTCCTTCTTGGCGTCCCTCAGTCTTTTGTTATAGGTCGATAGGGCCTGTCTATATTCATCCCATGCTCCCGACCTTTTGGCCGCGTTAAACAGCTTACGAACCTGCGTCCTCCTTTGCCTGAGGTCCTCGTTCCACCATGGGACGTTCCTGGTGGACACCCTCATTTTCAGGGGGCAGTTGGCGTTATAGGCCGAGGTAATTGCGTCTCGCAATTGGACTGCTGCAATCTCGAGGTCTATTGAATCCCTTATGGCCCTCTCAACCCCCCGCAGTTCCACAGCTAGGTCTGCCCTGTAGGCTTCCCAGTCCGCCTTGCGGGGGTCCCGGTACCATACCGTTTCTCTTTCGACTTTGGCGATTTCAAACCGGATGTATCTGTGGTCTGAGCTACTCACTTCCCCAGACACAGCCCAGCTTTTAACAAAGTCACCCAGAAACTGGGTGGAAACTGTTAGGTCTAAAACTTCCTCACGCCGTGTTGTGACGAATGTCGGTTTATTACCTCTATTCAATATGTCTAAATTAAATTTCATAAAGAATTGTAAAAGTGCCTCACCCCTAGAGTTTGTGTCCGAGCTACCCCACAACTCATGGTGCGCATTCGCATCCATGCCGATGATGGTCTGCCATCCACCTGCTCTGCTACCCACCATCAGCTGCTCCAATTCGTTGGGTGGAGGAGGGTCCGTGCTGTCCCCTGGCAGATAGGCTGACGCGACAGTAATGTCCCTCAGCCCATCCGCTCCTCCACATCGGATTTTGATCGTTGCCAGGTCCCTGGAACAGAAATTCATTAGAGGGAGAAACTCTATCCCTTCCCTGACAAAAATGCAGGCCCTCGGATTCTCGCTGGACCTGCTGTAGATGAGCTTTCCATTAGCTCCGCCGAGTCCCTTGATCTCTCCTTTGTAGGAGTACGGTTCCTGGATGAGGGCCACATCCGTGTTCCTCAGAGCCATTAGTAGTCCGGCCGTGGCTGCCCTACTGTGTTGGAGGTTGACCTGAAGGAACCTAAGTCCCATTAACCCTTAATTGCTTCCCCAGTGGGCGGAAGCTAACCCTTCCCATGCCCCAGAATGCCTTGAAGGAGGTTCCTTCAAGGGCTCTGTAAGATGTCGGGTCGATCGAGAAGGCGAGCGTCTGTCCTTTCTCCTCTGCCTTCCTGCTTAGAACCGACCAGTGTTGCGTCCCCAGTTCAGGGTTCTGGATCTTAAGTCTGCTGATCACCGTCTCCTGCGGGACGGTGTCAGGGATCCGTACGAGGACCTTGCGTCTCTTTGGGAGTTCCTTGGGCTCGACGGCTGTCAAGTCCGCCCCCTCCCAAATCTGACCGAGGCCCCCGATCGTTTTCCGCAGCCAGTCCCGCGACTGCGGGCCGGCACAGGTTATCCAGAGGATGCCCCCCGTCAGGCGCGTCCGGTGGAACTGAGGCGGGCTCTCCCCTTCCTGAAGAGAGTCCACTGCAGCTACCACCGCAGCCTGGATCAGGTCCGCCTTCCCCTGGTCTAGCGTGACCTCAGGATGGCGTCTGTCAATCACCGCCATCCCGAGGCCCTCCGCAGCCTCCCTGTAAGAGCCAGTCTGCGCCGGTGTTCCGGCCTTAGTTCCTTTGGGAGGTCTGTCTGTAGTAGGCGTGCTAGAGCCAGAGCGCGGCGTCTTCCGACTCGCACTCTCCTCTTGCGCCTTTACAGGCACCCTGGCCCTTTTGGAACGTCTGTCTGTAGTGGGCGTGCTAGAGTTCGAGCGCGTCCTCTTCTGACCCGCACTCCCCTCTTGCGCCTTTACAGGTTTCTCGACCGTCCAGGTCCCGGCCGCCATTTTTTGCGCCCTCCGGAGCTTCTTTCTTTGCGCCCCGGAAAGACGCTTGGACTGCCGGGGCAGTCCCTCTACTCTAACAGTAGAGTCCTCACTGGTGGAGGGGCCCCCGGAGTCCGCGGAGCTCGCCGCCCTCCGGTGGGACCCAGCCTCCAGCTTGGGTGTCGGGGACAGGTCTCTGGCCGAAGCTACCCCCTGATCCCCCGTATCTACGCCGGTCGTGGGACCTCCAGAGTCCGCTGCCGCACCCTGGCTCGTCTCCGTTTCCGGGATAGACTCAAGGCTCAAGTCTGTAGCCGGAGCCACTCCTCGAGCCTCATTGGTTTTGGTTTTATATGTATTTATAATCTTCATGTTGTTCCCACGAGAATGGGGGAAATACTGTCCACACCATCAGAACCCCCTGTGTGGTGCAAGGCGGGTTACTCTGGAGGGTTGCCTGGTACTCCAGAGGTTCCGTTCACGACACCATCGCCCTGGTGCCATCCATCCATAGGCACGGGTCACGTGACACCGTAGATTGGGGGAGTTTAGTTCGACCTCCTTGTCTAGATCCGTCATGTTTAGTTATTAGCAGGGTCACCTCGTGCAGGATGCGGATTTTTACCGCGCATGACGGTCTTGGGGAAAGCTTCATCGGGAGTTTATGTTGTTATTTCCACTTCCTCAGCTTGCCCCCTGGAGTCCTTTGGCCCGCGACTCCTTAACCCCGCAGTTTCATCTTACCATCCTAGAGATTGTTAGCAACCCTTTCCTTTCTGTAAGGAGGGTAGTGCCCAATAATGCATGGTACACGAAACCGACGGCTTTACCTTCTATCCGAAGAGTGCAACCAGCTCACCTTCAACTTATTCAAACACAATGCCCCAACCTCAGTTGATGTTAATTTTACAGTATGTACTGAAAATAAAACGACGCTTCTACTTGGAATATAACTCAGGGCCTTTGGTTCCAGAGGCACACATTCTTACCACAACCGAAGCCGATTTTCCGGCTTTAGAGTACCTTCTTATCCTTTCTGCAACCGAGTTCATCCTTACGATAAAGTGAAGTTGTAGGAAATTACTAGTATTTAACCCTGTGCTAAGAACAAAAATGTTGTTGTGGAGCGGAAAGGAACGTTTTTATATCTGTATTTGACTTAAAAAATAATCTTATCAAATAAGATAACCACAACACAATTATTTTTTTTAAATGAATTGGAACAAGTTACTTTAACCTCAATTAATCAGTGTAGTTTTGCATAAATTATAGGCAGACTGCATAAAATGACGAAATTTCGAAAGCAATTCCCAAAAGTGCACTAATTGCATCGTACTTGAGTGTATACTTTAGTGCATAACCATTTTCGTTGTCTGCCTCCCGCTTGAATTGCAATGTCAGTATCAAGGCCGTCGCAGCAGTAGTGCCATAGCGTCTAGATGAAAGCTCTGTTGATGAGGACCCTTTACTTGCCTTCAGGCACAGGCTACCACCCTTCATACTCTTCCTTTATCACTCCCTCTAACTACAACTCTTATTCATTTAGCACACCCTTCTTTAAATGACGACTTTTATACTCTGATTCAGCAGACACTTTCTCTACGTTTAAATACATATATAGGCCCATTCAAATTTCACCAGGAAAAATATTTTCATGTAAGCTACAATTGAATCCCTGAAAAAAAGTCTTTTAATATGCGATATTTGACAGTTTGAGGATTTAATTAATATTAAGAATTCGCTGGTCTTTTTGGTGAATTTTGATTTAAAAAAATTCACTAATAGAGAGGTATCGATGGTGAGACTTTGCAAAAAAAATTTCAAATGAGCGCAAACTAGGACTCTTAGAATCCGTATTCGGGGTCAGTTTCAATTTTTATATGTTCATCTTTCTAAGTTTATAGGAAATTGAGTTATTTAAATCTTGAGTTTTCTTTCGAAAAAAATTTTTTCCTCAAAAATTACACAGCTATTTTAATAAAATTTGGTGGATATGTTGCCTTGAGAAAGACCTTGCCACGTTCCAAAATTCAACTGTCTAAGTTTACATAAAATTGAGTTATTCAAATTTGAAGGATTGAATAAAAATTCACTACCATAACACACTTGCTGCGTCTAGAACTTTTTCTTCTTTACAACGATATAAAAAACGATGATTATTCTAAGAAATAAAAATTTTACAGTGGTTTTCTTTTGTTTTCAAATAAATAGTATTGATACAGGGTTAAGTACACTTGGAGAACCCAAATCACCCCCATTCTGTTTCATCCTCTGATGACGCTAACTTGGTTAGTGAAACGATCGTCAGGTCTTTTAAAATGTGTTGTGGTGATTTGCGTTCTCCAAGTGTACTTATCAGTGCTCATCACAGGTTCCAATCTTCACTTATTGATACAGGGTGTAAAAATAGTGTGGAATATTGCCAATATTTCGAAACCTCTATACATATTTTTTTGACACTTAGTATATTGATGTACTTAAATTTAATACTCTGTTGACAAGTAAAAAAAAGTATGTGTAACTATACAGGATGGCTCACAAATAATACCAACATTTTTATTTCAAATGGAACACCCTGTATGTTTTTACGTTTTCTGAATTTACATCTAATTTAAGGTCAATTGCATTTGAAGTTTTTTCCAATCTTCATTCACTATTGAAAAAAATGGTTGTTAAAAACAATTTTCAAAAATTTTTAATATTTCGAAAAGTGTGGAACATTTGTTTTGACACTTGGTATATTGATGTATTTAAGTTCAGTACACTTTTGACAAGTAAAAAAGTATGTGTAACAATAGAGGTTGGCTGAGAAGTAATACCAATTTTGTTATTTTTAATGGAACACCTGTATATTTTGCAGATTCTAATAAGCATTTAAGAGATAAATTCCCTGATGTAAGTTTTAAGTTGTGTATTCGTTACAACGAGACACTCATGTACTCAAACTCAATTCAGTCACATGATTACACTGAAACTATGTAGATAAGTCGTCTCATTTGTAATATTGCTAGGTGCCTTATTTGCAATAATAAATTTGACAGTTTTTGTCAAATGTTCTTAAGCACTCAGATAAGCGTACGCCTCAGTTAATAGAAACTAACATGGTAGCGCTAACTGAAAAAATGAAGTGTTAATGATGGTTGCATATGGTGACTGCAAGAGTTCACAAGCAGAAGTTGTCGATTTATTGACTCAAGCTTAATCTGATCAGCCTGCGATTACCTAATCCAGCGTAAGCAAACACCTAAATAAGGTCAATGAAACAGGAAGTTTACAAGGCAGACCAAAAATAGGCAGACCGAAATCCACTACCAGTGGTGATGTGGCCATATGTGTTTAATTGAGTTATAGGACCATCCCAAACAATGGCTTCGATAGATAGGCCAACAACACAATATGTCTCACATGGCAGTTAAGAACTTATTCAAAAGCGAAAAGATACGTTCCTTCAAGATTCATATAGTTCGAGAACTTATAGATGATGATTTTGATGGAAGAACGGAGTTTTGTGAAGTTATGTTGAAGAGGTGCAATGTTGATCCCAATTTTGTAAATAATATTCTCTTCTTCGATGAGATTACATTTATCCTTAACAGCACCACCAATAGGTACAATTGTAGATATTTGTCAGCAAACCATCCGTGGTGGGTGGCTGAAGCACACACGCAAAGACTAGAAAAAGTCAACCTTTGGATAAGTATCATAGGCCATAATATCATTGAACCATTTTTCATTAAAACCTTACGTGTGAACTTTATTTGCAGTTGTTACGTAAACAGATTATGCCACAATTAGAAACTCTGTACCCAAACCGAAGCGACATTTGGTTTTAGCAGGACGGTGCTCCTGCACATTTTGGTTTACGAATTAGTCCATTTTTGGACCAGACATTTCCAAATCGATGGATAGTAAGAAGATGTGCAATTGAGTGGCCCGCAAGATCTCCAGACCTAAGACCTATAGACATTTCTCCGTGGGCTGATCTAAAGAGAAAAGTTTACTAACATAGGCCGGATGATATTGCACATTTGAGGCTTAGGATTGGAAATTAACTTCATCAAATTCATTGGAATACTTTTGATAACGTCTTGCGGGAATTTAGACACAGACTTGGCTATTGTTTAGCAACTAATGGTGAAAATTTTGAACATCTCATAAAGTAACTAAATATACTTTTTACTTGTTAATTATCGTTAATTTGTTTTTATGCTATGTGATATTATGTACACACTTTGAAATTGTAATATGCATACCATAATTCCGTTTATGTAGACGAATAAACCACCTAAAACTTACATCAGTGAATTTATCTCTTAAATGCTTATTAGAATTTGCAAAATGTACAGGTGTTCCATTTCAACAAAAAAAAGTTTGTATTATTTCCCAGCCACCGTGTAAACTTACATATACTTTTTTACTTTTCAAAAGCGTATTGAACTTAAATACATCAATATACCAGGTGTCCAAAAAATATGTTCCGTAGTTTTCGAAATTATAACCATTCTTGAAAATTGTTTTTAACAATCATTTTCTGGTAGTGAATATAGAGAGGAAAAAAGCTTCAACTATATAGACCTTAAATTAGATGTCATTTCAGGAAATGCAAAAACACACAGGCTGTTCCATTTGAAAGATAAATGCTGGTATTATTTTTGAGCCACCTGTACACTTACACATACTTTTTTACTTATCAACAGAGTATTAAATTTGATTACATCAATATACCAAGTGTCAAAAAATATGTTTAGTAGTGTTCGAAATATTGGTCAGATTCTACACTTTTTTACACCCTATATATATTTATATATACACAGGGTGGCGCATTGAAAACGAAACAGACCGATTTGCGCCCAGAGATTTTTTTTAAACGCTGAAACACGTCAATTTTAATATTGAGGGGGACATGTTCTGACATAAAACTCAACTTTGTCACATCAACCCCTTAAGGGTCGTGGTAACAACCATTATATTTTAAATAGGGAACATGGATCGAGTCTTACAGCATTTGAAAGCTCTTTCTTTTCTGAATTCAACACATAAATTTTTTTGGAAGTTTTATGAACTCGTTTAAAAATTATTCACAGTTGGAGTTGCAAGAACGTATTTCATTCATTGTGATAAGAAATGCACTGATTAGTCAATTTTTCGTTAAAAAAACTACAAACAGAACCAAACGTTAAAATGTTTATTCAGTTAAGTAAGTGTTCAAATTGTTGACCATCAGCTTCCATACAAAAGTACAAATATTGTGCAAAACAAGCTCTGACATTCTGCGGAGGAGCTCCATTTTGTAGAAACAATAATTGATTTTCTTGATAACGATCATCATTTAGAACAATGTCAATTAGTAGAGGGTAAACTATATCTTCTAGTAACTCCAAATACGTTTCGCCACTCAATTTGCCATCAAGAAATATTGGTCCGATTAAACAGTCTCCAAAAATGCCAGTCCAGACGTTCAATTTCTGTGGAGTTTGAGTGTGGACTTCGTGAAAATTTCTTGGATTATTATCTGCCCAATAACGACAATTATGACGATTGACTGTAGATTTTAATAAAAGCGTACACTCGTCTGAAAAACAGATATTGAACAGAAAGTTCCCATTATCAGCTATTCGTGCAGTCATAACTTCAGAAAACTCCAGCCGCCGATCATAATCATCTTCATTCAGTTGTTGTACAAGATGAATTTTATACGGGTGAAATTTATGATGCTTAATATTCGCTGAATAGTTCTTCTTTTGATGTTTGAAACAGTGGCAAATTTTCTCGTGCTCAAAGTTGGGTCTGCAGCAATTTGTCCTAAAACTTCTATCTCAGTAGTCTCATTTCTAACCGAAAATTCGCGTTCAGGATCCCGTTTTTTGTTGTATACTGAACCACTTTGTCGAAATTTTGCAATAACTCCAAAATGTATTTTCTGTTAGGATGTCTGTTCGGATGTCGTTCATTAAACACATTTGTGGTACGGTTGGCACAGTCATCGTTTTTGAAAAAAAGGAGTAATTATTTCAACTCTTTCTTCTACAGAATACACTATTGTGAAATTAATTTTCGGTAGCACTATCAAGTATCAAACCGACCGATAAACTGAAATAATAAACCGCATTTCTCTCATTCCGATAAGAAATGTTCTGATAGTCAATTTTTTGTTTACAAATAAACAAAACACTGAATATCAGCACATTTCTTATCGGAATAAGTGAAATGCGTTTTTGCATCTTCAACGGTGAATAATTTTTAAACGAGTTAATAAAACTTCCAAAAAAATTAATGTGCTGAATTCAGAAAAGAAAGACCTTTCAAATGATGTAACACTCGACCCATGTTCCCTATTTAAAATATAAGGGTTGTTATCACCACCCTTAAGGGGTTGATGTGACAAAGTTAAGTTTTATGTCAAAACATGTCCCCCTCAATATTAAAATTGACCTATTTCGTTTCTTAAAAAAAATTATCTGGACGCAAATCGGTCTGTTTCGTTTTCAATGCGCCACCCTATATATTAGGCATATACTTTTTTTCCAGATGATGATTTCTGGCTCAAAACGCAACAACCTTTTTTTATCTCGACAGCGGTGGAGTTAAAATCCGCGGAATTTAATTATATTTGTAATAAATTTGTAGTTTTAGCAACAAATAAGCAATGGGTTATTATGAGGTATGTAGTGTGGATAAAAACTTATAATCGAGAGTAATAAAAGTAACGTTTGATGCAGTAGACCGAAATTGGAATAAAAGAAATTCTGATTGTCCAGATTTAAAGTTTGTTAGATTTGGAAAGGAGTATGCATTTTAAATTTGGTTTTGGGATGATCACTTTTTTTAGCGGCCACATGGCACTATCATGCCATGATAGTACCTCATATAACATATGTAATAGTGGTAAAAAAAGAATTCAAAAGTGCATCGTTGTCGAGATATACAGGGTGAATCATCAGGTGAGCGACAATTATATCTGGGTAACTAGGGCAACTGGAGCTTCGAAAAAATATGTTCAAAAGGTTTTTTCAAGTACAATTCAGGTAATGTTATTTATTTTCTTATTCTTGCCACTAGATGACGCTTTTTTGGATGAAACTTTTTGAAGGCTGTGATCTTAATATTTCTATTACAATGTGATCTTCTTGTTCTACATTTTTGTCTGAGTTTCGACCCTCTTATAATAAGGATGATAAAAGGGTTATATTTAATCAAAGGTTGATGTAAGTTGGTCATCTACACTCGTCATGTGATACATCAGTGAAATTGTTTTGAGAAGTCCAACATAACGACATTTTAATTCAAGATGGCTGCCATTTGAAAAATAATAATTGATGACGATTCTCAAAAAAACGAAACGTCGACCTCGGTTTTAATATGGTTTTCGAATACTACTAATAAAAGAGCTTCAAGAAAGTGACGACCCAATTTGCATATTTTGACAAATGAAGAGGTGGTTACGAAAGTAAGAAATTCTAAATGAGTTATTTGTTTTGTCTGTAATACTAAATGGGAGTTTTTATGAATCACTAAAAGTGAGTTTACTACATACAGAAACATTTAAATAATAAGAACTTTTTTAAGTAAGGTATCGCACACATATATACAAAGAGTAAAAGATTATTCTTGAGATTGTTTATGTGTCAACTGTCACGTGATTAAATGACGGCTTCTAATTGGACAAACAACGAGGCTCGCCCGTGGAGGGGGTTGGCACAAGTGCCACTTACCTACTCACACTGAATACAGGTAGCTTGTGTTGCACCTTTCTGAACTTGCCTCGCTAAAACAAATCTGATTATATTATAGTAACTCATAGAATATTGTGCTCAAAATAAGGAAGCACAGTATTATTCCAGTTAAACCAGAAATTATATTCCAGTGTTAATATATTAGCAAGAAAGCTCATTATGTGCCAAGAAAGTTGTCTTCATTGGTAAACCCTTCTTTATCAGTTGGAATAACTGAGATCCCAATAAACACACGTGCGTTTAATAAACGTCTATTTTACGTAAAGACCGTTGAAAAAACGTTATCGGTTATAAAAATTAACGTTTAATTCTAGGCTAAAAAGGCAACGTTACCATTTCTTCGTTGTAAAGACGTTAATTATGAAAAGTTTTTAGACATAATATTTAAACGTTATTTAAACACATTTCGCCTATCAAAAAACTACGTTTAGTTGAGATTAATACGTTGAATATATGTATTTTATTAAACATTTTATAAACGAAAGATATTTTGTGTGGTATAAACGTTATATGTAAAACAGGTATTTACCTAATTTTTGTGAAAAAATTATGTAAACATTTTCTCGTTGTAAAGACCTTATTGATGAAGGGTATAATATTTAAACGTTGTTTCAACACAGTTCGCCTACCAAAAACCTACATGAAGTTAGGATTCATACATAAAATACACGTATTTTATTAGACATTTTATAAGTGAGAGATATTTATGTGATATAAACGTTATATTTAAAACAACTGTTTTCCTAATTTTTGTAAAAAAGCAACGAAACAATTTGTCATTGTAAAAGACCTTATTAATTAAGTGTTTTTAAACATAATATTTAAAGGTTGTTTCATTACAGTTCGCCTATGAAACACATGCACGAAGTAGGGATTCATGCATAAAATATACGTATATTACCAGACATTTTTTAAGCGAGAGATATTTTATGTGATATAAACGACATATTTAAAACCACTATTTTTCTAATTTTTGTTAAAAAAGCAAATTACTTAACAATTTATCGTTGTAAAAGACGTTATTAATTAAGTGTTTTTAAACATCATATTTAGACGTAGTTTCAACAAGGTTCGCCTATAAAAATATACATGAAGTAGGGATTTATACATAAAATATACGTATCTTACTAGATATTATTTTAGCGTGAGATCTTATGTGATATATTATATTATGTACCTATAGTTATATAGGTTACATTTTTTCCTGGCTTTTTAAAAAATTTTGTCACATAATCAATCTGAGAGGTATTCGACAATGCGTGTATGTTTTAAAAGGAGCTATTTTGTCTTTTGCATTCCACTGTGTAATACATAAAACATATTTGTCCTTGTAAATTAGTAAGTGTTTGTGCTCATGCTCAACGAGAATGAACAAGAAATAGAAATAGAAATAGAAACAGAACAGGTAAAGTGATGGCGTACAGTGTGTAACGTGGTGCTTGGAATTAAATTTTATTAAATATTATATTCAGTACGTGACACTTGTATGTTATGGTGGATGGTGGTCTGTTCTATAATTTATAATTGTTTTATACATATTTACAAAGAATGATTATCATCCTGTAGCGATTTCCCTTAAAAGTTTTGGAAATAGGTACAGTTAGTGCAAGTGTCAAGTTTTACGTCTTGAAGTTAGGTTAAGGTAAGCTGTATCACAATATGTAATAATTGTCTTCAAACGTTGTCGAATTGAATCACATTTCTTGTACTTTGATTGCTATAGAGTGTTATTAGGTAGAATAAATAATTGGTACTTATGAGTTTAGCCGGCGTGTTTAAAATCGGCCATGTTGGTTGCTTTCTCATATTTTCAAGTTTAATTTTATTGAGGCATTAGACGTATATCTAACGTTTATGAATACACCTTTTTTCCTCTATTTTGATTGTTCGTGAATCAAACTTTCGAATGAGAGTAATAATGGTTAGCTACGGGTTTAGCATTTATAAATTCTGATGTATTTGTTTATTTTCCCTAGTTTAATTTAATTTGCACGATACATGTACACCTATATATATATATATATATATATATATATATATATATATATATATATATATATATATATATATATATATATATATATATATATAATTTCATTAGAACCCACGAGACTAATGGCAGTAGTATATGGTAATCACAATTTTATGACCTATTTATTTCTATTTAGTAGTTTATAATTTTAGATGCTGCAAAGCTAAATTTTTCCCAACGTGAAAAAGGCGACAGAGCAATCTTTTGTGCTGTTAAGGATTGGTTGAAATTAGCTACTTCGAAAAGGTCCAGAGCAAAAACTAATGGAAGAATACTTTTTTTTTGGTTGAGAAGTTGACAAATAATTTCAGAAATATATTTTTTATTTCATGATTAAGACGCTACGATTGAAGAAGCTTGTTATATTTTTAGAATGTGGTATTAATTATTTTAGTTTTTTGATAATGAAATGTAAGTTTTTTTTAAAATATTTTTGTTTTTTAAATAAAGTTATTTTTATTTGACATTTGACTTGTTGTGATCTAATCCATTTTTATAAAGCCCATTTAAAATTATAAACATAAATAATAATTTCTCAATGGTAGGTTTATAAAATTTTGCAGAGTAGCAAGTTTAGAAGTTTTGATGAGCAATGAGCACTTAAAGTAAGTATCTACACCGCAATGAGGTCCAGTTTGACACTTCTACACCTAATGATCGTTTGTCCTATAAGTTGCCATCGTCAAAGAATTTATCGTACTCATCTTCTGCTGTCAGCTGGGTTGAAAAACTATCATTTGGTAGGTATGTATTAGTTGTAATTCAAACGTTTATTATACGTCGTTAATACAAGCAGATTAACGTAACAGATCCCGTTGATAAACATTAATTATAAACGTATATTCTTCATGACAGATGATGGTTAAATCAACGTTGCAAAACCCTTGTTAATAAACATGTATAAAAATGTATATTTTACGTTAATAACGGCAAATAGTTTAACGTTACAAATTCCCGCTGATAAACGGTAATTGTTAACGTATATTCTCCATTACAGATGATGGTTAAATTAACGTTGTAAAATCCTTGTTAATAAACATGTAAGAAAAACGTATATTTAAACGTTAAAACTTACATGTATAAAAACGTTTTTATATTGGTTTAATTATATGTTTATTCGGGCGACATTTTTACCAAAATTAAACGCAAGGTAGCAGTTTCCTTTTAAACGTTTAATTAACGAACATGTGTTTACTGGGATATTGCTATAGTGCGTATATTTTGTACGCGAAAAGGGTGATATCGTCTACTACAATTATTTTTATTCTAGGCCTCCATGACACTCCTTCATTAGCAGTTAACCAAGCAACGATCTTCAGTCGGCAACCAATCTTTAATAAGGTGTTATTATTATTACTTTTTTGTACTTAGTTATATAAGAGCTGTGTCTACTGTTTAGTGTGGTTTTGCACTGGGTTGAGTGGAAGAATAAAGGGAGGTGCCATTTTTTGGCACCTTTTATCTAAACTCCGCCCTTTCACATACTGATGTTAATTTTAAGGTTTTTTATACTTGTAAAGTTGGCCTGTGAATACAGGAAATTATTATTATTATTTTATAATTTACCAATTTGGGACCCTTTATCAACTTTTATACTTTGAGAATGAAAGAATATATTTTTGATGAAATAGTAGGCCTTATTCTAAGCTTTGTGGTACTATCAAGGCGTGCTAGTTTTATTTGTGGCCGCTAAAAAAAAGTTATCATCCCAAAAGCCAATGACCATACCCATTTCGAGATTTCTCTGCGCAAATCTTTTTTACGTCAGAATCGAGATGCTTGTGACAACTTAAACAGCTTTTTACATTTGAATCTTATTGTAGCTCCAGTAATAACGGAGATGACTCTTGTAAACGATTCCCGTGAACTAGCATATGCAGACCTAAGATATCTCTGGAACTATGCAGAATCGATTAGAATGGGTTAGTCTCATAAGATGGACAATCGAATTTGCAGTTCAACTAGCCGGGAAAATACCTAGCGTTTAACTAAGAAAAATTAACTTGATATGTCAATATCAGCCATTCGATGCGCAATTGTTTTTTTTTTGACGTCAGAATCGAGATGATTGTGAAAAGTTGAATAACTTTCCCCATTGAACCGTATTGTAGCTCCAATAAGAACGGATATAGCTATTCTAAACGGTTCCCGTGAACACGCCGTATAAGAGGATCGTAACTCAGACAAAAAATATAGAACAAGATTAGAGGTTTCAGAAAAAGTAAAAAGAAGATAACAATGAAATGGGAATATTTGAGATAACAGCCTTCAAAAAGTTTTAACCGAAAAGGCGCTATCTGGTGGCAAGAATAAGAAAATAAAAAATATTACATTAATTGTACTTGAAAAACCTTTCGAATAGCTTTGTTCCCGAAGCTTCAGTTGCCATTGTTACCGAGATATGAATGTCGTTCACCTAATGAATCATCCTGTATATCTCTGCTCAGATACACTTTTGAAATATTTGTTACCGATATTACATATTTTGTATGAGGTGCTATCAAAGTATGCTAGTTTTATTGGTGGCCGCTAAAAAAGTGATCATCCCAAAACCTAATGTAAAATGACTATACCCCTGTAGTCCACAAAAGTTTATGAATCGGCGTGAAACTGTGATGAATTTTGTGCATGGTCGCTGGGTATAACACGCCTTAAAAACAATGTTAGAGAGATCCGGTATGGTCTAGTGGCTAGGATACCTGGCTCTCACCCAGGAGGCTCGGGTTCGATTCCCGGTACCGGAATGTGATTTTTTTTCTTAAATTCCACCAAATGAACCTTTACTGTTAATTTGAGGTTGATTGATTGCAATAAATTTATTATTTATAACTTTAGAATAGTATATTAAGACACACGTATTGGCGGCACTGAGAAGATATACAGCATTAGGCCAACCATTAAATCAATTGCTCTAATAGAGATACGTTTCATTAATATAAAATAAAATATAGATTATCTTTTCTTGATCGATTGCTATATATATATATATATATATATATATATATATATATATATATATATATATATATATATATATATATATATATATATATATATATATATATATATATATATATATGTAGGTGGCGCATTTGCTTGGGAAAGCGCATTGCATTTGTTATTATGCAATAGGTATATAAAAAAAGTTGGTTAAAAAAAACAATCTTAATATTTTAACCTTAGATTCAACTATGCAAACCGTTACATATTTTCAGGGCAAATTAAGCACACTTTTTGAATTTTCCTAAAAAACATTCACTAATGAGGAGATCCCGACCTATGAATTTTGAAACAAATTCTTCAAATGAGCGCTAATTAGGGCCCCTAGAACACATATCCGGGGTTAGTTTCAATTTATATATATATATATATATATATATATATATATATATATATATATATATATATATATATATATATATATATATATATATATATATATATATATATATATATATATATATATATATATATATATATATATATATATATATATATATATATATATATATATATATATATATATATATATATATATATATATTTTGCGCGCGCGCGCGCGTGTGTGTGTGTGTGTGTGTGTGTATATGTATCACACCGATAACTTAAAAAATAATGGGCTGATTTTGAATTTATATATTTATCCAGGAAAATCGGTTCAGGTTTTCCCGGAAAATTTTGTGTTTCCTTTCGAAAAAATTTGATATCTCCGGAAATAACAATGTGAGGGCAACCAAATTTAGTACACGGGTTTATATCATTACAAGTAAATTACCTGCCAAAATTTAGCTCTGTAGGTTAAAAGACAAAAATAGGCATTTAAAGAAAAATAAATTGCGGTTTTCCTCAAAACGTCAAAGTCGCGATTTAGAACGTCAAAATTGGCAACATTTAGTAAAAGAACCTGAGACTAATACGAGCTATGGAAAGAAAAGGTCTCAAGAAGAATGTTTCACAAAGCCTGAAGTCTTAGCTTCAACCGTCATTATCCTTTATTTTACTAAAATATTTCCAGAAAATTTATTTCAAATAGACCCTTTCTCTGATGCTTTAGCAGTAGTCTTAGCTATAGAGTTTATCGTTTAATGGTATATAATTTCTGTCAAATTTGCGTAAAAAATCTATAAAGCTCAATATATCCGTTATTATACAAGATACGAAAAAAATTGTATACATTAATTATGGGGTATCTTGAGCTACACCTTAAAAAATATTTCTACAATCACAGGCTGGCCCAAGTCGTTGAAGATACAAATTGTCTTTTTTTTTTCGAACACGCCTTATGTTATTGCATTTTTGCATTTTCCATCGAAACCTAATGCATGTTTGTAAGAAAAAAAATTCTGAACGCAGCAAGTGCGTTATAGTAGAAAATTTTCATTAAATGCTTCAAATTTGGTTAGCTCAATTTGCTATTAACCTATAAGGTTGACCAAGAAACCAGTTTTTTCGGGAACACTTTAAGTTTACTTTTGGAAAGTTTTGTACATTTTCAAACAATAAAGTTATTTTGATGAAACATGCCACATTATTTCTACTATATAGGTTATACTGGTAACCAAATTTTATGCCTGCTTTCTTACACACATATTTGCTATTAAAAACATTTTTATGAAAAATCACTACCATAACACACTTGCTGCATTCAGACTTTTCTTAATGGAGCACCTAATTATTAATTCACACATGAATTGAGTTCATTTTTTCTATACTTTGGATGTAAAGTTCTATTTTGTTATAAGGGACACTTCAGAAGTTGTAGATTTTTATATCGAAATCACGTTGAGATGAACTCCCATTAGATTATCCTGTCATACAGAAAAATTATATAGATTTTTGATTAACAAAAATTTGTAAATATTATCTAACGTAATTTTTCTATACTTCGGATGTAAAGTTTTATTTTGTTATACGGCACGCTTCAAAAGATGTAGATTTTTATATAGAAATCGCAATGAGATGAACGCCCCTTAGATTTATATATTGAAAAATTATATAAATTTTTGATTAACAAAATTTTTGAAATATTATCTAATTTCAATTCTGACTGATTCGCAAAGTCGTCATTTCATACAGGCTGTCAAAATTAAACCATATAATTTTGTCGTTTTTCTTCCAAATGGTCAGTTTCTATGTTTGTGTTGTGGAACGAAAAGACCTATATTCTACTCAAGCTTCTGTTAACTATACCATATACCTAAAATCAGGATCTAAAAATAGATATTCTCCATCATTTTTGGAAAACACACCAACATTTTCCTAAGGAATCACGTTAATCATGACATACCTAGATTTCTGTTAAATTTATTTTAATTTTTGTATACTTATTTACCCAACAGAATACATAATAACAGGCAAAATAATAGATTACAGTAAAATTAATACTTATCTGGTAATAACAACTGTAATGGAAACTCTCAGCGAGATTTCATTAGGCACACGGTTCACCATAAACACAGCTTATACAAGTTTACTCTATCAATTATAAGAAACAAACAAAAATTAGCACAGCATAAACCAGCTTCTCCCTTCCTGTCTGCATACTCACTTAGGTCAGAATTTTAAAACATAAGTAGATTCTTTCAAGTAACTGCAACCAGACTGCGTAATTGTATTTTATCTCATGTAAGTAGAAATTATTCGCCGAGCGAAATATTTTATATCACGAATTTCTTTCTTTCTACAAGGCAGCAAATTGTAGCAAGGTGAAGAGAGTCACATGACTCAAGTGACCATCACTTTTTAGAAAAAATGCTGGTTACAGGAATTTTGCCAACGTATAATAATCAAAACATTGCTTCAATATGTTTATATTATGTACGAAACGTTTAACTATAAACAAATGAGCAAATATATCTTATATTAAAATTCTTGGAGTAAAGTCTTCTTCTTCTTTGGGTGCCATCTTCACTAATGGATGTTAGCGACTAGAACAGCAAACTTCTCTCTAGCCTCCGCCACTCTCATCAAGTTCTCAAAGCCCAGACCTGTCCTATATCTTATGTTTCTCAGCCATGACAGTTTCTTTCTGCCTACACCTCTTTTCCCCTCTAGTTTACCTTTAATTATGAGTTGGGAAATAATATTTCGGATTGCGCAATAAGTGGCCCCTTCCTCCGCTTGACAACCTGGAGAAGCTCTCTGTCTGTTCACTCTGAGTAAGACTTCTTCATTCCGCACTCTTGTTGTCCATGGTATTTTTAGTATGCGCCGATAGACCCACATCTCAAAAGCTTCCAGTTTGCTCATGCTCGTTATTTTTAAGGTCCATGTCTCTACTCCATACAGAAGGACTGACCATATGTAGCATTTTGCTAACCTTAACCTTAGGTTTATGTCGAGATGCGAATCGCAAAGAAGGCTTCGTGTTTTTGTAAATTTGCTTTTGGCTTGTGCAATTCTGGAACTTATTTTTTTTCTGGGTTTAATTGGCTGTCTATCCAGCAACCCAAGTATTTATAATGGTTGACCTGTCGTAATATGTTATTATTTATAATGAAGGGTATAGGTACATTCTGTCTCCTCTGCATTACCCTTATTTTCGTTTTTCTCTCGTTGATCCGCATTCCAAATTCCGAACATGTCTCATTTAGCCGATCTAGAATATTTTGTAAGCCGGTATCGGTATCTGCCATTAATACGGTGTCGTCGGCGTATCTAATAGTGTTTATACGAACGCCATTTACTGTTATACTTTTATACCTTCATTAACAAGAGCGTTTTTGAACAGAAGCTCGGAATACAGATTAAACAACATGGGTGACAATACGTAAAGTCTAACCACACTAAATTTCTCCACTCAAGTTATCTTCAATCAAAATAGGGTCAATAATATAATTTCCAAGAATGCTCGCCCATGCATTTAATTTCTGAGGTCTTTGGAAACGATGTTCAATGTCAGCGTTTCTCAACCTTTTAGTATTTGCGACCCAATTTTCAATCACAATTCTAATCGCGCCACCCCTGTCTTACGTTCACCATAGCGGACATTCTCGCGGCGAGAATGTCCGATTTGTTTCGAACATGCTAGAACGTCTGCGTGGCGTGTGTAAATGCTGCTGTTTCGGCTAGTCTCAGTCGAGTCGATTCTTCTACCGTGAATGTTTATGTTGTAATTTGCGTGAGTAGATAGTCCGGCACCTGGGACCATCCCCTCCACTTTTTTCTGCGCATGCGCGTGACGTCATGCGCATGCGCTGACCTGTGACATTTGACAGCTGACCGGTCAGTTTTGACAGGTGTCAATGTCACCTGACCTGACAGGTGTCAATGTCAGCTGTCACCTGACCTGTCAGTGTTGACAGATGTCAAATGTCACCTAACCTGTCATATGTCACATCTGTCACAAGCATTCCAAGATGGCTGACCTGTAATAGACAGCTGCAACCCCTGGTTCTCTATTAAACTGACCTGAGATGACGTAAGATGTTCCGTCTGACCTGTGTCCATAGATATCTACAAGTCAGGTTAGGTATTAACTGTCTTATGTCTGCCCTGTGATGAAGTCACAAGCGTTCCAAGATGTCTGACCTGTGTCCATAGATATCTACAAGTCAGGTTAGGTATTAACTGTCTTATGTCT
The DNA here is from genome assembly GCA_964006375.1 of Tillus elongatus. Taxonomy (NCBI): domain Eukaryota; kingdom Metazoa; phylum Arthropoda; class Insecta; order Coleoptera; family Cleridae; genus Tillus; species Tillus elongatus. The sequence continues at coordinate 117,232,117 of OZ023265.1, forward strand.
GACCTGTGATGACGTCACAAGCGTTCCAAGATGTCTGACCTGTGTCCATAGATATCTACAAGTCAGGTCTCCATGTGTGTGTGTTTGTCGAATACCAGCTGTCTGATTGTTTATTAAGGTAATGTTTGTATTTGTTATTTGAATGCAAACAGACATGTTAATAAGAGTGTACTTACATACAACAAGAGACGTCATCCTTCTTTCACAGCTTAACACACACTACTGAACAAGTGTCTCCTGTGTTGAGGAAACAGACAGACAGACAGACAAACAACTGATTGCCATTGTTGGAGCTTGTACATGCTGTTTGAAAGGATATAACACACGTCATGACAGTTCAAAGTCTTTGCTTAGACTGACAGATGCATGTGTAATAACACAGCTGTTTAACAACAGCTAGAGTGAGTAACACTGGTAACACACAGCAAAACAAACAGACAACTGATTGGCATTGTTGGAGCTTGTACACGTTGTTTGAAAGGATACAACACACGTCATGACAGTTCGATGTCTTTGCTTAAACTGACAGATGCATGTGTAATAACACAGCTGTTTAACAACAGATAGAGTGAGTAACACTGGTAACACACAGCAAAAACAGACAGACAGACCATTGATTGTCAACAAGTATCATACAGAATCTTGTTGAAGCTTGTACACGTTGTTTGAAAGGATATAACACACACTCGCATAGGTCATGCCAACACGAAGGCTTTGCTTAGACTGACAGACAGATGTATGTAATAACACACCCCACAGACAGACAACTATTTAACAACAGCTAGAGCGAGAGTTGAACAGTATAACGCTGGTAAACGTGGAGAGCAGTCATGTTCAAGCTACTCCTGAGTATCTGTGTTCTTTGTCTAAGTGCCTCCTGTGGAGAGGATGTAAGTGAAACAGACAGACAACTGGCCAACGATTATCTCATCAAATATGGTTATTTAAGCAGTAATATCACTAACAATGACCAGCTAACGATGTTAGAAAAGACAGAAGCTTTCACAGAGGCTTTAAACATGTTTCAAACGTTTTTCAGTTTACCCGAAAGTAACAATTTGACTAGTAGAGACATTAAACTGATGAAACGTAAACGATGTGGTGATGAAGATTTTTCACAGAATTCATTATTAACAGTAAAACCTATATGGAAAAAGAAAACTTTGAAATGGTACATACATTATGCAGATCCTACAGTACTATTGCTAACACAAAAAGCATTCAAACAATGGGAACAACATATTAATTTGAATTTAGTGAGAACAAACAACTATGCGGAAGCCGACATACTTATAAGTCTTTGTGATAACCAACATTTTTACTTGAGAGGTGGGCAACCGTGTACATATCCAATTGGCGGTGATGTTTTAGGACACGCTTATTTTCCAAATATTGCCAATACACCCATAGAGATCCACATAAGCAATAATCTCACGTGGAACCTTCAACTACACGCATCAAATGGCTCATCATACTATATGGTTATTCTACACGAACTGAGACACGGTTTAGGACTCAAACACTCCAACAATAAAAACTCTCTTATGTATCCACATGCTGGGGCCGGTATATCTGACGAAGATATTCAACGAATGCAGGAACTGTATGGGCAACGCTCTACAACAGCAATAACAACAACATCAACAACAACAACAACAACACAGCCTACAACCAAGACATCAAAGACTACAACAAAGACTACAACAAAGACTACAACAAAGACTACAACAAAGACTACAACAAAGACTACAACGAAACCTTCGATAAAACCAAAGGCGGTCGCTGTAAAACCTGAAACCAAAAACACTATGGACTTGTGTAATTATATAGACAAGATCAAACCGTTAGTCATTATAAACCACAACATGTATCTGTTTTATAAGAAATGGGTGTGGGTTGTCCCGTTGAACAATATGAAGGGTCCCTATCCGGAGGCAAAACTTGTGACAGATTGGCTGCCACATTTTAAAAATTTAAAAGAAATTAAACATATATATCAGAGGCCTGGTGGTGAAGTGGTCATGTTTACCAATGACGAAACATTCAGCATTGTTGCGTTTCCTAGCATACAAGCTACATTTGTAGCCCCCTTCAATAATCTCACATATCTGAATACTTTGAGGTTTGACCGGATAAATGCAATGGTAAACACATATACAGGAAAAACCATTATATTTCATTCGGACAACATGTATGAAATCATCGGTGAGAAGGGAGCTAATTTCTATAGACTAGAAGCAGGTTATATAGACAAATTTTCTCCCGAATTCCCAGCTAAGATTGATGGTGCATTCCGCTACACCAATGGGCGGATATACATATTTCGTAAAAATAAATATTACGAATTTGATGAGTTTACCAATCAGGTCGTTACAATAGGCCGTAAAGATTTATCTATGTTTGGTATTCAATGCCCTACCCGCAGTCTATATGAGCAACTCAGTCTGCTATTACAAAAGATTCTCAGCTATACAAAGGATAACACTGACCACCAACCAGCAAATAGTGAAGACTATAATGATTATATATAGTGTTTAACTTGTACAAAATATTTGTTTAACAGATCAAACAGCTGACACTTAGCTTAACATATTAATGTATGAAAATAAAAATATTTACCAGCATGTATATGTGTTTTTATTCCTTGTCAACAAGACCTCGGTTCTGTTTAAGAGTACACTCGACAGCAGTTCAATATATGAGTTAAATAACACTACTGTAGGGGGCCCCTTGATGGGTAAATGGTATTCGTGCTTGAGCTTGTCTAGAATACAGCCGTTAGAAGTATGACATCATCCACAAACCTGTTCCACAAACCTGTTTGAGCTTTGTCTGTACGGTTGTTATCTAGTGTAATTTCCGTTGAATGACATCACCGCCATTATTCGTGTTTGAACTTGTCTGTGTATCTGTTTAATATACGCAAGAGAGAGGCCCTCTTAAAGGTAAACAACGTGTCAGTTGATGACCTTGGTGAATGTTATCTTGTGTTATATCTGTTCAATCACCCCCATTATTCGTGTTTGAGCTTGTCTAGTACAAACCGAAAGGATGACATCATCCATGTATTTTAGCCTAATATATAAATAAGTGAGCAAGTTCGGTTATATTATTAGTTGTTGTACCATGTCGTTTAACAGTGTCTTATGGTATGGACACAAAAATAGATTGTTTGAAGAAGACTGTGAATTTGAATTAAAACAGTTGGTGTTAAAGATACAAGAAGAAGCCTTTATCGACGAACGCGATTCTGAAGGAGAAAATTTTGAAGCCGGACATATAGTCGAGTTGTGTGACATATATTTAAGTGGGTTCTGCTCTACACAATTTTTTGCTTTGGCACTCATTCGATACCGTACAGGAGCTCCGTTAAGTGAACCGTTTTTCAAGTATTTACCCGAAGAAGCAAAACATCAATACATACGTTATTACGATAAACAAACCGTCCACACAGAGGCTATTTAGTTTTATACAAAAGCCCAGTGGTATACAGATGAAACAAGAATGAATAGTGAGAACGACACCACAAAAGTTAGACTGTTAGTGTTACAGATACAAAAACAAGCTTATCGAGACGGGTGTAAGTCCGAAGCCGAAGAATATGAAAATAGACATATGGTAGAGTTGTGTGACTTATATTTAAGTGGATTTTGTTCAACACAATTTTTTGCTGTGGCACTCATTCAACATCAACCGGGGGCCCTGTTAAGTGAACCATTTTTTAAATATTTACCTAAAGAAGCAAAAAATCAATACAAATATTATTATGATGCTGATGAGGTCACACTCGAAACAACGAACATTGAAATTGAACCGCCCAGCGAGGAAGAACTCAAACACGAAACACTCGAGACGATGAGAGAAGGTTTTAATAAAGAATTTGAGTTTTCAAGCTGTGATGACATCCACAAGGTTGCAGACCACCTAAACGATATATTAAAGCCCAGTTCTAATTTAAATGATGATGATGCTGAACGTACTAAATCCATGAATTTTCTAACACGAAAACTTCACCGTACAGACGCCACCGACATGTTATATACAATTTGTAACGAATATTTCGACAGTCTTCCAACCAATGCTGATTGGGATAGATATGAGAACAAAGATTGTGTTGCTGTAGACAAGTTTGTTAAAGTTTGGCAGAAATATCTGGATGATCATGCAGTGTAGCACGAAATATGTTAAAGTCTTTAGTGATCGCAATAGATTTGTAAAATTTACCAGGAAACCACTCAGAACCATTCAACCGACGTTTGTGGTGGGGGAACAACAAAACCTACTTAACATGGTCAGCAAGCTTCAGTCTAAACTTAAAAGAGTTTGTGTAAACATGTCTTGCGATTGTATTAACATGAATATGTCGGTGTCTGAGAGTGATAACAACGATGACGATTATGCCGTTGATGAAAACGATGGCCCCGATTTCACAGAACACCGAACGCGACGAGTCTTATTTAACAAGTATCAAGCTGACGACAGGCTATTGATAGAAACCACTTTTAGTGTTCGACGATCCTTGAAATTGATTACAGGCATCAGTGCAAGAAACGACTTTACAAATGTTGTGAAATTTGTCAATCCGTTGGCTCTGAATGAAGAAAACCAATATTTGGCATTGGAAGAGTGGGATTTTTACGATTTCCTAGACAACATACGTGAGCTGTATAGGAAATATCTTAAAGGTGAAGACGAGCCAAATAGCTTTATAGTGCATCATCTTAATTACTGCCGCATAACCTATTCAAACGTGCTAAGTGAAAAAGCCTTGTGTATCGATAACGGTTTCACATCTATGCATCTATTCTTAAACGAAGAGTGTGTAGAACAGCTGCTGAGACTTGAGGTGTTGGTTAAAGCAAGACTGAACTATCTGAAAGAATCTCAATTTACCTGGACTTACACGTGTTTTATGGAAAACATAGTGCAAATATTAAACGATCTGGGTAGATGGGATGCCAGTGTACCGCAAATCATACAAACTATAAAAACGTTACTCAACACTGTAACACCAGCATTTAAATATTACATGTTGGAGTGTTTGCACTACGCTCAAGAACAAGTATTGACAGACATCCACACCATTCGCCATGGTTCTTTTTAAATCAAGTTTCATCGTTCTATCAACACTGTGTCAGAATGTGTTGTATATTCATAAGCCACCCAATGTAACAGAAGTACGAATTTGTTTCGACACCGACGACTGCATGATATGGTCAGCTCTTACAACAACAACATATCTACACAACGACGACCTAGTCCCACTTGTAACATACAACATGTCAGCCAAAAGCATGTCATCTGATGTGATACGTTACAAAGTTATGTTTCTGTTTGATAATGGTAGTCGGGGCGAGACACCTTATTGGACCACTCTTGTGTTGACTAAGGCCCGGCTGTTCACTTCAAAGTATATTTTTGTGTTTATATCCACTGGCTTTCTTACATGTCTTACCATATTCATGTTGATGTATTTTTGTTTCAAATATAGCACTTATCTGCACATGTATCGCAAACGTGTTTGCTAATACAAATATATAAAATAAACACTTGTGTTTTATTTACTAGTTTTAAGGTTTGCTAAGGGGGATACTAGAAAAACATATATATAATTTACAACTTTTTTTTATTTCGGTAACAAGTTTACAACATACGAAAATAATAGCATACAATTATTGATGCTGCATATACAGCTTCTAGTGTATCCTGGTGAGTGATGCATGCACTTGGGAATGTCTGACTCCAACGTAGGACAATCAACGTTTGTTTCTAAATTGATCACGTCCACACGGTAGCCACAAGTGAGGAGCATCTGTGTCAGAAATCTCTGTTTATTCTCGCCTTTCACATAGATTCTGTCCACCTGTTGTTCGACGATGTGTTTCATCAGGATATTTGGTAATTCTTCTAAATAAACAGTACCATAATTATAGTCGATACAATGGTGACAGGCCTGCAGAAACTTGACTTGTTTGATTACATCAGCAGATAGAAAACGCATTGGTTGTGGTGGCTTAAACACATACTGTACAGTTTGATAACCATTATAAATTACTAGTTCTTTGGGTGTGAAGTCGGGGAGACAGAAACCCTGAGTGTCGACAACGACGAACCTCATCTTGATACTGCCCCAATTCACTATACTTCCACATCAGCTTATATAGACCTCTAGGTTGAGAGGTGGGGGGAATGACGTATGCCATACTCAGATGATAGAACGAACAACGTTAGAGAGTGGTGAGTATTCGATGATGCAATCATGTATAATTATGCAGAAACATTTAGTGTTATTGGGAAAGTTCTGGTTACTTTCCATTTCCAATTTGATATCGACAGTAGACGGTTTGATGGAATCCGTATACTTTGAACAATCAAACACAAACATGGGATATTTTGCGAAATCTTTGTAATCCAACGTAGGCTGAGGTTCTCTACCGAGATATGCTCGTTGAAATTCAATCATGTTTTTATATGCTTCCAGATAATTTGCTTGCCCAAAGTTCAGATTCATACCCTCGGTCGGTATTTGTTTTGAATTCAGGTGTAGTCTTATATCTCGAACGTCCACATGATCAAACTGATTAATATCTTTTCCTGGGTTGTGGTGGCGATCCGTTTGAAAGACTACGATAACAAAGCGAGGTCGTTCGGTGTTTGATGAGGTCTTTACAGACCACAAGTCTTTGATTGAATTACTTACATTCGGTAATTCGTACATCTCCCATTTTCTAAACGGTATAAGAATCTTTTTATCTTGAGCGATCGATTGCAACAGCTGCTGTTGTATCACATCGCTGGGGTGTATGTGTTTGACTTGCAAAGCCATATGTTCAATATTAAACTTTATAGCTTTGTCAGCGCCTGCTACACTGCTCAGAATATAGCAATTTCTATCGTTCTGACCGCGTGTTAAGCGTACCAACAAACGACTGAAAAGCACTTTTCTGTAATCTTTGAAAATATTACACAGATAGCTGAGCGGTAGGCAATAGCAAAATCTGTTGTTTTTCACCATGGTGTTCCTTTCGTTCGGATGCCAGCCGGCAGGAATGAGAGCTCGTGCTTCATCGCTGTTGGCTTGTAATAATGTTCGGACTGCTGTAACGATGCCTGGGTTTCTAACATGTTCGATAATCTGATTACACATCTCAACAGCCACAGAGGAGAACAAATGAGCTGCCGCATTCGCTGTTACCGACACATCACCAGTTGTACCCGTTGTCTCGGTGGAACCGCTAATCAGGAGAGCTGCCGAAGACCAATCATAAAACACATCTTGTTGATTGATGGCAAACTCACATGTGTCGTTGTAATCAAACGATCTGGTTTGCGGGGCGTACGTGTGTACTTCTTCTCCCTTGATGGATTCGTCGTGAACGGGGTCTGCGAAGATATGTAGTTTGTTTGACATCGTAACCCAATGATTGTAGAAACTGTACGTTCTCTTCGGATAGAACCGTCTGTGATGCAGACAACAACGATACTGACCGATGTTGCTCGTCGGCACCTGTATTTATAACTAACATACCACAGGTGTCTTGCTCAGCTGTAATATAACGATGGTCTCTTCACCTTGAAAGTTCACAGGCACTGCATTCTGATCGATGATGTTTACATTTATATGGGCGATGATACGTGTGTTGACGGGTAGAAACAGTTTACTGTGGGGGTTTATGTCAATTGCATAGCCCGGATCAACCATAGGAGCAAACTCGTATAGTGTGTGAGGGTTTGCCTTCGTGGTAAGACCCACTTACTATGTTACACTCGAAACGGATCGTTTTCACTTTAACAATCTCCACAGGTAAATCGGATGCGTGTACCACATCCTTAATAAGAGATCTAGTTGAGGAAAAACCCAAGAGAGGAGCTATTGAGGCGTCCCTTGTCAAATCAATGTCATACTTGCACTGTATCTCACACTTCAAAGTGTTGTTGTTGGCTTTCAAACTGAACAGTTTACTTGCATCGTCAACAGCGGCATCCTCTGGAAAATTATTCAACTTGAGATAGATACGAGCCATTTAATTTTGGATACACCGTTCCATATCGCTAATTTCATATGCTCCATTGGGAATTATTATTTCTTGTATAACACCAGCTTTCTTAGGCTCGGCGTCGAGTGTAAAATTGAAATGCAACTTATTACAACCGGTCTCTATATTTGGTATGGTGTTGTATGTGTGAAAATTCGAGAGTGCCACCGAATGATCGAACCGGGGGTCCAACACTATCGGTGGAAATATATCCAATGACAGGGAGGACGTAGAGCCTTTCAACTCGAACGTTAGCGACATGACTGATACACACAGGTTACTGTTTGAGTCTTTTATTGCAAAAATTTTAAACACAAATGACCACAATTAATTGTGTTGTATGTTTGATACACATCATGATTATACAGTATGGAATAGTCTTTAAGGTAACGTTGCAGCTCTACAGGAGGCTTCAAGTTTCCATACGAGTCAAAGTACTCGACGATGTCACTGCGTTTCCTCACAGCGACCCAATGACTGCCTGGCTCCTTGTGTGTTTGCAAATTCATGATAAACGATTCATTTTTACGTGGTCCATTGCGAGGTAGCTCGTCTCGCATGTATACACCTCTAAAATATGGGATTTTCATTTTACCAGCAAACTTGACAAGATCTACATTTGTTAGAGGTCTTGCTGGTAAAGGTATTACACGTTTTTTGTCTTGTGTAAATACAAACCGTAGCCGGTGCGTTGTTTCTTCATGTACAAACCATCACCAACACCACTCCCTCGTTTGCCCACAGCAATGGCCTCCATTGTTTGATTGTGACGTTTTGCCTCTTCCAATTTCTGTTTCGCAGACTTGGCATCGTTCATAGCTTTAGCAATACCTGCAGCACCGCCGCCCAGAGCTCCTAGTGCTGACAGCCCACCAAATATAAGAGGTAACAGCGGTAGGAAGCCACCGCTTTTAGGTATTGGAATAACTCTCGGTACCTTAACTTGCTTTCGACCACCAGCGTTTTTGATGACTTTTCTCGCTACATGCAGTAGATTTTTCACAGACGGCACCTCCTCTCCCACATTGATAGCACCGCGCATCAAAGCCAGTATGTTTTTAAATGGTACCTTACCACCGACTTTTCTCTTACTAGTTTTTATGAGTTTGTTCACACCCATACCAAGTTTTCGTTTAACTTTCATTGTTTTTGCTACACTCCAAGCGGCCGCCTTCTCACCAAAACTTGCGTCCTTTGACTTGACTCGTTCCTTGGCTCGGTGCTCCAACACCTTGTCGGCACGATGCCTGTCACTCAACTGTTTGGATTGAGAGTAGGCGATGTCGTGCTCTCGACAAGCCTGATCTAGTGGGTTGATACCTTGATCGCCTCTGGCAAGACGTTCTTTAAGTTTAGTGCCTGGACCACAAAACTGATAGCCTGGTATGTGTAACTCAACAGGCAGTTTGTTAATGAGTGTGTTAACAAAGCCTTCACCCTTAATGACCAACATTGATACTAAAGCGGTGCTGTATTAAACACCCAGTATTTATACTTACAACAAGCAGGTTGGTGTTAGTCTAGTTAACGATGCGTATCGTAAAACACACAACAACAACCCTACCAGTTACAAACTTGGACGATGTTGTGCGTGTGGAAACAGTTACACAACACAGACACGGTCTTCTGTTACCCGGCACGGTACGTTGTTTGATATGCGGTCCTAGTGGCTGTGGTAAAACCAATGTCATGCTGAGTTTACTGTTTGAAGCAAACGGTTTAAAGTTTGAAAACGTGTATGTATATTCAAAGTCTCTGTATCAACCGAAATACAAGATGTTAAAGGAGGTGTTGGATGCTACAAAGGGTGTTGGTTACTATCCTTATCGAGAAAACGATGACATATTAGATCCGGGAGATGCCTTGGACAACTCTGTGTTTATCTTTGATGATGTAGCTTGCGACAAACAAGATAAAATAAGAGCATACTTTAGCATGGGTAGGCATAAAAACATTGATTCCTTCTATCTTTGTCAGACATACAGCAAAGTACCAAAACAACTGGTACGTGACAACGCAAATGTTGTTGTGTTATTCAAACAAGACGAAACCAATCTTAAACATGTGTACGACGATCATGTGACCACCGATATGACTTTTGAAAAGTTCAAGACACTGTGTGGTGAATGTTGGCAGACCAAGCATGATGTGATGGTGGTTGTTAAAGATTGTGATTTAGCACAAGGGCGGTATCGCAAAGGCTTCGATCATTTTATATATATTTAAACTTGTGTGTGTGAGTGTGTTAGTCTTCATGTGTTCAACATACGGTGAGCATGGCGAAAAAATCTAAAAGTCTTCGGCGCCAACAAAAACTATCAACACAGCCGCCCAATATCAAACGTAAAATAGCCGATTTATCAAAGATTATTCGAAACAAATATTTAGCTTTGAAACTGGGCAAAACAGAGACGGATGAAACGTTACACCGTTTATATAAACCTCTGTTAAAACCATTGAATGCTATATCTAGAAACACAGCAAGCACAGCACCGGCTACTGCTCAAACAACTCTGCAGCAACAGCAACCAACTAAAACTAAACTTGATGTCAAACAACAACCACCACCACCACCATCAGCAAAGAAGGAAGTTCAATTTCTTAGTGATGATGAAACGTTTGAGTTGGAAGCAGAACCAGCAGCACCTGAAGCCGAACCTGAATTGTGGGTTACCAAAGCTTATAGAAAACTAGATGCCGCAGCAAATACACCTGCAGCTATTTACGATCAAGCGTTAAGTTCGTATCCTGTAGTTGTTCGCTATTATGTTGATAAATATTTCACAGATAATCAGTTATGTGATCAAACATATGGTGTTACTTATGATAAAGCCACCAATACTTGGATGCTTGGCAATAAATCTATTACATTTGTTGTTACTGACGTAGATTTTAGAAATAGAGAAAGCTTTCAAATTGTTGTTGGTGACAGAAGATATTACGGCACTCAACACCTATTGGAATTGATATTTTTGAGAAAACCAGGTATGAGTGCTATGAAAAATAAGAACGCTTTACGTGACTATGCAGACATTATGGCTGCTACAAGTCTTCACAGAAAAGAGAACAATCCTAAAGAAGACGTTCTGCGCAACACCTCTACCAAATATCAGAATGTAATAAAACCAATTTTAGAGAAACAAGAAGGTGCTAGAGTGCGCTCTTCCTCAGTAACTTTAGGTCATGGTATGCCATACATGCTACATACTAAGCAACAGAAAGAATACGTATACTGGGACGATGTGAACGAACTGGTTGACAGACTGCGTCTTCTCGTGGCTTCCCAAGTTGCAGGTAATAATGCTCATAACAATGAGATACAGTCAATCTTGGAGGAACTGAAGGAGGCTCGCATCATATAAAGCGTTAACACACGCCAACCATTAGTTTCATCATGTCTATCGACAAGTTTGGTCGTACTGCTGCAAACTTCAACAGCAACAGCTCTCTACACAACCGCGTGGTTCAACGAGAGATTTTCCCTAGAACTGCAAGTGGTGACTTTGACGTACAAAACCATAGATTGTGTAACGTAGCCCATCCTATCGATTCAACAGATGGCGTAACTAAATCATTTGTTGATGCCTGGGTGGGCGACTATCAGAAACATAAAGCCGAGTATCTGAAGAATAAAGATGAAGTGACACAGAAACTAGTGGCCATTGTGTTAGAAGCCGTGCATAAGCCGGAGTTGAACGATTTGAAGCACGAATTGGAACAGAAATTGAAAGCTTTAACCAAGACCATATCAGCTCAAGTTTTAAAAGATATCGATCTGTCAACGACCCCAAAGCTAAAGAAGAAGTTGGGTGAAATAGACAAAAATCTAAAAGATTTGCATGACAAGTGAATACTTTTAAATCCAACATCACCATGAAGCGTCGCCGGCAACAACAAACACGTAACGATGAACCATCTGATGCTAAGAAACAAATTATAAACGAGCTGTACAAGCCTGCTAGAATCAAGTTTAAACGTAGACAGACCATAATTAGAGGTTTGAATGACTTGTGGCAAATTGATTTGGCCGAGTTTACAGACTATCATCGTGAAAACTCCGGTTACAAGTACATTCTGGTGGTGATCAATTGTTTTTCAAAGTATGTATGGACGCGTCCGCTTAAATCTAAAAACGCCGAAGAGGTGACTAAAGCCATGGCCGATATTTTAGCTAACAGCACAGCACCATCTCACATTCAGTCTGATCTAGGCGAGGAGTTCTACAACGCTAAATTTAAGGCCCTAATGACCAAATACGGCATCAATCATTACAGTACCTATAGTGTGAAGAAGGCGGCAATGGTGGAACGAGTCATACGTACGTTGAAAGAGAAGTTATATAAAAACTTTCACTTGTCTGGTTCTTACAAGTGGCTACATATCCTACCCATTGTCACAGCTACATATAACGCAACCACCCATCGTACCACAGGTGTAAAACCTTTGGATGTCACTAGGAAAAACGAGGCAGCTATTCGTAAGCAAATCTATTCCAACACCGTACCGGTGTCTGTACAAACTAAATTTAAAGTGGGCGATGTTGTACGTATAAGCAAGGCAAAAACATTATTTGAAAAAGGTTATACACCACGTTGGTCCACAGAATTGTTTAAGGTGGCCACGGTACACCCCACTATCCCAGTGACGTATTTACTAGAAGACATGCAAGGTAAACCAATCAGCGGAGGGTTTTATGAGCAAGAACTACAAAAGACTTTATCTTCTGACCTGTATTTAATCGAACGAGTGTTGAGAAAAAAAGGCCCCAAGTCTTACGTGAAATGGCTTGGTTTTGATCGTACCCATAATTCCTGGGTCAACACCAAAGACATTAAATAACTTGTATTATGTTATGAATAAAGTAAACATATTAAAAGTATATTTTTATTTCAAATCCTTCTTTATGCATTTACGCCAACAGAATGTTTGTCAGAAAATACAGCTAATAAAACACAGAGATTTTTACACATATATTTTTATTATCAGCTAGTGTTATAGGTAAATCTGTTACACGTTAGCATATCTTTCAGTACAAGTTGATATTTAGTAATAAATTCACACACTATACACAGATTCTCAGAGTATTTTAAGCGGGCAATGAAGAAGGCACAAGGTATGACTGCCCTGTCTCTGAACTTGGACAGTTCCGATCTAATGTCAGCCATAAACATGTTTAGGTCAAAGAAACTCCTAAAACGTAATTCCAATAATAAGTCTTTGACCACAGAGCCAACATCTTCTAGTATTTTCAATGATTCCAAGCTTAGGTTGAAATTAGTGACATATTCATCACTGCACAGCCTAAACTTAAAAAACACTGATTTTCGTTGTGTTTGAACCAAGTATTTAGTAAGTGTATACGAATCGGTGTTTTTGTCTGTACCTTGTGATTGGTTTTCCAGGTTGTAAATTATGGTGGGTAACACGTTTAAAAATTCTTCAAATGTCCACATGTCGAAAAACACAGGTATATTACAATTTTTCTGTGAAACCTTAACCAGAGGCATAAAGTTAAGCAGGGGGTCAGCTCCGATTGTGAGTATTTTCTCACCGTTTGGCAACAGCGTAAACGTTGTCTGACCAACGAGCTCACAGTCTTGTGTTTTTAGTTTTTTCTCCATACTTTTCTGATTGATCTGCACCAACTTCTCATTGAATAGCTCATCGTGTGTAGGCTGATATTCGACTGTTTGTATGTTTGTAGGATCTGCAGCATTCATACTAATATCAGAGAGATTATTCTGTTCACTTGTGTCTGTTGTTGTTGGATGGCTTGTGTACAGTTCACCTATGATATTATCCCACGTCTTAGGTTCTTCTTTTGTTATAATACTTTCAACTGCGTTAGCCAGCAAGACATCTTGTAACACTTTAAGCTTTTTACCACCACCAGCACCTCTACCTGTATTTTCTGTGTTGAGAGATTTTCGTTTTCGCGTATTCTGCACCATATTAGTTTTTTAGTTACACCTTGTTCAACGTACACCAACAAAACTAGCTTCTAGACAAGCTCAAACACAACTGATGGCTGGATGCCACCTAACAGAACTAACCCCTAGATCATAACTGTACAGATAACGTCAAACAGGTTTATGGATGATGTCATCCAACAGATATAACACAAGGTCATCAACTGACACGTTATTTACCCCTAAGAGGGCCTCTCTCTTGCGTATATTAAACAGATACACAGACAAGCTCAAACACGAATAATGGTATGATGTCATTCTACAGGATATGAGTCATAACCATGTTGTTTGTTCAGGATATTATTGCTTTAAGACATACTTTTTACTCGTTTACAGGCCTAGGATCGACGTCAGCTCTCTTTAGACATATTTGTTTGTGTCTATAAATGGACGTTCTCAACATTTGTTTATTACAGTGTAAACATGTAACCTTCCTCCTGTCGTACGTGTATTGCCATTTTACGAAATTTTCATAACTTTCCCATGAGTGTTCGTTGTATGGTAGCCATTTTCCTAAGTTTTGACCATTTTTGATGAAACATTTGTCACAACAGCTTCTCTCTGTTGGTGGACAGCGTTTAAAACAAATGACACAGCAACGGAGACCATCATCATTCAGTTCTTGCTTGTCATCCTGTGTTGGTGGTTGTGTTGTTGTTGTTGGTCTCGCGGCTGTGTGTTCTTCTTTACTCTCTTGTAGATTGATTTCATTAAACTGCTGTTGGTGCTGCTGCTGCTGCTGCGTCGACAAACCAGAACCTTGTGAAGTGGTTGCTTGCTGGTGCTGTGATGATCCTAGACTTGTAGCTGTTATAGTAAAGGCATCACCTTCAATGGCCCCCTTATTGCTCTGATACATCTTGTACAGCTCAGACCACACTTCTTCAAAAGTCAGCAGCGACAGCTTCTTAAACGGCACATGATAGTCTCTATCCAAGCCGGAGAATGTAAAGCTTACTTTGGTGTCGGTGTTCAAGTCTCTAATAACTCGGTTATAAATTTCCTGCATACCGTTCTTAAGCCATTGTTCAGGATTATTGACGCCACTGTTATTGAGTGGATTCAACTTGAAACGCACCGTGTTCTGTATAATATTAAAACGACTGTTTCTTGTTGTCGACTCTCCAACAATTGAGAACGCCATAGTATGGAACTAAATGTTTCTTGTTTTTGCGGAAGCAAACACAAGACTGGCTTGTGTACGACGACCGTTGTACCTCTATAACTCTCTAGTCATAGAGTGCTTGTGTGTGTGTGTGTGTGTGTGTGTGTGTGTGTGTGTGTGTGTGTGTGTGTTAACAATCAACAACAGCATCTATATGTTTTGTTTGGTTCAAGTGTATGTCATTAAACAACTGTGTTATTTCTATAAGGGCCCCCATTCAAGACCTCAACATACGTTAGTGTGTGTTAAGCTGTGAAACATGTATGACGTCTCTTGCTGTATGTAAGTATAATCTTATATTATTTATGTTTGCATACAAACAATACTTATCAAACAATCCTCGTATATCAAAGTTTAGTTTTCTTGTTTTAAATCGAGTTTTGTTACTTGTGTTTTTTTTTTGATCACTCCCTATATAAATACAGATTCATTCTAATAGGAAAACACTAACATAAACAAACAAACCTCCATAAAACCAGGTCTCCAGTTTTATTACCCCATTAAACAAATTCATTAACATATCTACATGTAAATACGTTTTGTTATTGATAGTTTGCTTCAAACGTTTTTGTTTTTAGAATTTTATATTAGATATGTAAATTGGAACGTCTTTAAATATCTTTTACTATAAAATATCTTTTACTATAAAATATATATATATACTATTGTTTTTAAAAAATTACCGTACCTATTATATATTCAAATTGGAATGTAATAGAGATACCATCTGCCCACACACACACACTCATCAGCCTGATAAACTCGTTTTTAAATTATCATATATGTAACAGGTTTTGTTTTATATATACCACTGCGAACACACTTTCACCGTATGTCTGAATAGCATGATCGGTTTAGGGACGTTTGCATATCTTAGTAAGCTGTATGGTTGGGGTTCGAATCTAATTCAAATCTAATTTCAGGCGAATGCTTTTCTTTCAAAAATCATATTTCAAATCAAAATCAAATTTCAAATTACCCGCTCAATATATCTTCCTAATATATGTATGTGTGTGCTAAACCGAATGACTGTGTCCAACAGACCTCTCTCCTCGAACAAGGGAATATTCTCCCACTCTACAACTTTACAAATAGAATATTCCCTTGTTCGAGAAGAGTCAGATCTCTGGACATAACAGACACAAGTTTTAGAATAAATTCAAATTTCCCGCCAAAAACGAAATACCCTAACAACTTCAACACATCTTACCAACACAATAAACAACAAACAGCTGTGTGTGTTTACGAACACCTAACCTTAATAAACAAATACATAACCTTAATAAACAATCAGCTGATTGGTATTCAACACGTGTGTGAACATAACCTCAATCAACAAATACAAACATAACCTTAATAAACAATCAGACAGCTGGTATTCGACAAACACACACACATGGAGACCTGACTTGTAGATATCTATGGACACAGGTCAGACATCTTGGAACGCTTGTGACGTCATCACAGGTCAGACATAAGACAGTTAATACCTAACCTGACTTGTAGATATCTATGGACACAGGTCAGACATCTTGGAACGCTTGTGACGTCATCACAGGTCAGACATAAGACAGTTAATACCTAACCTGACTTGTAGATATCTATGGACACAGGTCAGACGGAACATCTTACGTCATCTCAGGTCAGTTTCATAGAGAACCAGGGGTTGCAGCTGTCTATTACAGGTCAGCCATCTTGGAATGCTTGTGACAGATGTGACCTATGACAGGTTAGGTGACATTTGACATCTGTCAACACTGACAGGTCAGGTGACAGCTGACATTGACACCTGTCAGGTCAGGTGACATTGACACCTGTCAAAACTGACAGGTCAGCTGTCAACTGTCACAGGTCAGCGCATGCGCATGACGTCACGCGCATGCGCAGAAAAAAAGTGGAGGGGATGGTCCCAGGTGTCGGACTATCTACTTGCGTGTTAACTGCAATTCACGATATTCGAGTTGCAGTAGATTTATATTATGTAGACCGAATTAGAATAGATCATTTTTTAAGTGGGCGTACGCAAGCATTTGACGATAGTGAAGCATTTTAAGGGCACAGACGAGAGTGGTTCTGAAACAGAAATCAAGAGAATATTCTCAGGAATATTTAAAGTTTCGGTTTACAAGGACTGGTGTACATGAAGACGAAGCCTGTCTGTTGTTTGCTCAAAAATTTTGGCAGTAGACAGCATGACACCTAATAAACTTAAACGAAATTGGCAAACGCTTCATAGTGAGTACCTTAGCAAATCCTGAGAATTCTTGTTATAACTAAAATCAACTGAAGAGTAAAAATGATTATAAAAAACCCATTGTGAATGAAAAAGCGTTACTTGCCTCTTACAAAGTTTGGTATCATATAACCAGACCCAAAAAGCCTCACACCATTGGTGAAGAGCTTATTCTGCCAGCTGCAATTCAGATCGTAGAAACTGTGTTTTGAGATAATTGTCAAACAATTGCAGTCCATACCTCTATCAAATAATACTGTTGTCCGTCGAATTCGTGATGTAGTTGAAGATGAACAGCACAGGTTTTCGGGGAGTTGCGTGACAGTTTTTTTTTAAATTCAGGTTGATGAGACAACAGATAGCAATAAAGATGCTCATTTAATTGCCTATGTTCGATGTTGAGATGGTATGTCAGCAGTAGAAGAACTACTGTTCTGCAAACCAATAGAACTCAAAGCAATAGCACTTGCATTATTGGCTATCGTAAATGATTTTCTGAACGAGGCAAACATACAGTTCAAAAAATGCGTCGGAATATACACCGATGGTGTCCGTACGATGTCTGAAAAATTCCAAAGTATACAAGGACTTGTAAAACAAAAATCTCCACATTACATGATCCACAGAGAAGCTCTTTTTTCCAAAGAAATGAGTCCTGTTCTGAATATTCTGCTAACGACAGTGGTGCATAGTAAATAATATAAAAATGAGAAATTAATAATCTTTTCTGTACTTTGTAAAGACATAGGTGCAGTACATTCAGCGTTACCAGTATATTGCGAGGCAAGATGGTTATTACGTGGGACATTTTTGCAACGTATTTATGAATTAAGAGATGAAACCGCCATTTTTCTAAAAGATAAAAATCAACCGGAAGCCGAGAAGTTTCGAGATGCTTTATTTGTGAATTTGTGATGAAATTGAGCTACTTAGTCGACATATTCGAAAAACTAAATACCTTGAATCAAGTATTTTCTTGCTGACTTCAACTTGATAATAATTTAGGAGTGAATTAGAAGCTCATTAAATACTCCTGAAGATCTCCCAACTGCCGAAGAAGAAATCTTTATAGACTTGACGGCCAGTGGCGAAATCAAAGACAATTAATAATAGTTCACTCTTTGAATTTTGGGCAGGCTTGGATGATGAGATTTCTGCATTGAAAATAATATCATTTCGTATACTATTACCATTTTCAACATTCTACCTTTTCGAAACCAGATTTTTTGCGGTGGCTGCTTTAAAGACAAAATACAGATCTCAGCTAAATATAGAAAAAGATCTTATGGTGTCAATTTCTAATATTAAACCTTTTTTCGAACAACTTTGCTTTATAAGACAGGCCCCAGGGGGTTACTAATAATTATATATCTTGTTTTAATTTAATATTGATAGATTAATTATTAAAGACATTATGCAGTACTAATACAATCCCATATAAGTGTAATCTATTGATTTTCTTTCAGTAAAATAAATAATTTTTTTAATACATTTTTCTCTTTTTTTTTTCTCAATATGCTCTCGCCCCCCACTTACTTCTTTCACTCCTCACTGGGTGGGCGCGCCCGACAGTGTGAGAATCGCTGTTCAATGTAAAGGTTAGGGTTTTCATCAGACCAATGCCTTCAATTATTAAAGAAATTGAAGTCAAAAAATCAATAAGTACTTTGATTTTTACCTACAATTATCTTTATTGGTTGCCACGGAAAGGCTGAAGCCACCTTTGCCAGGGAAACGATAGTTGTGGAACACTTTTAAGTTTACTATAGTCAGCTTCTACAAGTCCAACTACACCTACTTCTACATCCTCATTGGTAATTGACCGAAAACGAATGTGTTTTTAGCGAATTTTCGTAAAAAAATATTCTATTTTATATCCGGGACCAGTTTTAGACATTATATATATATATATATATATATATATATATATATATATATATATATATATATATATATATATATATATATATATATATATATATATATATATGTGTGTGTGTATGTATATAAATATATATATATATATATATATATATATATATATATATATATATATATATATATATAATGAGTGAGTTTTTTCGATGTTTAGTATAGGGATCTCGTAAACTACTGCAGAAACTTTTGAGTTACGACATAAACTTGTGTTTTTTAATGGAAACCATAGTTGGCTGTGGCTTCATTAAATAGGTCTTTTTTCCTCTTTACAATGATATGAAACGCGATAATTATTCTAAGAAATAAAAAAATTACAGTGGTTTTCTTTTTTTTTCAAAGAAATTGGTTACCACGGAAACGGTTGTTTATTTCAAATAGCTAAAACCTGAATCTAAGTTTTCGCATATAGTTTACATAACATTTCTAATAAGAGATTTAACATAATAATTAACATAATAAAATTTTTTAAATCAAATTTGTTAAAAAGCGTTGAGTTATTACTAATACACCACTAATTTTCTTTTGCAAAATCGAATACATCGCTTATTTATCGAAAGTTCTACCACTAATAGCAAAAGAATCTAGCCCGGTTTTCGAGAGGCAGTCGATGTTCATTTTTCATGTCAAATTTAACAGGTAACTGTGGATATAACTTTTAGTTGTAAAAGCTATTATTTTGGTAGCGACGTTTGTAGTTAATTAATTATGAATTTTTCGAATCAAGAGAAACGGGCTATGTTTGAGTGTTACATTTTAAGTAATAAAAATGCAGTGCGTGCTAAAGAGCAATATTTTGAACAATATTTTGATCGTCGCCAGCCCAGTTTGCCTACATTTGAAAGGCTTTATGATAATTTAGGGGCCTGTGGTTCCTTCACTAGGCCAAGAGACAGGATAAATACCATTAGTGCAGTGGCACAAATAAACGTATTGGCCAGTGTGACTCAAAATTATTCAACTTTAACTAGGAAGATCGCAGCAGAAGCCAGTACATCCCAACGTACTGCCGTTAGGATACAAAAAATGCACAAATATCATCCTTACAAAATATCAACATCGTAAACATTGCATAACAAAGATCCTTCTAAGCGAATTGAATTTTGCACTTCGTTGCGAAATATGTGTGAAGACGACCCACAGTTTTCATCTAAAATAGTTTGTACGGACAATACTAGATTCATAAACTGCGGTATGTTCAACAGACATAATGAGCATCTCTAAATCCAAGAAAATCCGTATTATGTTGAACAACGGAGACCACAAAAAAAAATTTGGTTTAATGTCTGATGTGGTGTCATTGGTTCAAAAATTCTTGGTCCGTACATTTTTGAAGGTACATTAACCGGTGACCACTATCTTCAGTTTCTCTAGAATGACTTTCAAGATATGCTAGGTAAAGTAAATTGGGCAACTCGTGCATCACTAGAGTGGTTTCAGCATGATGGAGCGCCGTCTCATAACCACCTACAAGTTCTGAACTTCTTAGACCAAACTTTTCTCAATTCCTGGATCGGAAAAAATGCACCAGTTACATGGTCTCCTGATCTGTCCGTTTTAAATTTCTTTTTATGGGGAACTGTATAAAATAAGGTGTACCGAGGGTCTTATGATACAGTAAATGATCTTAGAGAAGCCGTCCTAGACAATTTTGCCAATATCGATACACGTTCTATTAAAAAAGCGACAAATGCAATTTTCCGAAGGAGTATTTGCTGTCTCAATAATAATGGAGAATGTTTTGGACATTTTCTCTGAACTTCTTTTTATAGTTTCTATTTTAATTTAAAAAATTTATTTTGTTAATTACTATGTTAAATATCTAATTAGAAGTGTTGGGTAAACTATGTACGAAAACTTAGATTCAGGTTTTCGCTATTTAAAATAAACAATCGTTTCCGTGGTAACCAATGTTATTTTTTGTGAAAAAAAGAAAGAAAAGAAAACCACTGTAAAATTTTTATTTTTTAGAATAATAAGATCGTGTTTGAGATCAGTGTAAAGAGGAAAAATACCTTTTTAATGAAGCTACAGTCAACTATGGTTTCTATTTAAAAAACAAAACTTTATGTCATAACTCAAAAAATAGAGATCATTTTGAAATTTACATATTTTTTCTTTATTAAGAACATATCTATCTACAACTTTCTCCTTTACACCTTTTTAATAAACTCAATACTAACGCAGCTAAATGCATTTAAAGAAATCGGCAAATATCAGTTTTTTTAAAATATCTAGTAATTCGTGACATTTTTTATAGAAACAAAAACAGTTCTGAATTGCATTCATACAACTGCACTACTTTCCCCATGATTGGTGCCCATCAGTAGTGTGCTAACAGGAAAGTAATTTCAGGGTGTTCGCGCTTGTCTTTTTTTTTTGGTCTGTCTGCAAGAACTGCAGTTCAGGTGTCAGGTGTTTTTTCTGAGTCTCTTGAGAGTGGTGTGCGAAAAGGGAGCCATAAATCGTCCTCTGACACCTCCTCGTGGTGGAACCGGGCAACGGCGTAGCTGGCGTAGTTAGTACAGTGTATTAGTTAGAGATGTAATGCCTTCTTAAATAAATGTGTAAAACTTTCTGGAATTGTCACTAACAATTTTAATAAAATTACAATTTCTTCAGGACGCCCAACTCCAGAAATACTTCTACTGACTCTCGTTCGTATGACTTCAATTTTTACATACTTTTCTTCACTTACGGTTTATTAGTGCAAAACTAATGAAAATTCGCTACTGCACTGAACCAGTTTCGACAAATTTTCTCACCAGAGTACCATGGCGTATTTAGCTTGAATATTTTTGACTGAAAACTACGTGTGGGAATATCTTGCAGCAATCACTATTGCGGTAATACAGTTAAGCAGTTTTTTCCGATTTTCTAAATAGAAAACGGTTTCTCACATTTCCGCAAACAGAAGATGCACAAGCTTAGGACTAAATGTCTTCAACAACAATAAATTCATAATTTTCTGATCAAGTACATCAAATTAAAGAAATATAAGAAGAAATTATGCTATCTTTCTAATAGTAGGTACTAAAATCACTGTAACATTGAACCACTAGCAGATAAAGAAAGATCAGAAATTTTCTATAAATTGTTGACTTTGTTTCTAACAGTAACGAGATATCTGTGGCATTTACGCTATTGTAATACTTTGAAATCTTACTAAGAATATTAATAAAATGCGCTTTCAGTGTCAACAAAATTTGCCATAATTTTATTATTTTCTGGGAATCTACCACACTTAACTTAGGAGAATTCAACGCTTTTCGAAAACAGGTATCACTCGATTATATACTGACTTTCCAAAAAGTCAGAGCACCCAGTAAATGTCGACCAATTGCAATAACATTTTATATGCTACTCTACTTTGTCTCTGATAAGAAATGAAAGCAATATGGACAAAAAAATTTGACAGATGTACACTTTTATTATTTCGTTTTATCAAATAACTATCTCTACAAATTTGCGCTTTCTTCAGTTTGACGCAATATTTCATAGCAATTTGTGCTCAATGTATCAAGTCTTTAAGTCATTATGCCTAGGCGCCGTTTACGGAACAATTACAATAATTTAAGTGAATTCAAAAGGGGGCCCATTTTTGGTATGCGGAAGCTGGTTTTTCAATCAGACCGCATAGGACGCAGTCTGTCAACTGTGTTATATTGTTGGTCCAGGTGGTCTGAAAAAGCAATCCACACCGTTGTCATGGATCCGGACGACTCTCAGATTCTCATCTGAGAATTGCCGCTTTACAAGACAGAGTTTTCACAACATGGTCGATTGGAAATGCTTGGTTGGAAGTTTGACAATACATAGTTTCTATGGCAACGATATGTCGCAGAATACCGGCTTTTGGGGTTCGTTCGTACAGACCATTTTTATGTCTCTTACAGACATATTGACATCGTGCTGCTCGGCTTGAGTGGTGTAATGGCATATTAAACTGGACTGATGTGTGGAATCGTGTTGTCTTCTCTGCCGAGTCCTGATTCTGTCTTTGGGTCCACGATGGTCACAGAAGAGTAAGACCTAAGAGACGATTACGTAGAGAACGCAGAAAATTTAGATCTTGCTGTGGAACGGCATATGGCTTTTACATGGGTGATAATGGTTTGGGGTGCAATAACATAGGGCAGGTCACCCCTAGTTTTATTGATATAAATATGGATGCAGCTGATCACATACGAAACGTATCGCAACCTGTTACACTGCCAACAAGACAACGCACGTGGTCATACAGCGAGGGTTACTACAAGCTTCTTACAAGAAAACAACGTGAGGCTACTTTTATGACCTTCTTGCTCCCCAGACTTGTTACCAATTGAACATGTGTGAGATATGATTGGCAATCGATTGGATAATTCGCACCAACCACCAAATAAACCAGTTGACCTTAGTCACCAAATTCAAGAAGCCTGGAATGTCAATCCTCAGGATACCATAAATTTCAATTTCAAGCATGCCCCGAAGAGTTATGGAATGCATAACAAACTGTAGCGGATCCACTCATTATTCAGTAGCTTTATTATTTTGTAATATATAAGTTTGAAAATGTAATCATTTTTTTAGTTTGATTAAATACACGGTATGTATACATTTTATAAAAAATGATCAGCTACTGCTGGATGCTCGGATTCTTTTCAAAGTCAGTATATGTTTCATTTGCAATTTTACGGATGAGTCCCGACCTCGTTAAGGGGTTGAAGTTGCAGTGTTGAAATTAGTCATAAAAAGTATTCCCCTTGACATGCCAAATGAAGTGTTTACATGTACCTACAATGAGATATTAAGGGTGGTTGGTTTTAAATCGGACACTCTGTCTGACTTTGTCATATTAATGCGCAAACCTGTACATTTATAGTACGAATATAAATGTATCCAGATGGAATTCTTTGGAGAATTAAGCTTGATAAAAAGCTCCATCACCTGCATTTGCTCGTTTCAGTTCTTTACTTTGAATCGACTAAAAGCAAGTTCAGGAAGTTTCAGTTGGCGGACTGGGGTCCTCAGAGGATCGAATCAGCTTTAGCCTGGTTAGAGGCTGAATTTCATGTTACAAGAACGAAGTAGCTGTCCTCTCAAGGGAGGCTGAATTCGCGTGGGGTCAACTTTGTTTATTTCTCCGTGAGCTGGTCGACGGTTTCGTTGCATCATTGCAAAATAAAGAAGCATGAATTATTCTTCGACGAAGTCCCGAAGGCTATATATATCGTTTTGTTGACGACTGAAAGCTTCTCCCAACATACGATTATGTGGCTCTAGTGCACGAGAGATTACTCTTAAATATGTTATATGCTTGTGTAAACTTACTACATATTGCGCTCATAAATTTAAATACAAAATGGCACTTGCCTGCAACATTAATAACTTCTGGTATACTTTGTGTTACAAAGTCTTGTCTACGCCCCTGGAACTTACTCTTGTAGTAACAAACATGACAAGTTCTTGCCTGGACAACTTGATGTGTTCGTTTTTAGCCAATTTTTGTAGATAAAATTCACCCTTGAGGAGATTGCGCGTTTTGAATTCCGAAAAATCTATTTTAAAAATGTGCGCAAAATAAGCCCCCCGGAAAGCATTTCAGAGATCAGTTTCAGGCTTAAAATGTTTATATATAATCATGGAAGAGAGAACCTTCGGTAGTCCCGAAGGAAGAACGTGTGCCTCTGGATACAAGGGTCCCACATTCGATTCCCAGTAAAAGCGTCGTTATTTTTCAGCACCTTATATAAATTAATACCGACTGAGGTTGTGTCCTTGTGTTTGAAGCAAGTTGAATGCCCGCACCATCCGTCCTTCGGAGAGGGCATTTAGCCGTCTCTCTTGTGTACCAAACGTAGCTGGGCACCTAAAAGATCCCTACCCTCTTTACAGAAAGGACGAGATTCGGCAAGATTTTCAGGATAGTAAGGAGAAACTGCACCCTGGAGCCGGGGATTGGCCATAGTCGCGGAAATAGATCGACGTCAAAGAAACAAAATACATTTAGATACATACATACATGATATATATGAAATGGTTATTTATATATTAATTATATATGTACACACATATCCCATGGTGTATCCAAAAGAAACCTAACTGATGTGGTGCGCGAAGTTTTTGTATTACCGCGTTCTGCCGCTAGAAGCGTATATAACTACCATTCCCGAGTCACTAACCCAAGCGTCGTCGCTACAGGAGGTTCTGTTCTCTGCGTGTGTTTTTTGTTTCTTTAAAGTCGGCCTATTTCCGCGACTATGGCCAATCACCGACGCCAGGGAGCAGTTTCACCTTACTATCCTGGAAATTTTGCCGGACCTCTGCCTTTCTGTAAGGAGGGTAGGGATCTTTAACGTGCCCAACATCGCATAGACACGGGAACGACGGCTTTACGCCCCCTTCGAAGGGCGGAACGTGCAGACATACAACTTGCTCAAATACAATTCCAGAACCTCGGTTGATCTTAATGTTACAGTTTGTACTGAAAAAGTGAAAGGAGTACGCTGGGATCGAACCCAGTACCCTTCGGTTCAGAGGCTCAC
Source organism: Tillus elongatus (assembly GCA_964006375.1). Taxonomy (NCBI): domain Eukaryota; kingdom Metazoa; phylum Arthropoda; class Insecta; order Coleoptera; family Cleridae; genus Tillus; species Tillus elongatus. The sequence goes on from OZ023265.1 coordinate 117,257,982, forward strand.
GTTCTTACCCCTGAACCAGCGAGGTTCTAGGTTCTGTTCTGCTCGTGTTCATTTTGTAGTAATAGTTGTTTCCTGTGATTGTCGCTTTTGAAATGGTTGATTCTCGTGAACAGTGCGCTGCTATACAGTCTTTTTCTTACTCAAAACTGGCACAGAAAATTCTTGAAGTGTTGGAAACGGTCTACAAGGACGAGGATATTGTGAAAACTCAAATGTTTGAGTGGTTTCAAAAGAGGGAAATGTCAATTGATGACAAACCTCCCTCCCGTCGTTCTTCTGCACTCGAACCGATGAAAATGTTGAAAATATTCGAGAAATCATCCTGGAACGTCGAGGACGGATCTTTGACGAAGTTGTGAAGCTGTCTGGTGTGACTTGAAGTTCAGCTCAGTGAATTTTAATGGAAGATTTGGAGCATACTCGTGCTCAGCGGCTAAAACAAAATCAAGGCCACGTAAAGCATATTGTGCTTTGAAAGAAGTGTTTCAAAATGTTACAAATTTTTTCCAAGGTCATCACAGGTGAGGAATCATGGTGTTCTGTTGACACTCCCAAAACAAAGCAAAACTAAAGCTCATGGAAGGCTACAAGTTTATTTTAATTTCCCTGGACGAAACGGACCATAAAAGGAAAGCGTTCTGCCGACGTTGCTGAGGTGAAAAAAAACACACACACACGGAGGCGCTGTCGGGTATCACAGAAGACGAATTTAAAAATGTTTTGAATAACGAATTAAAAGATTAAGCAAGTATACTAGTGCCAGTGAAGAGCACTTTGAAGCGAATTGAAGGTTTTTTTGTTAACAATTAAATGAAAAAACTAAATAAAAAAAGTTCGGTTTCTTTTGGATATGTATCCAAAGGGGGTATGTACCCCCTCGAATATGCAGAAACCATTTCTGGATAATGCATCAAATATGTAAATACAGGGTGTTTCATAATTGAATGCTAATCGTTAAGGCCTAGGATAATATTAAGAAAAATTCTTCATATGAACATCGACCCGCCCACAACTGCTTTATTTATGAGATACAGGGTGTTGAAATTTTAGAAAAAAATTACTCCCCAATATCTCTAAAACTACTCTGCATATTTCTATCAGCTTTGGTAGATGCAAAGTACTCATAAAAATCTATTTTTTTCCAAGATAAAGGATTTGTTCATTTTCATGAGTGACCTCCCTGTTGGCATGCCTCGCAATATTTTTAATTAACAAAAATGATACTCCATTATTTTATAAACAAATATTGTTTTATAGATGCTCTCTATCTTTCCATAAAAATGCTTCTTTGATTTTTTCCTCCTGCGTACGGTTTTCGATTTAAAACATAAAATGCATTCATTTGCCTGTACCTATGAAATTTTTCTTTTCAGTCTCAATTTTACAATTTGTGGTAACCACAGCATCTGGGCTAGCTCTTTATATTTTATATTAACTACCATTTAGTTTTAGTAATGAATACGCATAGAAATACATTTTTTATTTTAAAAAACTTATAACTGTTTCGAACAAAATATAACAAAATTAAATTAACTGCTGAAAATGTCCGCCTTCTGCGAGTATGCACGCTTTAGCCCCTCTTCTCATCGACTGGCATACTCTTTGCGAATTCCTGGAGTATTTTTTATAGCTTCACAGAAAACTATCTCGCTGTTTCGCAATTCTCCCTTGGTTCGAATTAATTCAGTGTATGCCAAGGTCTTAAGATGTCCCCTAAAAAAAAATCCAGACTGTTTAGATCTGGGGATCAAGCTGGCCATGACTGTATTCCTCCACCTATCCAGCGATTATTAAAGTTTCGGTTTAAATATTTGCGTGTCCGAACACTAAGATCCTCAGGTGCAACGTCGTGCATAAACCACATGCGATTTTGCATTGAAATAGGAAGATCTTCCTACAGAACTGGCAAATTGTCTTCAAGAAACCGGACATAATTAGGTTCATTCAATCTGCGTGATAAAAAAAAGGTCTAATTGGGTAATCTTCAATAATGCCAGCTCACATATTTAATAAGAACTGCTCGTTGTGATGAGAATCCACGATTGCATGCGGATTTTCCCTGGCCTAAGAATGATCGCTATGAAAGTTTATGATAACGTTATTTATAAAACTGGCTTCCTCCGTGAATAAAATTTCCGTGTCTCAAATAAGGGATTTTCGGCAAGTTTTTGGAGAAACCATTGGCAGCAATTTACTCGTAATGGAAAGTCTCGATGGAGTAGAGCCTGAACCTGTTGAATGTGACAGGGATATAATAAATAATCATGAAGAATCCTCCATACTAAAACATGGGCGATATTCAAATTACTGGCAACTTTTCTCGTACTTATTTCGGGATTTTCCACAACTAAATTTACAACATATACCGCAATTGCTGGAGTTCTTGCCGTCCAAGATGCTCCTATTATGTGATCATTTGGCTTAAAGCTTCCTGTTTCAGATCACATTCTGTGAGTGCTTGAAATCGTTCAAACATTAGAAAACATTCTATTTGGGAAGCGCTCTTGATAAGTCGCCTGGCTTCATTGGACGTTTCATGTATGCGGATGTGTTCACGCCGAGTTTCTCTGATTTATTAATATTAACAGTGATTAAAGCTATTTTAAAATAAGTAATTATGAAGACTCGTACTAAGAGTAAATTAGAAAGCTTGGTTGAAGTGAGAGAAGAGCTTAAAAATGAATTTGTGAAGTTATTTCCTGAAAAGCGAATTTACTACTAAATGAAATGAAATCACTCAGAGAAGAAGTTATTCTTTTAAAAACTTCCAACGTTGACTCAACCAGACTTTTAACTTATTCAAATAGATACACAATGTTGAATGGCATACCTAGTTTACGTGAATCTGTTATTTCATGTGAAAATATTGTGTTAGAAAAGGACGTGATGAATGATTCATCAGATTATGTCTTATCAACAGACACTGTCGTACAGGTATCAAGTGACGACAAGGTTTTACCAGGAAAAAGGAATTCCCAAATTTTAAAAGATAAACACGAGAAAACTAATTCCAGTGACGTATCATTAAAATTGCATGTACAGCAGAGAGGAGCATTAACTTCAAAACTATTAAGAGGTAAACCTGAAAATGTGAGTGCAGATATTCATACCAAAGAAAACATGTACAACCCCCATTTTTCGCCTAAAGGTATACTTGTTAAAACATTTAGATTTTTTCGGTAAAAAGCCTAACCAAATAGGCCAGCCACCTTTTAATTTAGACACACTGAAAAGACTCCGATTCATACATTGGAACGCACAATCTATTTTAAACAAATGTAATCAAATTGAATTCATCTTGCACACAGAAAAACCCGACATATTATGTGTAACAGAAGATTGGTGTAATTTGGATAGTATTTTCACAGTTACTCTTTCTGGATATAAAATTTCTTCCAAATTTGTAAGACAGAACCACATTCATGATGGTGCATTGATATTTTTGCGAAATGACATTGTTACTGAAGAAGTTTCAGACATTTGTGATATGTCTGTGGAAATTATAACTGAAGGTTGTAGAATCAGATTTAGATATACTGAAGCACTGTATTTTCTATTGTGTTTACCGTCCCTGTAACGGTAGTGTATAGATTTTTTGTAACATTATGTCTAGTATGCTTACCAAGGCTTTCAAGGTGTCTAAGAACCTTATAGCGTGTGGTGATTTCAATGTTAATTATTTGGGTCAGTCCTCAGAGAGAAAACATCATGAAGCGCTCATGGATGATTTTAATTTGCACTCTATGGCGGAAGATAAACCAACCAATAAGAATATTTACCAATAAACAAGGTGTTGAAAGTGTCTCTAAGTTAGACTATTTTATTACAAATTTATCTAAACATTTGATATCAAGCTCCGTTAGGGATTTCTATTTGGATGATCACCTTGGCGTTTGTTTTGACCTAAATGTACCAGTGGAGGAAACTAAATTGTATTCAGATAAATCGGCTATGTATATGGATACATCTGATTTTAAACTTCAGCAGCTGGCTGATTATCTTGATACTTGTGGTTTTTGCTTAGTTTATACATGGCTAATTATGTAAATGTAACTTATTTTGAATTTTTGGCTAAATTAACGCAAAATATATCTAGAAAAGTATAAAAACTCTTGTAAAAAAACACAATTTCAAGCCTGGTCCATGGATAACTAAGGAAATTATTTAAATGGCTAAAAATCTGAGAAACCTGTGTTGGCTTCTTACAAGAACTAGAAATTTATCAATTAAAACTGAATATGAAAAACTGAGGTAAGATTATAAAAGCATCAGTAAATTTAACAAAAAACTATACCTTGACAAGTTTATTAAAAAAGAAGGTTTCCGACGTACGCAAAAAAAATATGGCAGTTGGTTAGGCAAAACTGGGAAAAGAGAAAACTGTGTGCGACATACAACTTAAAATTAACGATGAACTTATTAAGGATCCTAAAGTCATTGGTAATGAATATGCCTCTTTTTCTTCAAAACAGGTATTTGAAGGACATCTTTAAATTATCAGCTTAGCATAGGTAGCAGTAATTTTGCTCATGCAGCTCCTGACATGCTTTTAAACTGATTTCACTATCTTCTAGTAAGTGCCACTGAAATAAAAACTATAATACAGGGTTCAAGTGGTTTTGTTCGATCGGGGTGGACTGTATATTTACTAAGATTGCAAGGCTATTGCTGAACAGATAGCTCAGCCATTAGTCTATTTAACAAATTTATCCGTTATGTAGGGTCAATGTCCAGACGCAGATAGGCAAGGTAATTTTGCTGTTTAAAGCTGGTGACCCATTTCTAATTGAAAATTATAGACTCATCACAATCTTAACTATAATTACAAAAGTAATTGAAAGAGTGATATAGAATCATATTCTGGGGTTTATCAACAAGTATAACATTTTTGCGGATAGCCAATATGGGTTTCGTTCAGATAGGTCAACAAACAGTGCTTCCTTTGAATTTGTGTGTTTTTGTTTCTTTAACGTCGGTCTATTTCCGCGACTATGGCCAATCACCGACGCCAGGGAGCAGTTTCACCTCACTATCCTGGAAATTTTGCCGAACCCCTGTCTTTCTGTAAGGAGGGTAGGGATCTTTAACGTTCCCAACATCGCATGGACACGGGACCGACGGCTTTACGCCCCCTCCGAAGGGCGGAACGTGCAGACATTCAACTTGCTCAAATACAATGCCAGAACCTCGGTTGATGTTAATTTTACAGTTTGTACTGAAAAAGTGAAAGGAGTACGTCGGGATCGAACCCAGTACCCTTCGGTTCAAATGCACACGTTCTTACCTCTGAACCACCGAGGTCCGAATCCTTTGAATTTGTAAAATATATTAGTGCAGAAGTCGATAGGAATAAGTATGCAGCGGCTCTTTTCTTTGATCCGTCAAGGGCGTTTGATACTCTTGATCTGGCTAAGGCACGTGCTAAGTTTTTTTACTGCGGGGTTGCGTGGGGATATTCTGGACTGGCTTACATCGTACAATAGAAAAATATATGTGGAGGTGAACAAAATTGCTTCAGATATGCATGATATTAATTTGGGTGTTCCTTAGGGATCAGTTTTGGGCCCACTGATGTTTATAATTTTTATTAATGACTTGCCTAAGCATATTACCTACGGTTGCACTATTTTATATGCTGCTGACACATCTGTGGACTTTTTAACTGACACAAGTGAGGAATTAGCTGCTAGACTTAATACAGTATGTACTGAATTTGCTGAGTGGTGTTGTGCGAATGGCTTGATAATTAATTATGAAAAGACAGCTTGTATTCAATTTAATACAAAAGTTGATCTCTTAGGAGATAATGTCTTAAAAGTCGGAAGTTATGCCATTCGATTTTCACCCTCTGCAAAATTTCTTGGCCTTTACATCGACCAAGATCTTCGATGGTAGGTTCAAATTAATTACGTCTCTAAGCGTTTGAGCTCAGCATTCTATGCAATCGTACAGTTGTAACCTACACTAAATCTGACCAACCTTATTAGTGTCTATTACGGCCTTGTGTATTCGGTATTGTCATATCGTGTGGTCTTTTGGAGTAGCGCAGTCCAGCCTGGCCGAATATTTATACAGCAGAAAAGGACCCTAAGATTAATTTGGTTTTAAGACAACCGAGTCTTGTCGATCATTTTTTATTAAATATAATATAATGCCACTACCATGCCTATATATTTATAAGTGTTTGTTGCTTATTTACAACAATCTTTCTGCAGTTGAGCGAAATAATGGTATTCATTCTTACCCTAACAGAAATCGCTTAGAACTGAGGGCCCCAGCTAGATTTGAAAAGTCTCCCTATTATAGTGGAATAAAATATTTGAATAAATTGCCTAATGTTTTTAAAAACTTCAGCAGGCGTAGTTTTAAAAATAAAAGTAAAGAAGTTTTAAAGACAAAATTTTACTATAGCATTGAAGAATTTTTAAAAGATGATATTTAATATTTGCTTGTTGTCAGTCTTTTTATTTAGTCCATGCACTCGCTGAGATTAAATAGTGTTATTTTTAGCCAGCTTATATTTTAAGGTGTTACTTTTATTCATCATTTAAGAGTTATATATATATATATATATATATATATATATATATATATATATATATATATATATATATATATATATATAAGTGTTATTTTTTATAATTGAGTTTATATGTGTGTTTACATTTGTATATTGCTTTTGACATGGCACACATACATTGTGAACATTTATTGTGTATACATATGGTATCATGTTGGTCAAATATATTATTATTATTATTATTATTATTATCCCGTAAGTAAGCCCATACAAGTAATGTATGTCTGCTAATTCGCTATCTGTAAAATTTACTATAGTTTTTTTAATCAAAACGTTTTTATAATTTAAATTTAAATAATACCATAACCTTGATAAGGAAATATCAAAATTGTTTACGTTTATGATAAAACGAAATATGTTGTCAGAATACTAAATGCTTCTAGCCTATGAGATAATCCTCTTTCTTTAACGGTCGCAATCGGATGGGGACAAGTAAATGAATGAATTTTTTAGTGAATTTTCTTAGAAAAAATTCACTAATGGGGAGATCCCGACTTTTGCATTTTGAAAAAATGTTTGCAAATGAGCGCGAACTAGGACTCCTAGAACTCATATCCGGGGTCAGTTTCAATATATATATATATATATATATATATATATATATATATATATATATATATATATATATATATATATATATATATATATATATATATATATATATATATATATATATATATATATATATAGGTATCACACCGATAACTCAAAAAATAATTGGCCGATTTTGATAAAATTTGGCACGTACCTTTCTTTTGTAAATGGCTTGGATAAGTTCGTTAGTCAGAAAAATCAGACAAGGTTTTCCGAGAAAATTGTGAGTTTTAATTCGAAAAAAATTTTTATCTCAAAAAATAAAAAAAAAATGATAACCAAATTTGGTAAGTAGGTTTACGATATAAAATTTAAACTATATACCAAAATTGAGACTTTTATGTTACTAGAAAAAAAAGTTATAATAAAATATTTTGTGCCAAATTATTTCTATGAAAATTCACTACGATAACGCACTTGCTCCGTCCAGGCTTTTTTAGGTTTCAAATCGAAGGCCAACCGCCGGACGAAAAAAGCCAAAAAACCATATTTTTACGAGAAAGTAGAGGGCAATTATAAAAATAATAGTCATTTTGAAGAGAAAAAAAAAACAGTGGTTTTTTTTTAATAAAAAATATTGCACAGCATGTTAACAGGGACATTACTGATGAAAAATAAAAATCCTTTGTCCTGGATAATGTATTATTATGCGTACTTTGTATCTACCAAAGTTGAAAAAAATAGACAGAGCGGTTTTAGAGATGTTGAGGAAAATATTTTTCTCAAATTTCTACACACTGTATCTCACAAATAAAGCAGTTGCGGACCTGTGTTCATATAAAGAATGTTTTTAAATCATCCAAGAATTTTTACCTTAAGGATGAGCATTCAATTAGGAAACATCCTGTATTATCAAAAATATGGTATTTTCACTGTTTAATGTTGTATATGTCTACAGGGAACCTTTTATACTGTTTGTATATATCATAAATAATTACCTTTTAAAAACGACATCCACTTATCACATATGGAAAATAAGACTTAATTACAATGACATTTAAGCTTTATTATTTACACTTTTAGATTATATTTGAAAACACAAAATATTACATGTTTCTATTTATATATTAGTTTTCTTATGTGTGATATTTTAGAGAGGAGTTGGGCTGTTAGTTTGTGTGCAGCATCTAATTTGGTAGATGCAGAGTACGCTTAAACATATTTTTCCAGGATTAATATTTTTTAATTTTTATTAGTGGCGTCTCTGTTATTATGCCCTATTTACTTGCCCTGCAATATTTTCAAAATTCAAAGTAAACATTATTTTTATAATTGCCCTCTATATTCTCATAAAAATGGTCTTACGACTTTTTTTTCGCATGCATTCATTTGCTTGTCTCTATCCAATTTCGGTCCTTAAAGAGAAGGATTCTCTTGTAAGCTAGAAACATGTATTATGCTGACAACACATTCCGTTCTGTCATAAACGTAAGCAATTTTGTCATTTCTTCATGCGGCTTCTGGCATTATTTAACTTATGAAAACGTGTTTATTAAAAGCGCCATGGTAAATGTTACAAATACCAAATTAGCAGGAATGCATTACTTGCATGGGCTTGCTGGCGGGAACGCATATGAAGCGAGGGGACTGTAACAAGAGCGGTTCCCTATAGCATGGTTTCTGATGCTCGAACGATTTCAAGCACCCACAGAAGGTTAGGTGAAACAGGAAGCTCTGAACCAAATGATCATTTAAAATGAGCGTCTCGGACTTCAAGAACTCCAAAAACTGAGGTAGATGTTTTAAATTTAGTTGAGGAAATCCCAAAATAAGTACCAGAAAAGTTGCTAGCAATTTTAATATCGCCCATGTTTTAGTATGGGGGATTATTCATGATTATTCATTTTATCCCTATCACATTCAACGGGTTCAGGCTCTACTCTCTAAAGACTTTCCATTACGAGTAAATATCTGTCAATGGTTTCTTCAAATAGTTGCCGAAAATCCCTTATTTGACACGGGAATTTTATTCACGAACGAAGCCAGTTTTACGAAAAACGCTATCAGAAACTTTCATGACGATCATTTTTGGGCCGGGGAAAATCCGCATGCAATCGTGGAATCTCATCACCGGGAGCAGCTTATTAAATGTGTGGACTGGAATTATTGAAGATTACTCTTTTTTGCCTCCTTTTTTCCACCACGCAGATTGAATGGACATAATTATCGCCGGTTTCTTAAAGATAATTTGACAGTTCCGTTGAAATTTCAATGCGAAATTGCATGTGGTTTATGCACGACAGTGCACCTGCGCATTTTAATGCTCTGGCACACGAATATTTAAATCAAAACTTTAATAACCACAGGATAGGTCATGGAGGAACACAGTCGTGGCCAGCTGGATCCCCAAATCTAAACAGTCTGGATTATATTCTTTGGAAAATCTTTGCTTAACAGTCAAACAATTCGAACTGAAGAAAAATTGCCAATCTGCGTGGTTGTTTCCTGTGAAGCTATAAGAAATACTCCAAGAATGTTCCAGTACGCCAGTCGATGAGAAGGAGGGCTGAAGCGTGCATACTTGCAGAAGGCGGTCAATTTTAGCAGATAATTTAATTTTTTTATAACTTGTTGAAAACAGTTATATGTTTTCCAAAATAAAAAATGTATTTTAATGCGTATTTATTACTAAAACTAAATAAGAGTTACTATAAAATATGAAAATCAAGCTAGATGCTTTGGTTACCACAAACTGTGAAACTGGGACTAAAAGAAAAACTCATACGGGGAAGCAAATAAATGGATTTTGTGTTAAATCTAAAACCGTCCCCAGCACGAAAAAAGAATCAAATGATAATTTTTATGAGAAGATTATAAAAGCCATTATAAAAATAATATTCATTTTCAAAATACAACAGTGGCGTATCATTTTTATCTTTTTTGATTAAAAATTCTGCAAGGCATGTCGTCAGGAACGTCACTGATGAAAATGAAAAAATCTTTTATCCTGGAAAAAATGTATTCTTGTGCATACTTTGCACCTACCAAAATTGAAATGCAGAGCGGGTTTAGAGCTACTGAGGAAAAAAAAAGATTTTTTTCATAAATTTCAACACCCTGTATCTCAGAAATAAAGCGATGCCGACCTATGTCCATTTAAAGAATTTTTCTTAAAATCATCTAAGGATTATCACCCTTAAGGATCAGCATTCAATTATGAAATACCTTGTATTTTATTACATCGTCTTCTATAAGTAGTTTGACTATTGTGTTTGTTATAATTAGACGATTTTCCCTGCAGAAATGTATTAATCCCTTTTCTATTTCATGAAATTCTCGTAATCAAAAATTTCCAGCTATGGTATTTTCCCTTTGTTAGCCTGCTATCGTATTAAATTCCCCCATTATAATTATCTGATCATGTTTCCTCAAGTTCTTACACATTTCCTTTTTACAGCTACCAAAACAAAGGATCAGAACGAAACGCATTTCTAAGTCTGTATTCCTCAAGAATTTTTAGCTTCAGGCTATTATAAAATATTTCCATTTTCAATGACAAATATGCTCTAATGTATGTGTGTATTTGATCAAGAGATGCATTGGTTACATTCATGTGACGCTTTTTGATACATGTTGATGATGTTGCGACGGGAACTGAAAAACGAATAGATGGAATGTAACTCGAACCCTCGCTCATTATTCTGTCTATGCTTTGCTGTGTGAATCAAATACACATTGAATCATTCCAGGCAAATATTTATACATCTCTGCATTGAGTGTGGGTAACAATGACGCATGTAGTTTTATCCATTTGGTAAACAGAAATTTGTTCCTGTTTGTTTGTATAAAATGCATACTAAAAGTCTGGATGCAGCAAGTGCGTTATGTAAGTGAATTTTCATAAAAATGTTTTTAACAGCAAGTATGTTTTTTCAAATGGAAGCAGGGATCAAATTTGGTTACCGGTATTACCTATATAGTAGAAATAATGTACCATATTTTGTCAAAATAACATTATAGTTTGAAAATATACACAAATCTTCCGAAAATAAATCTAAAATGTTTCTGAGAAAACTGGTTTCCTAGCCAACGAACCTTAGATTAATAGCAAATTGAGTTAGGTATCGAAATTTGAAGCATTTAATGACAATTCTCTACCAAAACCCAAAACGTACTGACTGCAACTCGATTTTTTTTTCTTTATAAACATGCATTATATTTCGATAAAAAATGCAAATTGCAATATTTCGAAAAAAAATAATTAACACCAACTATTTATGGGGCATCCTGTGATTGTCGGAATAATTTTATAAGATGCAGCTCAAGACACATATAATTAACGTATACAATTTTTTATTGTATCTTGTATAATAACGAATATTTACCGTATAAATGCTTCACCTTGTATATTTGTGAACGGATAAAAACTAAAACCAACCCCGGATATGGATTCTAGGGGGCCTAGTTTGGACTCGTTTGAAGAAATCTTTTCTAAATTAAAAAGTCGCAGTCTTCTCGTTATTGAATTTTTTCCACGAAAATTATCTAAAAATTATAGACCATTAGGCCACAAACTTAACTAAAACCACTGCCAAAGCATTAGCGAAAGGGTTTATTTGAAATGAATTTCCTGAAAATATTTTAGTAAAATGAAGGATAATGGCGGGCGGTTAAAGCTGAAACTTAAGGGTGTGTAAAACACTCTTCTTGCGAAATTTTTTCTACCTAAGCCGTATTTGTTTTAGGTTCTTTGCCTAAATGTTGCCAATTTTGACGTTTCAAATCGCGACTTTGACGTTTTGAGGAAAACTCCAATGTTTTCCCGTCTAGGTACCTATAAATTTTTTGTCTTTTAACGCACGGACCTAAATTTTAGTACATACTTTGGTCTTTCTGACGCAAACAGACTTACCAAATTTGGTTGCCCTCACTATGTTATTTACAGGGACACACATTTTCCAAGAGAAAAAGCAATATAACCTGACCTGACCTGACCCCGATCCTGACCCCGACCCCGACCCTGTCCTGACCCTGACTTCTACCATGACCCCGACCCCGACCCCGACCCTGATTCCGACCCTGACCCCGACTATTACCCTGACTCCTACCATGACCCCGACCCCGACCCCGACCCCGACCCTGACTCCGACCCTGACCCTGACTATTACCCTGACCCTCACCCTGACCCTGACCCTGGTCCTTCTAGGGGTTCTGGTCTGCGCTCATTAGCGAATTGTTGCTATGAAAATTCGTTAAAAACGGATAAGGCAGGCCAAGCTGGAAAACGTGGCAAACTTATGAAAGGATGAAGAAACTACAAAAAAGTCTGGACGCAGCAAGTGCATTATGGAAGTGAATTTTCATAAAAATGTTTTTAATAGCAAGTATGTCTCCCTAATGCAAGCAGGCATCATTCTGCCTATATGGCAGAGAAAATGTACCACATTGTTTGAAAATGTACAAAAATTTTACGAAAATAATCCTAATATGTTTCCGACAAAACTGATTTCCTAACCAACAAACCTTGGGTTGATAGCAAATTGAATTACTGAAATTTGAAGAATTTAAGAAACATTCGCTACCAAAACGCACTTACTGTGTCTCGATTTCTTTTCTTGCAAACATGCATCATATTTCGTTAAAAAATGCAAAAATGCAATAATATAAGGGTGTTCGAAAAAAAGGTTGTAGGTATCACCAACGACTTATGGGTCTGTGATTGTCTAAATAATTTTATAAGATGCAGCTTCAGACACCCTATAATTAACGTATACAACTTGTTCTTGTATCTTGTATAATAACAAGTATATTGAGCTTTAGCGTCACCCTGTATATATGTTTACAGATAAAAATTGAAATTAAACTCGGATATGGATTCTAGGGGCCAAGTTTGCGCCCATTTGAAGAAATGTTTTTTAAATTCAAAAGTCGCGGACCCCTCATTAAGGAATTTTTTCTACGAAAATTAGGTAAAAATTATAGACCGTTAGACCATAAACTTAACTAGAACTACCGCAAAGCATTAGAGAAAGGGTCTATTTGAAATGAAATTTCTGAAAGTTTTAGTAAAATGAAAGACAACGACCGTTGATGCTGAAATTTAAAAAGGTTTGCAGAACATTCTTCCTGCGACATTTTCTTTACATAATCCGTATTTGTTTCAGGTTCTTTGCTTAAATCTTGCTAATTTTAACATTTCAAATCGCGACTTGACCTGACCTGACCTTTTAAGGAAAACTCCTTTTTTTTTGAATGCTCATAATTTTTTGTCTTCAAACTTAGGGAGCTAAATTTTGCTACGTGGTTTACTCTTTATAATACAAACAAGTGTATCAAATTTGGTTGCCCTTAGTTTGTTATTTCCGGATATATAGTTTTTTCCGAAGGAAAGCCACTTGTAAAACGAAGGTACTCCTGGTATTTTTGAGTTATATTATATGTGTGTTTATATATATATATATATATATATATATATATATATATATATATACATATATATATATATATATATATATATATGTGTATATATATATATATATATATATATATATATATATATATATATATATATATATATATATATATATATATATATATATATATATATATATATATATATATATATATATATATATATATATATATATATATATATATATTTAAAATTTTAAACTGACCCTGGATATGGGTTCTAGGAGGCTTAGTTCGCGCTCACTTGAGAAATTTTTTGAAGATTCAAAAGTCAGAATCTCCTGATCAGCATTTTTTTAAAAAGAAAATTCACTAACATGAAATAAGAATAACTGCTGAAGACAGAAGCATAGCTGCGACGACCAAGAGACATGGGCTTAATTTTGGCCGTAATGGCATACTATTTAGTTTTTGGCAACCATACCTTTAGTGGTAGACTTACGGCTAATTTTTTCATTAAGTTTTGCATTATATTATTGATAGAACACACTTGTTCCCCAGGATTTTGCTTATACGTAGATAATCACAATCATTCTATGCAACTTAAAACGAAATTTTATTCATTTTTTCCTCCTTCTCCTCCGAACCACCAAACCTTTAAGTCCAGAATTAACAAGTTGCCTCTTTCCTCCTTGCCGACATCCACGGTACGAGAGTATTTAGGCTGTGAGCCCTCGTGGTGTGTTGTTGAAATAAAATAAAAATAACAAAAAATTAGACCCCACCTAATTCATAAGTACACTTGAAGAACCCAAATCACCACAAAATATTTTAAAAAGACCTGACGATCGTTTCACGAACCAAGTTAGCGTCATCAGAGGATGAAAAATTCTAACTATTTAAAAAACGAATATTAACTTATATACCGGATCTTAGGTAAAAAGACCAAACTGAAATGGGAAACTAGTCGCAGGCAAATTCTACAGTGTATTGTATTTTTATCGCCGGACAATGTCTTTGCACCGTCCCTTCTATCTCATCTAAAAGGTGTCCACCTCTAATAGTTTTGGGAAGGTTCAACGACAGCTAAATTAATATAGATTCCTTTGGCGGAAATATCTGTATACCTATGTTATTTTTAGAACGTGCCAAAGCGTGGAAATTTTATTTAACAAAGCAATCGATCAGTTGACTCGTAATTGGCGGTGATGAAGCGTTCATACATTTTTTGTTATAACTATATTTCGCAATATATACACTTTCGAACGTGTTTAGTTGTCCTGGTTGTCTAACATTTTTTATTGATTTCAGATTATCTTTATCAACGTGATGATTATTGTCCCAAATATGTCGGGCGACGGAAGACTTATCTACAGTACCAATCGATCTTTTTCTTTGTTCGACGTATTTAAGATTAGAATCTTTACAACTTATTTCATAAATTCCCGACATTTTGTCCATGCCATCCTTGTCTTTTGGGTTACCTAGCAAGTTTTTTAAGGTATTTTTTGTTGAAAATGTTAGCTGTAAGTTGACTTGTTTTAAAATGCTATCTAGACCCCTCGTGATTCTGGGTTCAAATGGTAAGCAAACAAAGTTTTTTCCGATTTTTCTTTCCTAAACCTCGTTGATGCCGTCAACATTTTCTTTGTTTTTTGTTTGTTGATTAATTTTTCCACTAGGCAAGCAATGTATCCGTTATATTCGGCCACGTTCTTAATATAATTTAATTCGTTGGTATATCTACGTTTCATTGATTGTTGTTGCCTTTACTTGGTGAAACTGGTCAATACTACATACAGACTTGGAGACTACTTCTCTGGCTTCACTGTTGGTTTTCGTTGGTAAAGGACGTAGCCAGCGCGTAAGATAACTGGAGCAAGTGGTCCTTACGAATTCTGGATGTTCTAGGATGTTCTTCAACGTTTCTGTGACTATAGTTTCGCTGCTTGACAGCATTCTCAGACAGATTAAAATTGAATTAGTACGAAATCATGACAACTACAAATAAAGATCTGTTGCTATGTTATGATATAATGTTTTGATCAAAAAATGTTTATCAAATTGAAAATAAAAATGAAACACAGATGACAGATGAGGCTTTCAAAATGTCTACGTGATGTATGTCAATATTTAACATAAAAATAGAACTAGCCTATAATAACTATGATAACAGTTACAACAATAAAATAACTAAACAATAACAGTATAAAAGCAGTCTCTATACAACGAAAATATCGACATACATCAACTCATTATCTTATTACAACTTTTCTGAAAGAATAGTTAAATTTATTTTCTTTAACGAAAGAAGAATATCCAAGAAAGGAGAATTCATTAAATAAGTTTGCTCGTTTAAAACAAGGTAGCTATTGTCGTGTGTGTGTGCTTTTTGACTTCTAAAGCTTCAAAAAAGTCTAGCTTACGCTTGTCATTATAAAAATGTTGTGGTTGTATGCGGTTATTTACTGTAGGTCTATGTTCGCGCGATTTACTATTTAACGCTAAAGAAACATCTTGTTTCCTGACAAAAGCTGGAGTTTATATATTAGCTTGTACACAAGTGTCTTTATTCTTGATAACTAGTACATCTAGAAATAGTAATTTACTAATTTCTAATTCTAAAGATACTTTAGAGTTCTATGTCTATATAAAGGAAACCAATACTCTAAGCTACATTCCGAACGACTCACATCATACGCACGCACAAAAAATGGCCAGTCTGAATTTTTTAGTAAATCGGTAAATTAATTTTTCTTTAAACAAAAGTAGATATACCAAAGAATTAAATTATATTAAGAACGTGGCCGAATATAACGGATAGACTGCTTCACCAGTGTAAAAATTAATCAAAAAAACATAAAACAAAGAAAATGTTGATGGAATCAACGACGTTTAGGAGAGAAAAATCGGAAAAAAACTTTGTTTGCTTACCATTTGAACCCAGAATCACGAGGGGTCTAGATAGCATTTTTAAAAAGTCAACTTACAGCTAACATTTTCAAAAAAAATACATTAAAAAACTTGCTAGGTAACTCAAAAGACAAGGATAGCACGGACAAAATGTCGGGAATTTATGAAATAAGTTGTGAAGATTGTAATCTTAAATACATCGGACAAACAAAAAGATTGATTGTAATTAGATTCAAAGAACACTTATCCCAATTACGTTACGGTACTGTAGATAAGTCTTCCTTCGCCCGACAAATTTGGGATAATAATCATCAGGTTGATAAAGTTAATCTGAAATGAATAAAAAATGTTAGACAACCAGGACAACTAAACGCGTTCGAAAGTGTATATATTGCGAAATATAGTTAGAACAAAAAATGTATAAACTCTTCACCACCGCCAATTACGAGTCAACTGATCGATGGCTTTGTTAAATAAAATTCCCACGCTTCAGCACGTTCTAAAAATAACATAAGTATTAAGGTATTTCTGCCAAAGGAATCTATGTTAATTTAACTGTCGTTGAACCTTCCCAAAACTATTAGAGGTGGACACATTTTAGATAAGATAGTAGGGACGGTGCAAAGACCTTGTCCGGCGATAAAAATACAATACACTGTGGAATTTGCCTGCGACTAGTTTCCCATTTCAGTTCGGTCTTTTTACCTAAGATCCGGTATATAAGTTGATGTTGGTTTTTTAAATAGTTAGAATTTTTCATCCTCTGATGACGCTAACTTGATTAATGAAACGATCATCAGGTCTTTTTAAAATGTGTTGTGGTGCTTTGGGTTCTCCAAGTGTACTTATCAGTGCTCACCACAGGTTACAATCTTCACTTAGCCCACCTAATTCAATAAAACCCTGGACGCAGCAAGTGCGTTATGGTAGTGAATTTTCATAGAAATGATCTGGCACAAAATATTTTATTATAACTTTTTTTTCTTGTAACATAGAAATCTAAATTTTGGTGTATAGTTTACTTTTTATATAGTAAACCTACCTACCAAATTTGGTTATCATAGATTTTTTATTTTTTAAGATAAAAATTTTTTTCAAATGAAAACTCAAAATTTTTCCGCAAAACCTCGTCCGATTTTTTTGACTAACGAACTTGTCAAAGTCATTTACAAAAGGAAGGTACATACCAAATTTTATCAAAATCGGCTTATTATTCTTTGAGATAAAAATTTTTTTCGAATGAAAACTCAAAATTTTCCCGGAAAACCTCGTCCGATTTTCTTGACTAACAAACTTGTCAAAGCCATATACAAAAGAAAGGTACATGCCAAATTTTATTTAAATCGGCTTATTACTTTTTGAGATAAGAATTTTTTTCGAATGAAAACTCAAAATTTTCCCGGAAAACGTCGTCCAATTTTCCTGACTAACGAACTTATCCAAGCCATTTACAAAAGGAAGGTACATGCCAAATTTTATCAAAATCGGCTTATTATTCTTTGAGATAAAAATTTTTTTCGAATGAAAACTCAAAATTTTCCCGGAAAACCTCGTCCGATTTTCTTGACTAACAAACTTGTCAAAGCCATATACAAAAGAAAGGTACATGCCAAATTCTATTTAAATCGGCTTATTACTTTTTGAGATAAGAATTTTTTGCGAATGAAAACTCAAAATTTTCCCGGAAAACCTCGTCCAATTTTCCTGACTAACTAACTTATCCAAGCCATTTACAAAAGGAAGGTACACGCCAAATTTTATCAAAATCGGCTTATTATTCTTTGAGATAAAAATTTTTTTCGAATGAAAACTCAAAATTTTCCCGGAAAACCTCGTCCGATTTTCTTGACTAACAAACTTGTCAAAGCCATATACAAAAGAAAGGTATGTGCCAAATTTTATTTAAATCGGCTTATTACTTTTTGAGATAAGAATTTTTTTCGAATGAAAACTCAAAATTTTCCCGGAAAACCTCGTCCAATTTTCCTGACTAACGAACTTATCCAAGCCATTTACAAAAGGAAGGTACATGCCAAATTTTATCAAAATCGGCCCATTATTCTTTGAGATAAAATTTTTTTTCGAATGAAAATTCAAAATTTATCCGGAAAACCTCGTCCGATTTTCCTGACTAACAAACTTGTCAAAGCCATTTACAAAAGAAAGGTACATGCCAAATTTTATTACAATAGGCTTATTACTTTTTGAGATAAGAATTTTTTTCGAATGAAAACTCAAAATTTTCCCGGAAAACCTCGCCAGATTTTCCTGACTAACGAACTTATCCAAGCCATTTACAAAAGAAAGGTACATGCCAAATTTTCTCAAAATCGGCCCAGTATTTTTTGAGTTATCGGTGTGATATATATATATATATATATATATATATATATATATATATATATATATATATATATATATATATATATATATATATATATATATATATATATAAATATATATATATATATATATATATATATATATATATATATATATATATATATATATATATATATATATATATATATACATATAAAAATTGAAACTGACCCCGGATATGGGTTCTAGGGGTGATATATCGCGCTCATTTGAAGAAATTTTTTCAAAATTCAAAAGTCGAGATCTCCTCATCAGTGAATTTTTTCTAAGAAAATTCACTAAAAGAATGAAAATTTATATATACATGCAATCTCAATCTACCTAATATACTATAAAAATATTCCTACGTTTATTATTCCAGTGTGCATGCGTGATTCATAATATTTGATAAAATGTTAATTCGTTTTAACTACACATTTGTTATTAATGTCTTTATCTCTTAGTTTTTTGTGTGTATATTTTTACATGTCTGTGACGAACTTATTGTTCTTTCATCCTTTCAGTTTGTAGTTTATAACATACGATATCAGTTCTAGATAATACATTGTCTTTTAATTTCGCGTACACTTAATTTTGTTACGTGTAGTTAGTATTTTTCCGTTACGAACACTATTTGTGTAGTGCCTTTGTGTAAGTTCTAGAATTTTTAATGTTTGTTACGAGGCCAGCGATAGTTGTGGAGGCAACACACAATTTATACCTGGTGAAAATGGGTATGTAAGTAGTATTTTTAGTTCTCATATAATTAAACGATTAACGACAATATTTTAAAACAATAGAACCATAATTATATTCTGCTTTTAATTTTTAATGATAAATGCAATTATTTCTTTTACAAAATAAATGATATATTATAATGATTACCCTTATTATTATTAGATTATACAGGATGAGGATTTTAAAGTGTTACAAGGGCAGTAGCGGCTCGTGCCTTAATGCATTGGGGGTGCGCAAGAAAAAAAGTTCGGGAAGCAGCAAGTGCGTTATGGTAGTAAATTTTCATTAAATGTTTCAAATTTGAATAACTTAAGTTTCTATGAACTTAGAAAGTTGAATTTTGGTGTATAGTGGGGTCTAACCTAGGGAAACATATCCACCAAATTTCATCAGAATAACTTTGTAATTTTCGGAGAAAACATTTTTTTTCAAAAGAAAACTCAAAATTTGAATAACTCAATTTTCTAAAAATGTAGAAAGTTGGATTTTAGTGTGTAGTAACGTCTGTTACAAGGCAATATATTCACCAAATTTCATTAAAATACCTTTGTAATTTTCGGAGAAAAAGATTTTTTTTAAACAAAACTCAAAATTTTCTCGGAAAACGTTATACGATTTTCCTGACTGACGACCTCATCTAAGCCATTAATAAAAGAAAGGCACATGCCGAGTTTCATCGTAATCAGTTGCTTATTTTTTGAGTTATCGGTTGGATATATATATATATATATATATATATATATATATATATATATATATATATATATATATATATATATATATATATATATATATATATATATATATATATATATATAAACATACAAAATTTGAAACTGACCCCGGATATGAGTTCTAGGGGTCCTAGTTCGCGCCCATTTGAAAATTTTTTTGCAAAGTCTCTCCATCGATACCTCATTATTAGGGAATTTTTTAATTAACTGACTGACGACCTCATCTAAGCCATTAATAAAAGAAAGGCACATGCCGAGTTTCATGGTAATCAGTTGCTTATTTTTTGAGTTATCGGTTGGATACATACACACACACACACACACACACATATATATATATATATATATATATATATATATATATATATATATATATATATATATATATATATATATATGTATATATTTATATATATATACATATATATAAACATACAAAATTTAAAACTGACCCCGGATATGGGTTCTAGGGGTCCTAGTTCGCGCTCATTTGAATTTTTTTTTTGCAAGGTCTTTCCATCGATACCTCATTATTAGGGAATTTTTTAATTAAAAATTCACTAAAAATGAATGGCTGGCCTATTTTTCCCCGAAAATGTATTATAAAGAAATCTACTTACTACACTTAATAATTATTAACTAACTTAGGTTTCCTCTAATTAGTTATACGTTATAGTAGTTAAAAAGTCCCTTAAAAAGTTAACCTTTAAATTTAAAATATCCACCGAATTAATCACAGTATCACAATTATTTTGTCCACTTATTAAGCAACCCGAAGTAGTAACCATAATAACAATAATAATAATAATAATAATAATAATAATAATAATAATAATAATAATAATAATAATAATAATAATAATAATAATAATAATAATAATAATAATAATAATAATAATAATAATAATAATAATAATAATAATAATAATAATAATAATAATAATAATAATAATAATAATAATAATAATAATAATAATTGTCTTGTTAGAACATGTAAACAACAACACAATGATCAATTAAAAATCAATCCGACGCGAAGACGAAAATTACTAGGTAGTAGGTACACACGCTCTGCCAAAAGTCGACTACAAACTGGAAGTGTGTAATTTTATAGCGCACAACAGATTGCTTATTCGGTCGTTTTCGACGAAGATCATCAAGATTCGGCGATCATTTCGCACTGAAGTATCGCATTTCCTGAGAGCGCCGAAAAATACACACCGCCGCCCGACTGCTTTATATGGATATGGATGTATATAACGTCTGCAACGATTAACACTATACTTATTCTGATTCTGTATTCTGTATTAATGGCTGCCGACTCTCTGCGATCCTCGATACACTAATTTTGTGTGTTGAATTCAGGAGGTAAAAAAGTAAATAAAAATTTATTGAAATATAGCATAGCAAAAATATCATTTTTTCCACAGCAGGCGGCAGTGCGCGCGCTCAGGAGCACTTATTGAGGAGCCGCCCCTGTACGAGGGAAAAAACCGCTCGGAGTATTTTGTTAAAAATTTGATGATGTGATAAGTAGTCTGGAGGACACATCTTGAAATATTTTTGACATTTACCTCTCCTAATTTTGAAGGGTTGGTGTCAGATAGAAGGGTCTCGATTCTGCGTAAGGAACTTATGTATGTAGAAAATCGTTGCATTTGCTCTATTGGTTGCATATTTATGAATTTTTTAATAACTAAAAGTCTGGACGCAGGAAGTGCGTTATGGCAGTATTTTTTTATAAATAGGTTTTTAATAGCGAATATGTCTTTTTTGATGAAAGCAGGGATAGAATTTGGTTACCAGTATAACCTATATACTAAAAACAACATTATTGTTTGAAAAAGTACAAAAATGTTCCTAAAATGAACGTCAAAGGTTGCTGAAAAAACTGGTCCGATTTTCCTGGACAACTAACTTCTTCAAGCTATTTACCCACCTGCCAAGATATAACTATTCAAAAAATCTTTTAGTCGAAACGCAGAAAAAAAAATTCATGAAATATTTTCACGTAATTCCGAATACATTTTTTTGCAATAACTTATTAAACAGTTATTATCAATTAGCAAAATTTCACAAAAATCTAACAAACAAGGATTTCTACAGGAACATAAAAAATTGTCTGCGAAAACCGACTGGTTTTTACAAAAAAATTTGCTAAAAGAACACATAAAATTCAAATTATTTACCTAATCTGTAATTAGGATTGAGAAAAAAATGTATGTTTTTTTACTTTTCACGCAGATTTGAACCAGTGAAAGTAAATAAAAATATACCTGAGCGGAAAAATACTCATATTTCATGTCACAATCTGTCAGAAATAAGAACATTCCTTAAGTCTGCTACTTTAAAGTTTCATTTGACATTATTTGTAAATAAAATTTATCAACTACTTACATATTACAAAAATGTGAACGTACATAATCTTATTAAATGAATTATTTCTTACCGTTTTGTATCAAAGTTGAGTTGAATATTTTTGTTCAAAAATTTGCTAAATAATCACATAATCTGATCGAATCATGGTATGCGATTGTAAAAGTACCTAAATATTTCCAAAACTAGAGTCTGTAGGTATGGAGACTGTTCTACTAAACTTAAAGCAAAGGACATGTCCTACACTTCTGAAACAGAAAATACAAGCTGTTTTATTTGAAAAAAAATGAGTTACGGCAGTTTCAAATCCAGTCACTATTTGAGAGCGCCGCTAGACGACATCTAGATTTTTTTGACTAATAATAAATTTAACAAAAACCTCCCTGAATGCGTCACTTTCATGGGATTCTGCTATCTATTGGTAAAAGCGCTATATCATAGTTATTGATATGTTCCAAAGATGTGAAAATTTGCAAAACAATTAAGATAACTCAAAAACTATGAACGCTTTAAACGTTTTTCCTCCACAAATATGCATTAAAATTCGATGAAAAATGCAATAATTTAAGGGGAAAAAAATTTGTATCACCAGCAACTTATGGACCAGCCTGTGTTTGTCAAGGTAATTTTATAGGATTCAGTTCAAAACATACTATAATTAACGTATTTATGTTTTTTTTTTCTTCATATCTTGTATAATAACGGATATATTGAGCTTTACCATGTATGTGTTTATGATGCGGCGAAGCGTAGACCGACTCCTACCAAGAAGCCAGACAGTTTTGTTTCCATCCGGCTTCTCCACGAAGTTCCTCGCTTTTCTACAGCCACTGACAGACCTCCAGTGCTTCTTCATGGCCTCCTCAGTCCATCTATCTAGGGCATCGTAGACCACCTTCCTACGTATGCCTTATGCCTATAGCCGGCTTCAGGCCACAGAACGGCCGCCACAAACCGAGCCTTGAGAGGTCATTTGACACTTCATTCCCCGCCACGCCACAGTGTCCCGGAACTCACATAAGTTGTACCTGCTTTGCAAAACCGTAGGCGCACTCCTGAACCAGCATTGATTTAATTCCGGGCGCGCAGGACGCGCGGAGGGCCGCCTGACTATCTGAGCAAATTTATACACATTCCTCGGGGCCCATCCTTACATCCAGTTGAGTAGCTACATACAGGATAGTGTATGTAGCTAGTGGTATATGCGCCCAGAGTATAACTCTCTCGCAACCCCAGGCCATCGATGTATATTCCTGCCCCGGAGAAGTGCTGCTCCTCCAGCCGTGATCCGTCAATACAACAGACCAGGCTAGCAGGCTGGAAAGCAACCTCATTATCCCTCTATTGATCCTGGCTGGGGATTCTGAGGGTATATGTCCAGGTCATATCATATAATCCTCTACATTTTGTACCTTGATGGTAGAAATTGAAAGTCCTTTTCCACCTCCTTGGCAACTTTTGCATGTTTTGTCATTGCTCTCTCACCTCCTCCTTGCCAAATATGGCAAGAGAAGAAAGATGCTTGCTGAAAGAAGTTAGGGGGAGAAATGCAATGTTTGTTGGTCATATTCCCAGACCTAATAATTTTCTGACAACTTTAATTTATAGGACACATGATTTAGATCAAAAAGTGAAGTTCTCGGAAACCTCACCTTATTGATGGGGTGCGAAGCTACAAGGAAATGAAGCTGGAGCTTATGGGGAGCGAGAGTTATGGTTGCCATAACAAGACTATACCGCCCACAGACTGTGATGATGACCACAATACGTGCAAACTTTTTTCTAGACCTGATTTGATGAAAATTAAAGGGTTTCAATCCGTGTATTAATAAAGACTATATTACATACTTGGATACTAAGAAAAATGTTTCTGAAGGTTTATTATCCGTTGCCAGAGAAATAAGCCGGCATAAAATGTAATAAAAATGTTTAATAAAATACAATCTGGAGACCCAGTTGAAGTCGGACGTCTGACGTAGACGTGCTTATATTTTACCTGATTTTAATATTCAGCAGCATCAAAAACGTTCACTCAGTTTATCCAATTTAACTTTTTCCCTTTTTTTATATTTTTATTTCACCTTACGTAACTGTTTAGCTCCTCCATCACTGTAGAAAATAACGGCACTGTTAAACTGATTTATGTTTCACATACATAGAGTGATCCCTGGTCGTTACGTCATATCTCGTATTCGCACAGCAAAGACAGAAAGATTTCCTGCATTTCAGAGGTAGTGCTGCCTGCCGACAGTCAGAGCTGACACGCGTGCAAATAAATTTCCAACAAAGCTTTTACCAGGCCCGCTTTCCGAAACATTCGGCCGTTTCACATTCAAAAGCAAATATAAATAAATTCCAACAGATGAAATTACACTCTGTGCATAACGGCAATGCGGAAATCTCTACTGCTCGCTTGACATATGGAAATACCATATATATATATACAGGTGGTCTCATATCAAATCATATTGCTATATCTATATTAAATTCCTTCTTACAACACAAATTCATACAAGACTTTTTTATTGTCTGTTCAATCTTTAAGAATCCACGACAAACGCCTGTTAGATGTTTAAAGAGAACTGAAAAAGCTGATTATCTAGGTTTTTAGGTAACTAGGAAGGAAAAGATTTGGAGAATAAACAGAATTATAGTTTTTGACTTATAAACTTTAACAGTTGCTTAGTCCAACGCTTCTCCTATAACGCGTTACCTTCCAATGGTTTTCTTTGGGTAGCTCCTCAAAACGGCTGAAATTGACTGAAGTAATTCATTATCTCAGGAAAATCGACGTAGTATTTTAGTGAATTTTCGTTAAGAAAATTAACTGATAGATATTAACGATGGTAAGACTTTTTTCAAAGGAGCGCGGATTAAGGCCCTTAGAACCCATATTCAAGGTCTGTTTGAATTTTTCTGTGTTTATATATATATATATATATATATATATATATATATATATATATATATATATATATATATATATATATATATATATATATATATATATATATATGATATATATATATATATATATATATATATATATATATATATATATAATATTCAGTTTTGTGACAATAATATTACTATTCTTTTTAAATTGTGTTGCAAAATAAAAACTAATTATTAAATTTCCGAGATTTCGGAATAATTTAGTCCATTATCAAGGCTACAATATGGAAAAATATTAACAATTTACATAGCAAAAGTACAAAGGTTCTAAATAATTCCATATAACGCGAGTTTTACTTGAGCTTGAACAACTATTAAATAACAAACATACTGGAAAAACTTTGTGCAATTGGACTGAAGACGATAAGAACACACTGACATATGCAGCTAACTATTGTGTATTTAAATTTGTTTTTTGTTTGTCTAGGAAATATAAATAGGGGTAGTAATTTATAAAATATATCCAAGGTCCGTTTGAATGTTTATATATATATATATATATATATATATATATATATATATATATATATATATATATATATAGCATAATATTAATTGTAATTGTAATATCTAACTCTACCAACACTTACTTATCTAGGACTTTTGAAGTAACGGTTGGGGTGCCGCAAGGAACAGTTCTTGGACCTACGCTGTACATTATCTATGCCAACAGCCTACTTCAGTACATCACGCACCAATCTGAAAACAACATCAATCCAGATAACAAAAGAACGGTCGCCTCCTATGCCGATGATACCAACTTTTTGATAGGTGGACATAGTGTTGAGCACATTATGGCTGATTCTGACAAAACCCTCAAAAGTCTAACCAATTGGGTCGATAAAAACAAGCTTGCACTTAACAAGGATAAAACAGCTTGCGTGTTTTTTAAATCTTCAAAATCAAAAAAAGGTACTGTACAAAGCGTAGAACTTGATGGCCAAACTGTAACCTTGCAGCCATCTACAAAACTACTAGGACTTCATATCGATAGTGAGTTAAAATGGAATGTTCACATCGATGAACTTTGCTCGCGAATCTCATCCGTTACATATGCAATAAGAACACTTACCCAAAGATGCAGTACCTTTACTGTGTTGTCACTGTATTATGCGTGTTTCTACTCACAACTAAGGTTTGGTATTACGCACTGGGGATTAGCAAGTGAAGTAAACCGAGTTTTTAAACAACAAAAGCAAGTGATGAGGATCATATTCAATATCCCTCATAGACACACTTGCAGAAACACTTTTAAAGAACAGGGTATCCTTACACTCCCCAGCATATACATCATGGAAGTGCTAACCCATGTTTTTCAAAACAAAACCAAATACACACGCAATGCAGTGGAACATGGATATACCACAAGAGGTAGAAATAACCTGCAAACTGACAAACATCGCACAGCTCTGTACCAAAAATCACTGTTTTACAATGGCTGCAAGTTGTATAATGCGTTGCCGGAAGATGTACGGAATGTTGACACTTTACCAGCTTTTAAAAAAAAAGTGAAAACGATTCTTATAAACAAGACGTGCTACTCGGTGGATGATTTTTACACATAAACTACCATTAACTATCTTCTGTTTTTAAATTCTTATAATATGAACACTTTGTTTGTAGTGTAGTTGCCATAGTATAAACTATAAACCTAGTGCACCTGGTGACTCTAAAAAACAATATTGGAATTGGATCTGGATTCTGCAGCTCTTATCTTTTGAACGTTATGAACGTTATAAGTGTGTTTTATAAGTATCTTTGTTTTGTATTATTTAAGGAAAAATTTTCCTTAATTGTTATGCTTATTGTGTGTGCTATTGTCGTTCTTATTGTTAATTTTTTGACGTACATGAACATCCCTGTGTCATTCAGGTGACATTGGCCTGTTTCATTGTTAATATATACATTATACATTATACATTATATAGCGGAAATGTAAACAAAATCAATTATCGTCTACATAAAAATAATTTTAAAATAGTTTTCTCTTTTCTCTTTAAACTTAAACATAAGACGTCATCTATGATCGAAACCGCCGTTGAATGTATTTCAAGTGACACTTCTATTAATTCTGTAATTAATTGTTACATTTGCTTAGGTTATAACATAAAATATCCCAGGGCATGAAATTAACGCCAAGTATCAGGTAAGCAAAGCTTTAGTTAACGTATCTCAACTGGTTCAGTGGTCGCGTGCTTGCCTCCTACGTAGAAGATTCGGAGATCGACTCCCGGTCGATCAATGTACAGTTTTTGTTTGTTTGTTTTACTTTGACATTTGAAACAATAGTGTATAGATATCATACGTTTTGAAGATCTCAATTTGTTCAAAACGTCTGAATAACTTTCTCACCTTTGAGTCTACAATTATAATTTCAGCAGACATTTTGTTATGGTTGGTACCGAATTTCTATGAAGAAAATTCACTATTGGAGAATTTGTTTTTAAAAAGCTTTGTTAGCTGTTGGAAAAACCGGTTTGATAAAACGAAATCATTTATGCAATTAATAAGGAAAAATAACAGCTACGTTTAAATATTATTGGTCCTCGAAAGTCATCACAGGGACCACCACAGAGTGCGATATTAAGTGCTGTTCTTTTTATATATGCACAAGGAAATTTTACACCCTATGGAGCAGTGAAGAACACTGTATTCAATACGCCGATGATATTTGCATCTTCACAACAAGGAAATTGTACGAAGAATGTATGGGTAAATATGATAATATCCTACATACGCTAAGGTCTTAAATAGACGAAAAAGGCTATGATATAAATGAATACAAGTAGAAAGTACCTTTATATTAACTAGTAACCAAATTTGATGGCTGCCTTCATTAAAAAAGATATATGGAGTTATAAAAAACATTGTTATTAAGATTAACTACCATAACGCACTTTCTGCGTTCAGACTATTTTTATCTTCAAATCATACTAAGAGCTCTTTAAGTTAGCTACGTTTTCTACTTCTTAATTTTTTTAAGCTTATTTAACTACCCATCTATATTGTGTCTAAAGTGTGATGATAAAGTTTGGAAAACGAACAATACTCGAACAGGTCAATTTTATCCTTTCAGTTGCAAACTTATAACGTAACAGTTGCATTTATGACGTCACTTACTTATGAATGGTAACGTCATCATAAGTTTTTTTAAGCGACAATAAAAAAAAAAGATTATTTACTTTAAAAAATGAAAACTTAAATTTGCCGGAAAAAATTATTGGACCAAGGAAAACAAACAAAGTTTAGCGGAAATGTTCAAATTGTTCTCCACCTACTATTGGCTTTGACCGATACGAGTGTAAACATTTTGTGCACTGTGCTCAAAAATGTCTAATTTGCTGCACTTCAGTGCGAATTTTTTGCTGTAGTCCCTTTTACAATGTTTTGTCTGTTGAAATAAACTGTCGATTCTAAATAACCCCACAAAACATAAGCCAAGGAAGTAAAGTCTGGGGAAGGCGGTGGCCACTCAATTGCTCCTCGACAACTAAATACTGACAATAGCAAATAATCAGTAAATTATTACGTGTGTTGTTAAAAATTGATTTTGACTTTACATTTTATTTCACCTGTCAAATCGTTACATGACAACGTATCAAAAATTACAAAATCAAGTGTTTATTACCTTAGAAAAGTGAAAAAAACCCTCCCGTTTCTAAAGAAAACTCGCCCCAAATAAAAACAGTGGAAATATTTCTTATTTTTTATTAAATTTACGTTTCCATTTTTTTAAGTAAATAATGCAATTTTTTCCAAAAAAAATATTGTTATGTCAGGTAAAAATTTTTTTCATCATCATTTATGTAGTAAGCAGGCCTATGGAAAAACAGCAAAAAAATATGGTTGTCATTTGAAAAATTTATGATGACGTCATCGTTCAGAAATACGTGACGTCGTAAATGTAATTTTTACGTCATAAGTTGTCAATTGAAAAGATAGACTTGACCTGTCTGAGCGTTTTTCTTAAAAATTTTAAATAACGCATTTATGAACTATGTTCCAAACTTTATCATCACACTGTATATGCTTTACAAAAGGGTTCAAAGTCTGCTTTCATAAAATAAGAGCACACTGTTACGCTTAAAACAGCAAGGTCATTTAAAGAAGTATACGCCTATTTTCATGTAACTATATTAAATAACTTAAAATTATATTTTAAATGGTTGTCAGTGCCACTATTAGGAATAAGGACAGCATAAACTGAAGTTAATCTAATTGTTTTAGATCCTGGTCTTCCTTTATGATAGTCATCACTAAACAAAATATAGCGTTGCGTTATCCACCCTCTTTCCAGTGTACCAAAATAGGACCAGCCCTGCCCAATATGCAGCCCAAAGCTCTGGGAAAGCGGCACACGTTCCCTGGGAAATGATGAAAGCCTGCGAGCAGCAGCCGAGCTTATCGATCCCGTTGTCATGGCGACCTCGGCTCGTGCTCTGTCGCAGATTTCATCCATCTGACCGACTGGATGCTAGTTGTTGGACCAGGCTCGCTCTTGCGAATAATGGATACTTTGGCAATGTGTATTATTTAACTTCGATATGCCTCCGCTATTATATTTCCCTCTGTAGAACACAGGACTTCGATGCAGACATCCACCGGTCTGACCAATTTCGATTATGCAAGAAAATCTAATTTTATTGGACTCTTCGTCGACCGTCGGCTGCGAAGTAAATTGCCCCAAGAGCACTCTTAAAAACGGAAATGTTTCCTCTCCTGCACTCATTATAGCAGTTTTGTGATGAAATTCCACTTTATGCGGTAGCAGACTCGTTTTCTTGGAACTCATTGATGTTTATAAGAAAATGTTTTGCTAACTTCGCTCTTTCAGATTTGTTTATTACCATTTCTGGAAGTTCATTTCACACACATAATTCACTTCATTTTAAAGGACAGTACTGATGGAATTCTAGTTTTTTGTGAAACTCGTACTGGCTTATTGTATACTAATGGTTTTCGACGACTAAACCGACTATTATTGGTCTGACGTTTCGACCCTATATTTTAGTGAATTTCCGTAGAAAAAATTCACTATTGAAAAGTGCCCGACTTTTGAATTTTTGAAAATTTTTGGAAATGGGACTCCTGGAACCCATATTTGGGGTCAGTTTCAATTTATATATATATATATATATATATATATATATATATATATATATATATATATATATATATATATATATATATATATATATATATATATATATATATATATATATATATATATATATATATATATATATATATTGTCACACCGATAACTTAAAAAATATTGGGCTGATTTTGATCAAATTTAGCACCTACCGTC
The DNA here is from genome assembly GCA_964006375.1 of Tillus elongatus. NCBI lineage: Eukaryota > Metazoa > Arthropoda > Insecta > Coleoptera > Cleridae > Tillus > Tillus elongatus. The sequence continues at coordinate 117,288,895 of OZ023265.1, forward strand.
CTTTTGTAAGTGGCCTGGACAAGTTCGTTAGCCAGGGAAATCGGACCAGGTTTTCTTGAAAAATTTTATCTCAAAAAATAAAAAAGCTGTGCTAACCAAATATGGTAGGTAGGTTTACGATATAAAAAGTGTTTACTTTTTATAGTATATATATAGATATATATATATATATATATATATATATATATATATATATATATATATATATATATATATATATATATATATGTATAGTTTTATACACCAAATAATAGACTTCTATGCTACAAGAAAAACAAGTTATAAAAACATATTTGTTGTCAGATCATTTCTATGAAAATTCACTACCATAACGCACTTGCTGCGTCCAGACTTTTCATAACTCCTTAAGAAGATTTATCAATATCTAAAACATTAAACACTTACAACTCGTTGAAACATAACAGATTAAAAACACATTGGATGGACTCACTCAATAAATGAATATATATATATATATATATATATATATATATATATATATATATATATATATATATATATATATATATATATATACAATACTATGGGCCAAACTCGATGGCGTATTTTTGTTTTTTTGTATATTGTTGTTTGTTGTTGGTTAATAGGTTGATGTATCATGAAGTCATGCAATATAATTATTGCATACAGGTGTTTACATAAAAAGGGCTTCCAGTAGAACATAGAAGAGCAAGTAATGCGAGATTTTCAAATGAAATACCCTGTATTAGTGAATTTTCGTAGAAAGAATTCACTAAGAGGAAGATCCCGACTTTTGAATTTTGAAAAAATATTTTTGCAAATGAGCGCGAACTAGGACCCCTAGAACCCATATCCGGGATCAGTTTCAAATTTATATATATATATATATATATATATATATATATATATATATATATATATATATATATATATATATATATATATATATATATATATATGTATGTATGTATGTATCACACCGATAACTCAAAAAATAAAGGGGATGATTTTGATAAAATTTGGCAAGTACCTTACCTATGTAAATGGCTTGGATAAGTTCGTTAGTCAGGAAAATCGAACGAGGTTTTCCGGGAAAATTTTGAAATTTCATTCGAAAAAAATTTCATCTCAATAAATAAAAAGGCCCTGATAACCAAATTTGGTAGGTAGGTTTACGATATAAAAATTAAACTATACACCAAAATTTAGATTTCTATGTTACAAGAAAAAAAGTTATAATAAAATATTTTGTGCCAGATTTTTATGAAAATTCACTACCATAACGCACTTGCTACGTCCAGACTTTTTTATGATGTGAGTAGCAAGATCAATTGGGTTTCTATCTAAAAGTACCACTGATGTTATAGCTATACTCAGCGGTTTTTGACTTATAAGCAAAAAATTAAAATATTTCATGTAATGGAACATATTTTTTATTATCAGTATGCCATGCTTTCAAACAGTCAAAACCGATTGTCAAAATTTAATTGCCTGTTTGCAAGTCTGCTATCATTCTGATTGTGCGTGATCTGTTATCTGGAAGTAGTCAATTCTTATACAAATGGGCAAATTTTAAACTTGTTCTTCGTGCATATGGCCAGTGTGACAAGATTATTTCTAGAACATACAGAAACTTCAACAAACAGTATCCAAACGCAGTCCAATGAATGAGACGAAATTCAAGGGGTTAAAAATAATTAACAACGGTTACGTAACAAAGCAAGAAGCCAATACTCCAAATTAAACCTGTAACATGCAATGAGAACAATCAAAGCACACATGGAGAAGACAAATCATCACAACACATTTTAAAACTATTCATCCTTTGATGACGTTAACTTGGTTAGTGAAACCATCGTCAGGTTTTTAAAATGTGTTGTGGTGATTTGGGTTCTCTAATTATGCTTATCAATGCTCATCACAGATTCCAATCTTCACTCAGCGAGGACAATCAAATAATTACCCTGGCATATATATTTTTTTAGTCGGTCCAGTTCCGCGACTATGGCCAATCACCATCGCCAGGGAGCAGTTTACAATTACCGACGCTAGGGAGCAGTTTCACCTCTCTATCCTGGAAATCTTGCCGAAGTCCCGCCTTTCTGTAAAACGAGTAGGGATCTTTAACCTACCCAACACCGCATGGACACGGGACACGGGCTTTACGCCCCCATCGAAAGGCAAAACGTTCATACATCACTTAATTCTGCTGAAAAAGACTTATCTTACAAATCTGTGAAAAGAATTATGCATAACCATGGAATGCATAATTATAAATTTGCGACACTCGAATCCATCGAGCCAAATGATCTTCCAAAACAAATCAATTTCTGTAAGATGTTCTTAATTTATACAGAAGAAGATCCAGATTTTCTGAAGGAAATTATTTGAACATACGAAATTCATTGCTTAATGATGACCGACCAAATCAGATTTGTGAATTGGCGAAGAGAATTAAAATTCAAATATCCTCCCAAAAGTTACAGTACCTGGTGCTGTAGAGGGGCGCTGGGGAGCTGGGGTGTGGCAGGGGTGTAAGGAAATAAAATAGAAACATCGACAAAACAGCTTAGTTGGACTTCTATAAGCAGCTTTTTTTACATCTTGCATCAAAATTTTCTCTTAATAATGTTTTTCTCCTTCAGCAGCTTTATTTGCTGCCCCAGCTTGTGTAGGGGTTGAAGGGACAACATTTTGTTTATCATTTATGTACAAAGCACTCTACCAAGCAGGACTGAACCACCTGACCTGTTCTAACCCGACCTGACCTAACCCGACCTGACATGACCTGACCAGAAAACGTTGGAGACAACCGAAGATAGCACAAAAACATACATTTTACTAAAAACAATAAACAATTTTAAACTTACCGTATGTGACCAGCCACAAACTAATAATATCAATACGTTTCCAACAACAAATTCTCACAATGTAAAAACGAATTTCCACAATATAAAACTAATATCAGAGTGCACATAAGGTAGTGAACTTCATCTATCAGCAGTCATTTTATCTGAAACTAGTTGGCCCGTAATATGCTGTATCCCCATTAATTAAACAATGTGCCAGATTTCATCAAAATAACTTTATTGCTTGAAAATGTACAAAAATTTCCGAATGCAAATTTAAAATGTTCCAGAAAAAACTGGTTTCTTGGCCAACGAACGTTATAGGTTAATAACAAATAGAGCTAGTCAAATTTGAAGCATTTAATGAAAATTCGCAACCATAACTCACTTGCTGCGTACATAATTTCTTTTCTTACAAACATACCATTAAACGACAAACTCTATAGCTAAACCTACTGTCAAAGCATCAGAGAAAGGGTGTATTTGAAACGAATTTTCTGGAAATATTTTAGTAAAATGAAGGACAGTAACCGTTGAAGCTAATATCCAGGGTATGTAAAACATTCTTCTTTACATAACCCGTATTAGTTTTAGGTTCTTTGCCTAAATGTTGTCAATTTTAACGTTTTAAATCGCGACTTCGACGTTTTGAGCAAAACCTCCATTTTTTTCTTTAAATGCCTATAACTTTTTTGTCTCTTAACTTACAGAGCTAAGTTTTGGCACGTAATTTGCGCAATTTGACAGCCATTACTTTGTTCTTTCCGGAGATATAATTTTTTCTGAAAAAAAAAACAAAAATTTTTCTGGGAGAACTTGTGCCGATTTTCCTGGGTAATGAACTTATCCAAGCCACTTGCAAAAGGAAGGTAGTCACCAAATTTAATCAAAGTCAGCCCATTATTTTTTGATATATATATATATATATATATATATATATATATATATATATATATATATATATATATATATATATATATATATAAACATATAAAAATTGAAACTGACCCAGATATGGGTTCTAGGGGTCCCAGTTTGCGCTCATTTAAAGAAATTTTAAATTTTTTCAAAATTAAAAGATCGCGATCTCTCACTAGGTTTTTTTTAAAGAAAATGCACTAAAACAAATAATTACGCTTTTGATTTTGGTTATTTCGATTGTAGGTGATTTTGAAAAACTGTACATAATTACAACTAGTAATTAATGACTGATATAATATAATCTCTAATAAGTTAAAAGGTATAACTGTAGGGACACATTAGCAGGTCCTTAACAAATAATAATACATTTTGCATCTAACCTTGCAAGTTTATTACCCTAATGAGTTTCCCTTTACGCAAAGAAAGTTTCCCTTTTTTGTGTACATAGAACAAAGGGTGGATTTCCTAAGGGAAATACCGACGTAGAAGTTTCTCTCCTTCCTTTTGCTCGCTGCGGTAGTTTTCTAATGAAATTCCACTTCATTAGTCTTTTAAGCCTCATTGCGTTGTACCTAAGCAATCTTTAATCTTGGGGGAACACAACACTTACTTTAAATCTTATTATAGAAAAGACAAGGAGCAAATGTTTTCTGGTAACACTAACATTGAAACATACGTAATCATCATTTATATAACAAGAAATTGAAGCGGCAACAGTTATGCATATAGAGTTTAAGTACAATAACGGATCTCCTAGCAAAGGTGACGTGTAAAAATCTGTCTTTTGAGTAGATTAGGCTTCTGTGTAAACCTTGGAACATTTAATGAACACTGAAACATTTACTTCGAAGACATCATTTCTGCGCAACATATTTTTAGACCTCACAATAGTTTCGCCAACACACCTGGATTAATCAGAAAAATAATGAAATGGATCTTACGAAACGCTGTGATCTTGAATATACCATGCGCTTGGAAAGTAAGGAATAAGTTTATTTTTGCTGATGTTACTAGTTTTTAAGAGAAATGCTAAATTTGTTTAACTTAGGTTTTTAAATAATTTTTCGAATCCTCCTACCTACCCTAAGTTTATTTGAAGGGTATATTGTAAACTTTAGACTGGTTAATGAGAAGTATAGGCCTTTGTCCTCTCAGCGTTGCAACCCTAATGTGTCTTTTATGTGGTGTAGTATTTTTTTTAGCTATTTTACCTACTTCCTCTGATGTTGAGATCACCACTCCAAGACACTTAAGCCTTTTTGCAGAACTGAGCCATAGCAGACGCACAGCAAATGTTCCGGTTCTGCTGCTTTAGTGCAGTCTCTGCATTTTTCACTTCCGCGTTGCCCAATTTAATAAGGTGATACCTTACTGGGGAGTGTCCTGTGAAAAGTCATGTGATTATTCTCCGGTCGTTTATGTTCAATCCAAGAAACAGATCAGATTGCTCTGTTGAGATGATTATGAACCGTTTTCTTAGCCTTAGCGTTTTTCTCCAGTGTGGCAGCATTTGGTTCTTCCCACAAGTATCAAGTTCATTTCTTACGTGGCTTTCTGTTAATCCACAACAGGGTCCTGGACCATAGAATGTTGTTGTTGCTGCCCTTCTTAAAAGGCTATATGCTTTCTCATTCCTTCAATTCCTTGACGCCCTGGTATCCACATCAACGTTATTTTGTTGTTAGTAGCCAGTTGCTTCCAGGATATTTGCAGTCCCAGGTCAGTTTAGACTCGGTTTTGAACATTTTCAGAGTCTTTAGTACTCCCTAATGGTCCGAGAGGTTGTAAATATCTCTACTTCTGAGTCTTATTTGTATGTTCTCGTGTGCACAAAGATTCATAGCAAGCATCTATGCTTGAATGATGGTGGACGTTTTTTCTAGGGACTTAGTGAGTCTAAAGTTAGATCACCTAATTCCCAGTCCTGCTCCCTCCATTTATTTAGACTCGTCTGTATACCATACGAATGGCTTGTTTGTCAACCTTTCACTAACTCTGACCCATGCTTGGCGGTCACTTATGACCGCGTCAAATGGGACTATAAAATCCAGTTTAGCTGGATCTTCAAATGACCAACCAAGTCCCCTGGTTTAAATTTGCTGATTGAAATAGTCTTAAAGCACTTAGTTCTGCTTTCCTCTTCAAGCATATTTGCAGTGGAGTAAGATTCAGCAGTGCCTCTATCGCTGCTGTAGGGCATCATTCTATAGCTCCCGTTATTCCAAAACAGACCAGCCTCTACAATTTTTGCCAGTTGCTTCATTTGAAACGTAACTACTCTCAAAAACTTTTTAATCGGAAAGTGGGGTCGTGCGATACTTCTATGCTTCTATATACATATCAAACATTTGTCAATTTTAGTAAATTTTCTTAATGAAAATTCACAATAGAGAGGTATCGATGGTAAAACTTTCGGAAAAGAATGAGCGTGATAGGGCCCCTGGAACCTATGTCCAGGGTGTGTGTGTGTATGTATGTATGTAGTTATTCAACCGATTACTCACAAAATACTTCACTAATTTGGACCGAATTTGGGAATTACCCTTACTTTGCTAATGGCTTGGATGAGTTCGTTCACCGAATCTTAACGCTCAATTTTTATTCACAAAAAATTAAAACATATGTTTTAAAACGCAATATCTTTCAAATTGTTTAAGTGGTTCATACGAAAATCAACAGCTTAAAGGAGCATAGATAGACGTGGTTGTGTACCAGTTTTCAAGTTTCTTGATCAAAGAAAAATAAAGTTTTTCAAAATTAATAATAAAATAACTCTCGACATAACTTCAAATTCTGTAATGCAATATCCACAATGTTGGACAAAGACAGATAATGCTACCTGTACTTCTACTTTTCAAGTTTGTGTTGTCACAATGCTAATTCATTAATTAATTAAATTATAAATAATTTGTATTATGATTATTAATTATACTTAATTTAACCAATTGACTAATTTTGAATTATTTTTTTAATTTTAATTAATTAATTGTACTTATGTTGTGTATATATATATATATATATATATATATATATATATATATATATATATATATATATATATATATGTTACAAGAAAAAAAGTTATAAAAAATATGTGGTTCCAGATTGTTTCTATAAAAATTCACTACCATAACGCACTTGCTGCGTGCAGACTTTTTAGTTCTAAAAATGTCAGTTTGTTAACAATTTAGGTAGAAGTGAACAGTGCTCGAAATATAATTTTGCTACCGATAAGTAATTTTTATCACAAGAAATTCTGAGCAGAAATTCCAAGCTAATAAAGATCTTGCATGTTGATCGTTCGAATTCTGTTTTAACTCTTTCCATTTGGATGTCTCACATTGTACCACGTTCTACACGAAAGTCAGTACTATTAAATATTTCGTCTTCCGTAAAGAACAACTTAAGGTTGCTTCAATAGTTGCAAAAATTATTGGAATTGTTTAAGAAAGAGATAAAGTTAAGAAAACTAGAACGTATAATGATATTAAATATAATTGTTTTTGGTGACCGAACTCGCCACAGCAAGAGGTAATGAAATGATTTAGTAACACTTACCCGTATCGCTCACAAATTTAGAGTACGATGAGCAACATTGAAAGAAAACATAGTAAATTTGTACATGTCCCAGATTCACCAAAACCTGGAAGGCCTTCACAATTTGAAGACCTTCAGTTGAGTGTTTTATTGTCGCTGCAAGATAATCCACATTCTTTGTATTAGAGATCAAGTCAAAGTATGACATATGAAAATCGACCGCTTGTCGGATTGTACATGAATAAAGGAAGCTTTACCGAAACAAGAATTATCTGAGGAGCACTTCGATCGTAGGAATCAGTTCTGTGAACAACCATAGCAGATTCGTATTACAATTCCAAATTTGGAAAGAAAACATGAATGTTTCAGATGAAGCAATAAACAAAACTGTTGATACTGGACTGCATAAAATTACAGGCGAATGAATGCAGTCAATAGACAAAATTGTTGATACTGGACTACAGAAATCTACAGGTGAATGACGTAGACTTAGCATTTTAAAAAATAAATGCTTGGTATAAAATAACGAACGATCGAATCCCCAGTCGTTACTTTTTGATCACCTGCAATAAGCGAATGAGATTTAAATTGTCCTCAAGTAAACTTAATTCTATACCTGACAGCCTTATATTCAGAGTAAGGATAACTTGATAATCAAGCTAACCACCTCTCTTTACAGTAGGATCAAGTACCTTCATACTATGCAGCTTTGTTCGGACTTAGTAAGATCACGTGTGTCCAAACAGGTGGATTATAGAAAGAGGATCTATAGGTCTCCTAATATCACCTCTATGCATTTCTCTTTTGGTAAAATTTAAAATCCAATGCTCACAAAAACAGGCCAAACAATCTACACGATTTGAAGGAAAAAAAGTCGCCACGAAATAGCTGCTATAGCTCCATAATTAATTATGTGCTAGGAAAATTTATCAATGGACTTGGATATTATCAGGGGATTGTAATATGATTTAGTATTATTTAAATACACTTAACAAAGTTAATTCTCATTGGTTGTATTCCTTGCTTTGTTAAGTCATATATATATATATATATATATATATATATATATATATATATATATATATATATATATATATATATATATATATATATATATATATATATATATATAGATATATATATATATATATATATATATATATATATATATATATATATATATATATATATATATATATATATATATATATATATATATATATATATATATATATATATATATATATATATATATATATATATATATATATTCAGCACCATTGAGCAAAACTCAACATTTTTATAGTGATTAATAGTGTATTAATTTTCCTTTAAAAAGAATGATGACACGGCCTAACTTTCAATTTTAACATTCTGTGAGGGTAGTTGCCATTATTAATTCCTTACCTTTGAAACGCACTGTATATAAATCTTCTGGTTTAAACAAATCGACGATGTCTTTACTATTTATCGCAACCGTAGAGATTCTTTCTCGTCTCAACAAATCCAACTCCCAATCCAAGGATCGTCTATCAAACAAACAGCAGCTCCCACCAATCGCTCTCTTAACGTCAAATATCATTATCATCCGTCAAAAAAAATGCTGGTGTGCGCACCTTGGTAGCACGCTTCCTGCGATTAAATAATGAAAACAACTACCAAGGATACCTTGACTTTTAAAACAGACACCACATATACTACTCAATGTAGCAGACGTCCAGAAAGCGTCATATGTTCCACAACAAGACGAACAGACAAGTCCTCTTGAATTGCATACATCAGGTCTTACGTCACTGATAAAATTTGTCGAATTGTGAAACGCAAAATATCATAACCACCTCTACCTTTTCAAGAAAACTGACTGCCTATTAAAAACTTCCAAAGACACAACACAAAATAATCCCATGTACATTTTTTGTTGTTGTGCAGGCATACATAGGTCAAACTAACAGACGTATTTGAAGCTGTGTTGATGAACACACCATAGCAAGCAGAAATTTGTGATGTTGAAAAAAATTTGTGGATGTTTTGTTATGAATTTTTTTATGTTTAATCCTTAAACTCATTTGACATCCTTGAACGAATAAGAAATTCTAAAAAAGCTTCGCAATATAATACAGAATTTTTATCCTCTAACTGATATATATATATATATATATATATATATATATATATATATATATATATATATATATATATCTTTAGGAATATTGCACTACACTGTAATTACTTTTAAATATACATTTTATTTGTTTGCTGTACGTTTGTGATTTCTTATTGGTTTGCGTGGACTGCAGTTTCGAACCGTCCCGGTTCATCATCAGCTACTCAGTAGCGTGCTGATGATGAACCGGGACGGTTCGAAACTGCAGTCCACACAAACCAATAAGAAATCACATACATAGGTCAAGCTAACAGAGGTATTTGAAACTGTGTTCATGAACACACCATAGCAAGCAGAAATTTGTGATGTTGAAAAAAATGTGTGGATGTTTTGTTATGAATTTTTTTATGTTTAATCCTTAAACTCATTTGACATCCTTGAACGAATAAGAAATTCTAAAAAAGCTTCGCAATATAATACAGAATTTTTATCCTCTAACTTATATATATATATATATATATATATATATATATATATATATATATATATATATATATATATATATATATATATATATATATATATATATATATATATCTTTAGGAATATTGCACTACACTGTAATCACTTTTAAATATACACTTTATTTGTTTGCTGTACGTTTGTGATTTCTTATTGGTTTGCGTGGACTGCAGTTTCGAACCGTCCCGGTGCATCATCAGCTACTCAGTAGCGTGCTGATGATGAACCGGGACGGTTCGAAACTGCAGTCCACACAAACCAATAAGAAATCACAAACGTACAGCAAACAAATAAAGTATATATATATATATATATATATATATATATATATATATATATATATATATATATATATATATATATATATATATATATATATATATATATAAGTTAGTAAAATGTATGGAAACGCACTTTTATTTGCTGATATATTCGTTATTCAAAAAATAGGTTTTAACAGAAGTTTTTCGACATATTTTTTGCTACATACTGGCGATGTTCAATTTTTCGTAGCGCAAACAACTTCATGGCTATGGCAACTAAATTTTTTCTTTTAAACGGCAAGATATGATTTGTTTTGGGCTTTCGGAAAGAACGCATCTTTCTTATACACTATGAAACTTTAATCGGGCTTCAGAAGAAAAGAAATCAATTTGTTAACTTTCTTAAACATCACCCTCTTTGGTTGGACATAATTATTCAATTTCTTATCAAGGTACCCATTGAAAATATGGACACTATTTGTGGCCGTTAATTGTAAGCATTGTTTGTTGTCAGTTAACTGCAGTGTGTAATACTTTAGAGAGCCTTACATCAGAAGATTGAGAACCTCTACAAATTAGTAATGATTATTACCATGGCAGGATTGAGCGGGAAACAAGGATTTGAAATATTAGTGACAAGAAACGTAGTTATAAAGAAGAGTGCATGTTTTTTGGTGAAGTGTATCCTATCGGTGACAAATTAATGAAGGGTATGTTTCCAAATTATTTAAAAAAATCAACGAAACTGATAGTGTCAAAGATAAACTAACAATAGGAAGACCAAAAAGGTCCGTATTTGGTAATAAGACATAAGTATTATTGCTTTTTATGAAAACCTTCATTTATCTGAAAATAAAGTTGCTATATTACACAATATTTTACAAAAATCTGTGGTAAATTTCCTAAAAAAAAGAATATTTCACGCGTAAATGTACAGCTGGTACAAGAACTTATAGATGGCGATTTTGAGAGGCGTATTAAATTTTGTAATGTAATGGTACGCATATTTAATGAGAATACGGACTTTGCTAGAAGCATTCTTTTCTCATATAAAGCTACTTTAACACCGCATGGATTTGTTCATAAAGAAAAGTACCATTATAGGTCTCAGCAAAATCCACATTGGATGCTGGAGGCTCAAATCCAGTGACTGCAATGTGTGCGCCGGTATACTAGACAGCAAAATAATTGCTCTGTTCTTTATTGGGGAAACTTAACCTATAAAAGCTATTTAAATTTATTGATAGAAGAAATCATACCCGCAGTGGTTGCAGTGAGCCCAGTTAATGAAGTTTGGTTCCAGCAAGATGAAGCTTCCAGTTATTTAGAGAGACACGTGCGGCAATGTTTGGGTTAAGCTGTTGCAGAAAAGTGGCCTGCTCGATCTCCTGATTTAACGCAATGTAATTTTTGCTTCGAGGTCATTTGAAGAAGGTTCTCTGCAAAGACAGGTCAGGTCAGGTCAGGTCAGGTCAGGTCAGGTCAGGTCAGGTCAGGTCAGGTCAGGTCAGGTCAGGTCAGGTCAGGTCAGGTCAGGTCAGGTCAGGTCAGGTCAGGTCAGGTCAGGTCAGGTCAGGTCAGGTCAGGTCAGGTCAGGTCAGGTCAGGTCAGGTCAGGTCAGGTCAGGTCAGGTCAGGTCAGGTCAGGTCAGGTTCTATTGGAACGAAAATAAAAGTTTACAGTGCCGTATCAAGAAAGAGACGTTCTTTCTGAAAATACAAAAAAAAATCATGTCTTACAATTAAAAAAAAATTAGTTGCTATAGCAACGAAGCTGTTTACGCTAGGAAAAATTAAATGTCACTAGTTTCTGGCAAAAAAAAATGTACAAAATTTTTTGTAAAAATATTTCTTCTGAATAGCGAAGATTTGAGGCAATATAAGTGCCTTCCCATACTTTTTATTAACCCTGTATAAATATACAGTGTAAAAATAAGATAACGTAAAATTCGATAACTTCGTTAAAATAATTTTCTGGAAAAAATCTCGAAGGGATGTAACGATTTTACTAATTTGACGTTATACTACATCATCTTCATCTTGTTACGTCATTTGTTTCTATCGAGTTTTTTTAATTACAATCTGTTTTATTATGAGATCATCAGTAGCGTGCTGATGATGAACCGGGACGGTTCGAAACTGCAGTCCACACAAACCAATAAGAAATCACATACATAGGTCAAGCTAACAGAGGTATTTGAAACTGTGTTCATGAACACACCATAGCAAGCAGAAATTTGTGATGTTGAAAAAAATGTGTGGATGTTTTGTTATGAATTTTTTTATGTTTAATCCTTAAACTCATTTGACATCCTTGAACGAATAAGAAATTCTAAAAAAGCTTCGCAATATAATACAGAATTTTTATCCTCTAACTTATATATATATATATATATATATATATATATATATATATATATATATATATATATATATATATATATATATATATATATATATATCTTTAGGAATATTGCACTACACTGTAATCACTTTTAAATATACACTTTATTTGTTTGCTGTACGTTTGTGATTTCTTATTGGTTTGCGTGGACTGCAGTTTCGAACCGTCCCGGTGCATCATCAGCTACTCAGTAGCGTGCTGATGATGAACCGGGACGGTTCGAAACTGCAGTCCACACAAACCAATAAGAAATCACAAACGTACAGCAAACAAATAAAGTATATATATATATATATATATATATATATATATATATATATATATATATATATATATATATATATATATATATATATAAGTTAGTAAAATGTATGGAAACGCACTTTTATTTGCTGATATATTCGTTATTCAAAAAATAGGTTTTAACAGAAGTTTTTCGACATATTTTTTGCTACATACTGGCGATGTTCAATTTTTCGTAGCGCAAACAACTTCATGGCTATGGCAACTAAATTTTTTCTTTTAAACGGCAAGATATGATTTGTTTTGGGCTTTCGGAAAGAACGCATCTTTCTTATACACTATGAAACTTTAATCGGGCTTCAGAAGAAAAGAAATCAATTTGTTAACTTTCTTAAACATCACCCTCTTTGGTTGGACATAATTATTCAATTTCTTATCAAGGTACCCATTGAAAATATGGACACTATTTGTGGCCGTTAATTGTAAGCATTGTTTGTTGTCAGTTAACTGCAGTGTGTAATACTTTAGAGAGCCTTACATCAGAAGATTGAGAACCTCTACAAATTAGTAATGATTATTACCATGGCAGGATTGAGCGGGAAACAAGGATTTGAAATATTAGTGACAAGAAACGTAGTTATAAAGAAGAGTGCATGTTTTTTGGTGAAGTGTATCCTATCGGTGACAAATTAATGAAGGGTATGTTTCCAAATTATTTAAAAAAATTAACGAAACTGATAGTGTCAAAGATAAACTAACAATAGGAAGACCAAAAAGGGCCGTATTTGGTAATAAGACATAAGTATTATTGCTTTTTATGAAAACCTTCATTTATCTGAAAATAAAGTTGCTATATTACACAATATTTTACAAAAATCTGTGGTAAATTTCCTAAAAAAAAGAATATTTCACGCGTAAATGTACAGCTGGTACAAGAACTTATAGATGGCGATTTTGAGAGGCGTATTAAATTTTGTAATGTAATGGTACGCATATTTAATGAGAATACGGACTTTGCTAGAAGCATTCTTTTCTCATATAAAGCTACTTTAACACCGCATGGATTTGTTCATAAAGAAAAGTACCATTATAGGTCTCAGCAAAATCCACATTGGATGCTGGAGGCTCAAATCCAGTGACTGCAATGTGTGCGCCGGTATACTAGACAGCAAAATAATTGCTCTGTTCTTTATTGGGGAAACTTAACCTATAAAAGCTATTTAAATTTATTGATAGAAGAAATCATACCCGCAGTGGTTGCAGTGAGCCCAGTTAATGAAGTTTGGTTCCAGCAAGATGAAGCTTCCAGTTATTTAGAGAGACACGTGCGGCAATGTTTGGGTTAAGCTGTTGCAGAAAAGTGGCCTGCTCGATCTCCTGATTTAACGCAATGTAATTTTTGCTTCGAGGTCATTTGAAGAAGGTTCTCTGCAAAGACAGGTCAGGTCAGGTCAGGTCAGGTCAGGTCAGGTCAGGTCAGGTCAGGTCAGGTCAGGTCAGGTCAGGTCAGGTCAGGTCAGGTCAGGTCAGGTCAGGTCAGGTCAGGTCAGGTCAGGTCAGGTTCTATTGGAACGAAAATAAAAGTTTACAGTGCCGTATCAAGAAAGAGACGTTCTTTCTGAAAATACAAAAAAAAATCATGTCTTACAATTAAAAAAAAATTAGTTGCTATAGCAACGAAGCTGTTTACGCTAGGAAAAATTAAATGTCACTAGTTTCTGGCAAAAAAAAATGTACAAAATTTTTTGTAAAAATATTTCTTCTGAATAGCGAAGATTTGAGGCAATATAAGTGCCTTCCCATACTTTTTATTAACCCTGTATAAATATACAGTGTAAAAATAAGATAACGTAAAATTCGATAACTTCGTTAAAATAATTTTCTGGAAAAAATCTCGAAGGGATGTAACGATTTTACTAATTTGACGTTATACTACATCATCTTCATCTTGTTACGTCATTTGTTTCTATCGAGTTTTTTTAATTACAATCTGTTTTATTATTGATTTCGATAGTACTCACTTTTTATTCTCTGTTCAGCGGTATATACATTTCAAAAAATGATTGGAAAATAGGCCTTAACGTTCGAACATTAAATTTTTTATTTATTTTGAAGAATAAATCTAGTTACCATATAAAACATAAAACGCTGGTGGCAGCTTTCAAAAGTAAATAATACATCAATGTTATTTGCTTATTCTACAAGAGAATTTACCTTTTAGTGAATTTTTATTTAAACAAATCACTAATACAGAAGTATCGATGGTAAGACTGTGCAAAAATTTTTTCAATTGAGCGCGAACTAGGACCCCTAGAACCCATATCCGGGGTCAGTTTCAATTTTTATATGTTTATATATATATATATATATATATATATATATATATATATATATATATATATATATATATATATATATATATATATATATATATATATATATATATATATATATATATATAGTTTAAATAGTTTAAATAAGAGAGATGACGGTCTTCGCCTTCCGACTACTTGATAACCTATTATATCTTCTTTACAAACACACAAAAAGAAAATAAATTCATCTGCCTCAACAAATGCCGGTGACCCTCTTAATCCTCCTTTAAATACCGTGACCAAAACCCCCCACTTGACGGTGACCCCACTAATTTCACTGATAACGAAGCAGGTAGACGGAACGACATATATAAGACAGGACTTGCAACGAACTGCCAGATCTCTCTGAGGCCTAGGGTTGAACACAGAGTGTCCTTACATATTTCCTTTACCTACCTTTGTTCACCACTCTAAGGAGTAGGCAGATTGAGGCCTTAGAGTGTCCTTACATATTTCCTTTACCCACCTTTGTCCACCACCCTATGAAGTAGGCAGATTGAGGCCTTAGAGTGTCCTTACATATTTCCTTTACCCACCTTTGTCCACCACTCTAAGGAGTAGGCAGATTGAGGCCTTAGAGTGTCCTTACATATTTCCTTTACCCACCTTTGTCCATCAGTCTAAGGAGTAGGCAGATTGAGGCCTTAGAGTGTCCTTACATATTTCCTTTACCTCTTGAAAATGGCTCCAAAACAGGAGCCGATATATATATATATATATATATATATATATATATATATATATATATATATATATATATATATATATATATATATATATATATATTTATAGGTATCCACTTGATAACTCAAAAAATAATTAATTTCGATGAAACTCGGCAACTGCCTTTCTTTTATTAATGGCTTGAACAAGTTTAATAACCAGGAAAATCGGATATGGTTTTCCGAAAAAAATTTGAGTTTTCTTTCTAAAAAAATTTTTTTCTTTGAAAATAACAAAGCTGTTTTAATGAAATTTACCACATATGTTACCTTTGCAGAGACCTTACTACGTACGAGAATTGTACTTTTTGAGTTAATAGGAAATAGAGTTATTCAACTTTTCATTTTGTTTTCGAAAAAAAAATTATCTCCCGATTTAGCATGTAGACTTCTTTATTTGGGGGGGGGGTCTTAAAAAGGAAGTTTATAAAAATCAACCCAATATTTTAGAAGATCTCAACGAAAAAATTAAACATCAGATTAGGTTGATATAATCGCAAAGTATGCATATTGTGAGAAATGAATTTTACAATCGTGTTGGGTATTGTCAGTTGGTACAAGGTCATCACTTTGAACATCTAGTGTAGTAAAAATTGTTATTTCTCTGCCTATGTTTGTAATAAATGTTGGTGTTAATGAAATAAATAATTGTATTAGTATTTGAACTCTAAGACCTTTTTTCCCTTTTTTTAACTGTAACATATTAAAAGTTATTATACCGTTGAAAAGAGAATAAAAAGTACTATCAAAATCAATAATAAAAAATGAGATGTTATTTAAAAAATCGATGACGTCATAACTTAAAATAACAAATGACGTAATAAGATGTAAATATTATAGTATAACGTCAAATTAGTAAAATCGTTAAAGCCCTTCAATATCTTCTCACAAAATTATTTAGACTACGAAAGTTATATTAAGTACAAGCAATTCTAAGAAATGTATAAGATAAAAAAAATATTTTTGGAATATATAAAAGATTAGGTAGCTAACAATGAATTTTCCTGAAAAATATCTAGAGAGCCTGTATTCATGCATTGGTTACTACAAATCTGCACTACTTCCAGACAGTAATCGAAGTGAAATCGATAGAGAGGTTGTAAGTACTTTAAAGTGACAGAAATACGATAATTTATTTAAATTTGATTTGTCTTTCTGCAGCTGGGTAAAAGAACACTATACCAGTGTCTACTGTATGACTTCATTTCCGATTCTAGTCACCAAATAACGTCTGCCTGTCAGACTGCGTCGTGGCTGATCGTTACACAAATAGCTTTGGAGTGCTTTAAGTTAAGGTATCGTTGGACGTGTCGCAGCACTCAATATTATATAAAATTCCTCTTTTTGTTTTTACTGAATGTGCTGCATTTTCTGCAAAAATAAAATAGTAAAAAAGAGCATATTTATTTAATGTTGTTACAGACTGTTAAACACTAACCTAATAATCTAATCTTAAAAATTCTAATATGACAAAAGAAACAAGTGAACGGTTTCTATATTACACACTTTACTATTTCTAATATCCAATTAATATGGATATGATGTCCTTCTCAAAAACGCACGTGCAGGCTAGCTTACATAAAAAAATCAGACAAATGTTAATTACAGACGTTAGGTAAGTCAGCCTTTAAACGTTATCAACTATGTATAAGTTGGACGAATATTTTTCTCTACTAAATTAACTTTAAAGCTTATCTGTCTTGCCACAGATTATTGACCAATATTGCAATTACCAGTTACATAACTCTATGGTACGGGTTGACAAACCCCCATCAATGAAATTCCTGACTTCCAGAACCCTAAGGAATTATATCTGACAGCTTACACTCAAAATTATTTGATCAATGTTTTCACCAATAATCAGACTTTGATTCCAACAATAAAATTACGGGATAATTAACGAAAGATTCCAGAAGGAGAGAAATAAAAAACAGGCCTAGGATTCTTCCTTTCATTTAAATAGGAGAATATGTTATCTAATATCTAACAGTAATGGTACCATCAGAAATTACGTTTTCCCGACGTAATGAAAGTAGCTAAAGTGATCCCTGTACTCAAAGAAGGTGAGCAATTACAGTTAAATTTCCCATCTTACTTGTGTTTTCAAAGATCTTTGAAAGGCTTCTAAACGGAAGACTGGAGAACTTCTTCGAAAAAAGGAAGTGTTAAATAATAATTTGTTTGGCTATAGAAAATCCAAGACAACCATCTCTACGCTTTCGCGGGTAGCGGCAGACATACTAGATGACTTTGAAAAAAAGTAGAAATATGATTTATTGGCTTAAGTAAAGCCTTTAATTCTGTTAATCACAGTATCATTCTTGATAAGCTTTACTATTATGGTGTGACGGATTTGGTCTATGATCCCTTCAAGTCGTACCTCTATGACAGAGTGCAGATGGCCAAGTAGGACAACAAATTGTCCGGTAGTGGATGTTAAAAGCTTGGGTACCGCAAGGATCAATCTTGGGTCTCATTCTCTTTTTAATTTATGTCAATGACCTATTTACAAGTATTGAAACATATGAAACCTACATGTTTGCAGATGATACAAGCATCATTAATAGAGCTAGAAGTGACCAAGAAGTCCACGAACAGACTTTAACTAGCACCTATCAAGCGAAAAATTAGTTTTCTGACAATACACTGTAGCTGAATGCTGATAAGGCTAGAATAAGGAAATTTAAAATAAGAAATGAGGGTCAGCTGGAATTTGTGAGTCATAATGGACAACTCTCTCAAGTGGCTTCAGCATGTAGAAGATTTATGTTCTAAACTGTCAGGGATGGTATATGCAATTCGAAACTTTATGAGGTGTTCAACGTATCTGGCAGCTAAAGTAGCATATTTCTCAAATTGCCACTCTATTGAAGCCTATGGGATTATGGTCTAGAGCTCATGCAATGAGCTTCTCAGAGATCTTCTTGAGCATAAAAAGGGTATTAGAGCTTTAGGTGACGTTGGTTCATTAGGTAGCTGTAGAGTGCTTTTCAAGGAACACAAAATTCTGACTGTAAAACGTGAATACATTCTTACATGTATTCTGCATAAATGGGATACCAAAGAGGACAGAACGAAGAACAAAGAATACCATAACTATAACACACGTCATGGAACTGAACTTGCAACACAACTGCACCGGATAGGACCATTCAGGCATGGAATTAATTACACAGGAATCAGGTGATCCAACAAGTTGCCACTGCATATGAGAAAGATAAACAACAAGAAAAAATTTAAAATCAGTTTAAAAATGTACCTGATGACTAAAACTTTTTATAAAATTAAGGAATATATGAACTATGGTCAACCTCCGTGGTGACTTATTTTATTTAATGATTTTTTATGTGTTTTATTGTATGACGTACCATGTCTCTTTTGATGGTAAAGTAAAGAATTATAAACTATGAACTATGAATTGATCACAATAATATATGAGAGAATAAATATAATAAATAAAATTTTCTTCAGAAGTGTTGGAATTTTCAAGTTTTTTCTTATCTTATCTAATAAAGCGTTACAATTATATTTCGAAAGGTGTTTCGTCGGTCTATTGCGGTTCTATCATAAAGTGAGTTAAATTTTTATAACATATTTTCATAGGTTTCCTGAAAGGAGACAGCAGTATATGTTTAGGACAATTAAAAAAAATCTCATTGGTTTAGTGTTATTTTCACAACCACCACCGAAAAAATACAAACTTTCTGAGCAGCAAACGGAAGAAATTATGGTGCTGGCTGGTGTAGAAACATATCCTACAAATTTATGTAAAAGAAAACAGAAGGTGCTGTATGGATTCCAAAGTCCAGGATTTAAGCAATGAAAGGGCATAAATTTAAATTGCATAAATACAAAACGGTTCAAAAGCAGACGCACAACGGCGGTTGGAGTTTTGCAACTGATATTTAAAACATTTAAGTATAGACAAAGATTTGTATAAAAAAAGTTATTTGGTCACACGAGGCATGTGTAAGTAGTGCTGAAACACTAAATAGAAACAATAACAGATTTTGGTCGCAAGAGAATTAAGACGTAACATTTCCGCGGGAGCATTTATCTGATAATATTCCATTGGTTCATTTAAATTACATAATTTTGCAACATGATGGTACTTCCGCGCACTCACAAACAGTAACACCATACATAGATAATTTATTTTCTGATCGATGGATAGGCACTCACGGTTTGTAAGGTGGCCGCGCAGGTCTCCAGATTTGTTAGTTTTAGATTCTTTCTTGTGAGGATACCTAAAAGATTGAGAAAAGTTGGCTAAGCTTGCATAGAACATAATGGAAAAAAAAATTGAAGAATATTTTTAAATATATAAATTATTTATTTGTATTTTTGTTTTGTTTTTAAAGTCTTTTAAATATTCGGGTTTAATGGTTTCATATTAGTTTGTAACTTAGTTATTTAAAATTATTTGCTTTTAGTGGGACATAAAATAATTAGTATTGATTAGAAAATATAATTATAAATTACAGCCGCTTTCATCTTTTATTTTCCATGACGCACCAGAAAGAAATTAAATGTAAACTAAAGGTAAGTTTTCTATATGATCAGCGTAGAAAGACGAGATAAATAATAAAAGTCAGTAAAAATGTATGGGGCGTTCCCGAAAAAAAAAAAGCATGGACGCAGCAAGTGCGTTATGGAAGTGAATTTTATTTAAAATGTTTTCAATAGCAAATATGTATCCTTAATGTAAGGGCAGGCATTAATTTGGTTACTGGTATAACCTATATAGTAAAAAAATGCACAATAGTTTGTCAAAATAACTTATTGTTTAAAAAGGTACAAAAATTTTCCGAAAATAAACTTAAAATGGTCCGGAGAAAAACTTGTTTCGTAGCCAACGAACCTTAGGTTAATAGCAAATTGGGTTATTGACATTTAAAGGATTTAATGAAAATTGGCTACCAAAACGCACTTACTGTGAAAACGGACTTACTGCGTCTCGATTTTTTCTTAGAAACATGCAACATATTTCGATAAAAAAATGAAAAAATGCAATAATATAAGGGTGTTCGAAAAAACAATTGTAGGGATCACCAACGACTTATGGACCACCCTGTGATTTTCAAAATATTTTTATTAGATGCAGCTTAAGACATGGTATAATTAACGTATACAATTTTTGTTCGTATCTTGTATAATAAAAATTATATTATATTACCGTAGAAATGCGTCACCCTGTATATATGTAAATAGAGAAAACTGAAAGTAAACCCGGATATGGATTCTGGGGGGCCTAGTTTGCGCTCATTTGAATAAAGCTTTTTAAAATAAAAAAATCGCCGTCTCCTCAATAACAATTTTTTTCTACGAAAATTAGCTAAAAATTATAGACCATTAAAGTATAGACTTAACAAAACCTACAGCCAAAGTATCAACTTAACTAAACCTAGGGTCTATTTGAAATGAATTTTCTGTAAATATTTGAGTAAAATGAAGGACAATGGCGGTTGAAGCTGAAACTTAAGGGTTTTCAGAACACTCTTCTTGCGACATTTTCTTTACATAATCCGTGTTTGTTTCAAATTTTGACGTTTGAAATCGCGACTTTGACGTTTTGAAGAAAACTCCAACTTTTTTTTCTTTAACTGCACATAACTTTTTCGTCTTTAAACTTATAGACCTAAATTTTGGTACATGGTTCACTCTCTGTAATACAAACATGGGTACTAAATTTGGTTGCCCTTTATTTTTCTGAAGATATATTTTTTCCGAAAGAAAACACACAATTTTCCGGGAAAACCTGGGCCGATTTTCCTGGTCAACGAACTTATCCAAGCCACTTGGACAATTCAATAGACCTCGAGATTGCGGCAGCCGAAGTGCGAGAAGCAATGACCTCGGCCTGTAACGCCAACTGCCCCCTGAAAATAAGGGGCTCTACCAGGAACGTTGGTGTACTGGAAGCATATCCCCTACACTGCGGAAAATATTCACACAAAGCAGAAGTCTCAACAGAAACAGCACTGAAGCAAGTGGTGCTGAAACTGGAGAATACGCTGGAGAACAGAAAAGTGCTGCTGGCGGCTTTCCTAGACATAAGGGGGGGCCTTCAGAAACACCTCAATCGGATCGGTACTGGCAGCTGTCAGGGAGCGGGGAATAGAGGAGACCTGCTGCAGGTGGATCTGTTCCATGCTCCGGAACAGGGCGGTGTTTATCTCACTCGCGGGAGGGACTCTGCTGGCGGGGGTCGCGGCGGGTTCTCCGCAGGGGAGGGTTCTGTCTCCGCTGCTCTGGTGTCTAGTAGTGGACGGGCTACTACAAGGTACAGGCCTATGCGGACGACATTGTTGTCATAGTCCTAGGAAAGGTTACATAGTTAGTGTAGGGGCGCATGCAGACAGCACTGAAAGTGGTGGAAAGGTGGACGGTTGGTCAAGGGCTCGAGGTGAGCCCCGAGAAAGCAACCGTCATACCGTTTACGAGAAGGAGGACGTGGGAGAGCCACAGAACTCTCACTCTATACGGTAGAAACATCTCAACGACCAGGAAGGTAAAATATATTGGGGTCGTATTGGACTCTAAGCTAACCTGGAATGGTCACGTTGAAAAAAATACTGCGTAAGGAAGTTATGACCCTAGCCTTCACTAGGCGGCTAGATGAAAAAACGTGGGGATTAAACCTAGTATGGCACACTGGCTGTACACAATGGTGGTCAGGCCATAGTTAACATACACGACACTGGTCTGGTGGCCTAAGGTGACACAATCCAGTACGAAACAAAAACTGGACAAGATCCAAAGAATGGCTTGCCTCAGCATCACAGGGGCCATGACTTCAGCCCCAATAGCAGCCATGGAGGTGCTGTTGGATCTGCCTCCCTACACTTAGTTATTATGAGGGAGGCCAGGCTAGGACTATACAGACTAGCCTGCAATGATAGACTGAAGATCAATCCAGGCTGCAGGGGCTACTGCAAAATTCAAGAGATCGTGAAGGAGCCCATGCTTGAAATGAGGTGAGATATCGCGAGCCCGCGAATCTGCGGGGAAAAAAAGTTTACAGTGGAAATCCACGACCGCGAGGCATGGCGGAGGAAGGCGTTTATTCGGAAGGACCAAGGGTAAGTCACAGTATTTCCCTCGGAGCCCATGCAACGGTCTTTCAGGCCGAAATGTACGCCGTCTTGCACTGCGTGTGAGAGAAAAAGAGGAGGGGCTACACCAATCGCGGATCCTCATAGCCACAGACAGCCAGGCAACTCTTAAGGCCCTAAGTAGCCCATGGGTAAATTCCAGGCTGGTGAGTGAATGCCGAGACGAGACGAGCGACCTGGCTGGGCAGAATGAGGTCCCCTCATCTGGGTGCCGGGTCACTCGGGGGTCAAAGGCAATGAAGAGGCTGGCAGTCTCGCGAAGAGAGGATCAGCAGAACACTTTATGGGACCAGAACCGGTCCTGGGCGTGACGAAGAGCACTGCCAGGGGATCCGTTAAGTCCTGAGTCAGAAACGAACATAAGGTGTACTAGGCAGACTGTCCAGACCTCAGACATGGGAAGTCAGTAATTGAGGAACCCAGTTCAAAGAGATCTGTGTGGCTAAATCTTAGCAGAGGACAGCTCAGGCACATAACAGGACTCTTGCCGGGACACATGGCCTTCAAGAAACACCTGCATAAAATGGGCGGTTCGAGGGAGACCTGACATGCAGACTCTGCGACGAGGGGGAGGAATCAGCACACATCCTCAATGTATTAAGACCGCGGACAAGTTCATAAATCAGCTATAACGGATATTTTTGTTCTCCAAAAAATGTACAAAAATATTTTTGAAAGTATTAGACTAACTGGAATGAGACTTTACACGTGGCTAGAAATGGTGTAAATAAACCTATCTTGTGAATTTTAAGTAATTTGGTTTACAATATTTAGAGTTTTTTCGAAATTAAAAATAAAATCTTAAAGTCATGCCTTGAAACGACTTAGTGGTTAAAGTCCAATGTCTGGCAGACAGAGTGGTTAACTGCCATGCCTAGATTGATTCATACAGCAGGCATTAACCATGCATCAACGGTAACCAAACAATATGAATAACAGGCATAAAACATTCTACCCGATTCAACAGTCGTGAAATATCGGCCACAAATATCGGAAATGACAGAGATGAAATTAAAAATTGTGCAAGTAATTGTTTTTTAACCGGAAGATTTAATCAGTTTTCCAAATACACTATATCTGTAGCTTGATGAACAGCCACAAATACAGTTTTAGCCTGAATGTGTAGCATAATATAGTGGAAATGTAAAGAAAATCAAGTCGCCTCTCTATAAAAATGATTTTAAAACAGTTTGTTCTTTTATCTTTAAATTTAAACATAAGACGTCATCTAAGATCGAAACAGTCAAGTGACCAATCTATTAATTCTGTAATTAATTGTTTCGTTTACTTTAAATATGATGTAGAATATTCCGGAGCATAACGCCGGTGTCAAATGTCATGTAAACAAAGCGTTACTTAACGTAGCTCAAATGGTTTATTGGTAGGGTTTTTGTCTTCTACGCAGAAGTTTCCGAGATCGGTTTCTGCTGGTATCGTTTCTTGTTTTGTTTCTCTACGAAGAAACAGTAGTGTACCTATTTCATACGTTTTGAACAAGATCTCATTTTTGTTAAAAACGCCTGATTAACTTTGTCACCTTTGAGTCTTAAATTATATTTTTCAGCAGACATTTGTTATTATTGATATTGAAAACCCCGGTTTGATCAGGTTGACTAAAACGAAATCATTCAAGTGGTTAAAAAGGAAAAATACCTGCTAGGTTTATAAGTTGGCAGATGCTTTGCTGTTCTAAATATGAATTAAGTTTCCTTCTGGAAAGCTTTTGTAACTTTAATAAAATTTGTAATACAAGTTTCTTTTAAAGAGACTTACACTATCTATAGATATCGCAAAATTTAATTTGCTAGCTCCATAGAAATTTGAGTTTTGGGCATTTTTCTCAAAGGGAGTTAGAACACAAAATTTTATTAATAATAAAGAGATATCGATGGTAACAATTTCGAAAGAATTTTTTAAATGTGCGCGTATTGGGACCCCTAAAATCGATCTTCAAGGTCTGTGTAAGTTTAAAGTATTAGCTTTACTAATATGCCGTATAATAAAAGTGTACAATTCTTATGAAAATTCGTTACTGTAACGCACTGGCTGCGTCCCGAAAAATTTTTATTCAACATTCCAAACGTTTCTCTGTCAGTTTTGTTAACGAGAACCAGCCGTTGCAAAAACGACGAGCACAGAAAACAGCTCTTATTTAAGAATTCATACATGTCCATCTTTAGCGACAACCCTTGGCTTATGTATTCGGAAATGGTAGCAAGATTAACCAAAATATTGCGCGAATGTGTAACTTTGTTACACTTTTGTTTATGTGAGATAACACTAGCTTACTGTTCTCTTAGCACAACTCGTAACCAAAATTTTGTAACTATTAACTATAAAAAGAGCGTTAGAATGTTAAAGTTTTACATTGTATATTTGTAACATTTGGTAAAGCTGTAAGACTCGATGCATTTTCGCAACAATTAGAACCGTAGACCGGTTTCGCTCTCATTAGAGCTCTTCAGTACGGCATACTAATTGTAGCAAAAATGCACCAAAAATAATACGGCTATCGTATAGCCAGTCTTAAAATACTCAGTAAGTGGTGGACGTGCCGCCACCTAGTTGCGGAACCAAGTAGTATGCTGTCACGCCAGCTCCAAATAACACAAAGTCTTAAAAAATAGAGACTGGATACAGCTAACTAACAATTTAGAAAATTGTCAGCCCTGGCCCATTTCTACCCCAATATAGGGACAAAGTATGTAAGTCTCGATGCATTTTCGCAACAATTAGAACCGTAGACCGGTTTCGCTCTCATTAGAGCTCTTCAGTACAGCATACTAATTGTAGCAAAAATGCACCAAAAATAATACGGCTATCGTATAGCCAGTCTTAAAATACTCAGTAAGTGGTGGACGTGCCGCCACCTAGTTGCGGAACCAAGTAGTATGCTGTCACGCCAGTCCAAATAACACAAAGTGTTAAAAAATAGAGACTGGATACAGTTAGTATGCCGTACTGAAGAGAGCGAAACCGGTCTACTGTTCTAATTCTTGCGAAAATGCATCGAGTCTTACATACTTTGTCCCTATATTGAGGTAGAAATGGGCCAGGGCTGACAATTTTCTAAATTGTTAGTTAGCTGTATCCAGTCTCTATTTTTTTAACACTTTGTGTTATTTGGAGCTGGCGTGACAGAATACTGCTTGGTTCCGCAACTAGGTGGCGGCACGTCCACCACTTACTGAGTATTTGGTAAAGCTACTGTATAACTTTGAAATATTCTGTGTAAGCTTAAAGTATCAATTTTAGTAATATGCCGTATAATAATAGTGCACAATTCTTATGCCAATTCGCTACTATACCGCACTTGCTGCGTCCCGAAATTTTTATCTTGTAATCACAGGTGGCTGCGTATTTGATATGGATAGTGACTTTTCGGCAACAAGTAGACATACTGTATCCGATAAGTAAAGATAAATTTGGTTTAAATCGGATAATTCAATGAGTTCCTCTTACGGTTGAACAACGCCAAACACTCCTTCGAAGTTGTCACACGATTGCGTCTGTGGTCGATTGTGAGCAAACGCGGCACCCATCTTTAGAATAGCTCTCTCATACCAAAGTGATCATACAAAATCGAAACCAGTGAGCCCTGTGATATTCTTATGGCTTCCACAATCTCCCGCACTTTCAATCTCCGATCGGCCAACACCATATCGTGAATTTTTTCGAGTGTAGCGACCTCAACTGGGCCTCCAGAACGTTCGGCGTTATTTGTGCTTGTACGGCCGCAACGAAATTCAGTAAACCACTTTTTTGCCATGGATGGTGGCTTTTCTCTACAAAAAATAATGTTTGATGGGCACACGAAATTCACATTTTTCCATTTTCGTCATAACTCAAGAGGTTGTCTGCTTTCAATGGCTATCTAACACAAACAAAATGACGCAGCTTGTTCAAAATGTGACAGGAGTCAACTGACAGATGCTTGTTGACAGCAACAGTGTTGCCCTTTCTGTGAAGAGGCGTGAAATTCAAAAAGTCACGGACATATTGACCTGCCCTCGTATGCTGGGTGGTGCATCACTTTTAAGCTCCTTATATTTTTACCAAGATTCAAGAAAGCAAAGTACAAAAATACTTTGTAAACAAATATTTATTTTCGTTATTTACCATAAAGTAGGTCGTCCGATTAAAAGGTCACCATAAAAATAGAGCGCACTGAATTGACTTAGGATGGATAAGATGGATAAAAGCGATTGCCTTTCTTACGGCATTTCTACTTATAGTATAAATTTGACACCATTGTTTTGTTCTTAAATTGGGTGTATATTATATATCACTTCCCACTGAGTATATTTTTCACATGTTGTCCCCATTACACAAGGCAACACAATCAGCGGTCGTGTTCTCATAGTTAATAATTATGATTATCTTATTTATAATAACAACAATAAGACAATACTATTTTAGAGCGTCCGCAAAGGTCTTTCTAGCGCCAACCCTATTCAGCTACTGATACAGCTACCGACACATACCCAAATAAGAAATCTGAGAAAGTCATCTAGCCAGATCAGTTTCCTGCAATAGTGGCGCCAGCTGGGTTAACTGAAAACACCGAGGTCGGAGTCAGAGTTATAATGAGATGCATCATGAGCCCTTTACCATAGTTGCAGTCATTGGGGTTATTAAAGGCCTTAACTGGAAAGCACCGTGCCTAATGTCGTCGAAAACTTTTGGCTGACGAAACTTACACATCAAGTATTAATAGTGGATGTAGAAGTGTGCTATAAATATCTGTGAATATAGCGGACGAGGAAAATAAACCACTCAGCAATGAAGAGCAAGCTGACAAATGAGTTTACGAAGTCAGAGAAACAGTTGGTGCAAAAGCTTATCTCAACAGCAAGAAACTTATTGAAGTCTAAATACATATGCAAGTTATGTATTTAGTCATTCGTTTAAAATTGTGAATTGAAACAAAATGTACGTCAAAAATATGCAACCAAAGGTGCAAACACTCCCAACAAAACCCGGAAGGTATCACCTCCGTAGTGCCATCTAACGAGTAACTCTACCTAGACACCAAGTTTTAAGATTGATAGATATTAGCAAGCAATTGGAGCAACAGATATTAAACTTGCGTACGTATATCCATCGACAAGCGCTTTCTTTCAAGCAACACCATACGAGGCAGATGACTTAACTCTAAACACCATTAGAATTAACGAAAAGTGAAACAAAAAATCACCATCGGACTAATTAAGATAAAGTGCAATTCTATATGCAGAATCCTGCCATGAGGGCTGCGAGGCGCATATTGACAAATCGGCGTCAAACAACTGATTGATGTCGAGAAGATTTTTTATAAAAGAGTGATTTTGCCTGGTCGTACAATAGCAAGTCATTCCAACAAGAAACTACCTTGAAGTATATATTTATTTATTTATTTATTTATTAGAACTGCTCCATAGATCTCTACAAGATATCGGAAATAGTCAAAATACAAAAAACAGTTTATCAATGCTAAAATTTAAAATTAAAATATTCGTCCACAGAATAAAAAGAATGCTCTCTAAAAAATGCATTTAAAGCACACTTAAATTGCCTGAGGCTGCTCAAATTTTTGACGCTGTCAGGTAAATGATTATATAAGCGTATTGCAGTGTTACGAGGTGCCCGATTAATCTGTTCGATCCTATAAGGGGGAACATACAAATCTTTAGCCTGTCTTGTTTCATACGCTGTAATATTACCGCAGGTACTAAAAATTTCAATATTTTTTCTGACATAACAAAACGCCTCAAGCATATATAGGCACGTCACTGCTAAAATGCCATACCGTATAAATAATGGTCTACAAGATGCGGAAGACGGCAGGCCAAACATGGTGCGGACAATTCTCTTCTGCATCAACAGAACCCTCTCCAGATATACACAGCCGCCCCAACACAGGAAACCATATGCCAGGAGACAGTTGACGCTAGGATAGTAGCATATCAACAACGCCTGAGTACTCAAGGAATCGCTCAGGTGCAGCAACGCGTAATTCCTAGATGCAAGAGAGGCCACTACATGGTCAACATGGACGTCCCATGATAAGTTACAATCCAGATGGATCCCCAAAAACTTTACAGACGTGCCCTGTGTTATTGAACCGTTATCAGATCAGATACATATAGG
The DNA here is from genome assembly GCA_964006375.1 of Tillus elongatus. Lineage (NCBI taxonomy): Eukaryota > Metazoa > Arthropoda > Insecta > Coleoptera > Cleridae > Tillus > Tillus elongatus. Next base: position 117,318,060 of record OZ023265.1, read on the forward strand.
CTCAGATTCGGATGCACACCCACCGGAGAAAAAATAAGCATTTCAGTCCTCCGCGTGTTAAGAACCAGACCATTTTGCGAACATCAGGCTGACACCTGAGACACACACACACACATTAGCTGCAGCACCAAGGTCTTCATAGTTGGAGATCATTCGGTTTAGGATGACAAATGCAGATTCGGGTGTCAGATGTCAGACTATTCAGCTTATCGCTGGAGGAAGGAGCGCTTGCTGCCACAGAGCGACAGAACGCAGTCGCAAAAATACTTTATTAGAAGCTGGCTCTGAAAATGGAACCATTAAATCCCAATAGGGTGTCCTTCTATATATACAAATATACTACTGATTCTTTTTTCGATATCTTCGATTGTAGGTTATACTGTGATTAGACCGTGCGTACAGACCAACATGTTACCCACAGCAGGCCTGATATAATAATAGTGGATTATGCTGCAGGCAAATGACGCTGATAATCAGGTAATTCCAAATACCTATAATTTTGGCACATGGTACTGAGGTTGAACACTGTGATTGGAACCTGAAACAAAAAGCAGAATCACCCCAAAAACCACAAAAATAATAACAGCATGTTATGCGCTAAATACGCATTTCTACAACGAAATTGTCTTCATCAGTAGCTGTCGCTAAGATAACTACATGGGCAAAATTATCCTATTTATATAAATAAACTATACACAAAAAATGATGTAATACCGATGATTCAATACCGGATTGTGATGTAATACCGGTGATGCAATATCGGATGATTCAACACCGGATGATAAAATACTGGATGATGAAATACCGAATGATGCAATATCAGATGCATCAGTACCAGATGATGCAAAATCGGATGACGTAACACCGGGTGACGTACTTCAAGGACTATTGTTGTGTCAGTGGATACTAGACCTAACCAGTTTTATCTCTTGTCATCAGAAATATAGATGGGTAAGAATTCGACATTTTTAGGAAAGAAACTTCTACAAATCGATTCATATCATCACATTCAAATCATCCTTTCGGTCACAAAATCTCGAGTTTGGGTTTTCTTGTTCGGAGCTTACTCAGTTTTCCTTTGAGCAGTAAGCGATACAATTTAGAGGTGAATAAAATTATAGATATTGCCGAGCAGTTGAGCATCTGTCAGACGTGGACAGACTGTGTTTCACAACAAAATAGTAATAAAAAGAACACTACTCACAAAATACAACAAATGAGACGAGCTGCAGAAAGGGAGCAATATCCCAACAGTCTACATTTCCACCTAACACTTATATATAATTAATCGTTGTTTTCTTACTTAATGACATCGTTCCATACTAAATACAGCTGTAGAGACTACATCTGCATTATATGATATAAAACTAAATTTTAGTCGTCATAATAAATTTAATTCAATTTCATTCGATGTGATATATACCTTAGTGCTACAACTTGAACAAGTAGAAATGTTTACGTACCTTGGAACAGTTATTACTAAGTTTTGCATATGTAGCAAAGAAATAAGACGAAGAAGGCTACGCGAAAAATATATAAACAAAATAATTCTCTCTTCTCATTAATAAATATTCTTTGGATCCAAAGAAGATGTTCATCAAGCCACACGTATAAATTCTTGCAATATATGTGGTGGAAAACTAGACTATAAATAATCAGGGCATAAAGAGTACACAACATTTAAAATGTGGATATGAAGAAAACGACAAGGTACACCAATAGAAAAACGAATAAAAGTCTACTAGAAGAGATAAGAGAAAAAATATGCTTACCCAAAAATATTGAGAGAAGAAAATCAAAAATTACTGGCCATATTTTAGGGCATAATAACTTTCCAACAATATTAAGAACATACATGGTTCGAAAAAGAAAGGAAAGCAACAACACAGGAAGAAAACTTCTGCAAAACCTGGTTCAATTTATAAAACTAGAAGCAGCAAGTACGTTATGGTAGTGAATTTTCATAAGAATTGTACACTATTAGTAACATATATTATTAAAACTAATTATTTAAATTTAAACGAACCTTGGAGATCGGTTTTAGAGTCCCAGTTAGCGATTATTTAAAATATATATATATATATATATATATATATATATATATATATATATATATATATATATATATATATATATATATATATATATATATATATATATATATATATATTATATGGAGCTACTAAATTAAAATTTGGTCTTAGATATAATGTGTAAGTACTGCAAGTGTCTTTAAAAAAACTGTGCTACAAATTTCATTAAAGTTACAAACGTTTTTCAGAAAAAATAAATGATTTACAAAGGGAATGTACCTGTTGAATTATAAAAATACACTGTTAGTAAAATATACTATTAAAACTAATTCTTTAAATTTAAATGGACCTTTGAGATCAGTTTTAGAGTCCTAGTTAGTGATTATTTAAAAAAAAAAAATGTTTCATATGGAGCTACTAAATTCAAATTTGGTCTTAGATATAATATGTAAATACTGCAAGTGTCTTTAAAAAAATGGTGTTACAAATTTCATTAAAAGTAGAAAAGTTTTTCAGAAAACAATTAATTATTTACAAAGGGAATGTACCTGTCAAATTATAATATGACAGGTATTTTTCCTTATTAATTGTTTGGATGGTTTTGTTTTAGTCAACCCATCTAGTTTTTGCAAACAATAAACAACAAAAAAGGTGTTTGAAAACAAAACGAAGCTCAATATGTTATTTTTCTTTAATTTATTACCCACGTGCGTTTCCATAAGCGTTACTAAGGTTCAAGATTTGAAGATTCTGGCGTAATGGGAAATTTATTGAGCTATCGGATTTGAAATATTTTTACGAAAATTTTCTACCATAACATAAAAAACCTTTTTTGTTGTTTATTGTTTGCAAAAACTGGATGGGTTGACTAAAACAAAACCATCCAAGCAATTAATAAGGAAAAATATCTGCCATGTTTATAATTCGACAGGTACATTCCCTTTGTAAATAATTATTTTTTACCAAAAAAAACGTTTGTAACTTTAATGAAATTTGTAACACAATTTTTTTAAGACACAAGACATTTGAAGTACTTACATATTTTTATAATTCGACAGGTACATTCCCTTTGTAAATCATTTATTTTTCCTGCAAAAGGTTTGTAACTTTAATGAAATTTGTAACACAATTTTTTTTAAGACACTTGCTGTACTTACATATTTTTATAATTCGACAGGTACATTGCCTTTGTAACTCATTTATGTTTTCTGAAAAACGTTTGTAACTTTAATAAAATTTGTAACACAATTTTTTTAAAGGCACTTGCAGTACTTACATATTATATCTAAGACCAAATTTTAATTTAGTAGCTCCATATAAAATATAATTTTTTTAAATAATCGGTAACTGGGACTCTAAAACCGATCTCCAAGGTCCATTTAAATTTAAAGAATTAGTTTTAATAATATATCTTACTAATAGTGTACAATTCTTATGAAAATTCACTACCATAACGTACTTGCTGCGTCTAGACTTTTATAAAACGGGTGCATGGCGTTTTTCCAAAACAGCACTAACTTAAAGATAAGAAGATTAGCACTATACAATATACAGTTTCAACTTTAAGTTTATAACATAACCTATAAGCAAATAACAAAAACAAATACTTTGGTTTACACGAAAGTTATTTAAGTAATATTTTACTTACCATTTACAACATATAATTATTTTAGCGTCCCACATTATCTATTTAAATAATAATAAAAATGTAAAATAAGATTTCTGTTTTAATAAGAATATAAATAAGACGTCCATGTTGATAATTATTAACGTTAACGTTAGGTCTCGAGTGTCTCGAGTAGTCTCGACGCAGCTCGCACTCTGTTGTCATCGCATGCAACGATGTCATATTGTACAAATTAGATTGTAATTATTTTTTGAAAATAAGACGAGGAATTGGTCACTCAACATTTATGAATATTAAACGACATTTAATGGATGGATTAATTTATTGCGAACTTTTATTTGTCATCAATAGGCAGTACAAATATGTGTTATGACTATGTTTTACATTTTAAGATTCAAATGAAATTTTATTGTATCTGGCAACCCGGCTCATTTATATTTAATTGTCAGGTGACTTGGTCGATTTTGAATTATCTACTTAGAATATCACATTCACAGTCTAACCATGCTTGAAAACATTCACCGTGTGAAATGCCTCATGTAATTCGAAGTGATATCTTAGACTGTTTATTACTTTAACATCTTTATTTTCGAATAACTCCCGTTCTCGTGGGCCATTTAATTTGAATTTTGGTACACACGTCTCCTATATATGTGCAAATTTTCAATCGAATCAATCCAACATTTCATAAAAATATTGTGTCTTCAAAATTTTTTAAAAATTTTTTTCAAAGAAAAATTAGACGCACGGTGCCCACGTACGAACTCATCCAAGCCATTAACACAATAAAGGTAATTCCCAAATTGGTCCAAATCGGTCAAGTATTTTTTGATTTATCAGATGGATATATATATATATATATATATATATATATATATATATATATATATATATATATATATATATATATATATATATATATATATATATATATATATATATATATATATATATATATATATATATAACATGTAAAAATCTAAACCGACCATGAATATTGGTTCTAAAGGCCCAAATTCGCGCTCATTTGAAGAAATTTTCCAAAAGTCTCACCATCGATACCTCTCTATTAGTCAATTTTCTCAATGAAAATTCACTAATACGGAGCTATGTACAACGAATGAAAGATCTGCTGAAAACAGAAAACTATGGTTGCCAGGACAAGGCGACATCCCCTTTCGACTGTGATGATAATAAGTAATTATAAACAGTTTTTCAAAAATGATGTGATTATCACAAGGGTTTATTATGTTCAGTTATATCTTACAGCCCTATTTGACTGATTAGGAGCTTTTATGTAAACAATTTATAAACTCCAAACTTAAGCAAATAAAGTACATGGGGGCTTTGTATGCGAGGTAATTTGTGTAATAAAATAAAGCCCATAACCATGGAATGTGTAATGAGAACTGAATGCGAGGAATTTCTAGGGTATGCGTACTTGGGTTCTTTGCAGATGCCATGAATATTCTGTTTGCTGCGTTACGTATACAAGACGAATAATATTTCTACTTGGGGCCCATCTTGGTTATACGGAATACATTTACAAGGTCTCGCAGTAGTATAGCAATAATATAAATAACTAGAAATGTTTCTTTGTCTTCTAAACATAGTTTAATGGTCTGCTTAATGATATAAGTAGTAATTACCTATTAAATCCAAGCACTTCTGTGAGTAAAATTTCAAACATGTTTACTATGTGCAATTATTATTATTATTACTACGTTGAAATACAGACAGAAGATAAATCCTATAGAGTCCATGTTTGCAATGGCTAGGTGCGCTCAACCAGAACATAGCACAAATCAAAAAAATTACTAAACTCACAAACACAAACAAAACTTAGAGAATACTAAAGCCACATTAGGTCATATTGTCTTTTAAAGATATTCATAGATGATGCGCTCACTACTGAAGAAGGCAGACTGTTCCAAGTACCAAACACGATTCGGAAGAAAGTTCTGTCGGCAACGAACGCTGAACGTCTCCCTAGAAAGTTTGTATTCATGCCCACGGAGACGGCTATCTGAATTCCGAATAAACAGGGTGTCCAACGGTATTCCTGTAAGACCATGTATGATACTATACGTGAAAATGAGGTCACCTCGTTCACGTATCTCAGCAAATGGTATCATGCCACAGATTTGTAACCTTACCTCGTAGCTAGGCCTAAGAATTCCATAACGTAGTCGGTTTGCTGCTCGCTGCACTCTTTCCAGTCTGTCACGGTCTCTTGATAGGTCTGGGTACCAGGCTGGCTCGCAATACTCAATTAAAGGTCTAATGTATGTAGTGTATACAAGCTTAGCACACTGAGGATTAATATGGTGAAAAGACCTACGGATCATGTGCAGGATACAATTTGCGTTGGAACAGAGACTGGACACATGCGCAGACCAGGTCAAGTCTTCAGTTACGATGACTCCCAGATCGGTCTGTTGTTTAACCGTTGCAACCTGGGTTTTATTAATGTAGTATAGAATTTTGGGGTTGTTTGTGAAATGTGCAATATTAAACACTTGGGCGTTGAGGCGAAGCACCCATGACTTGCACCAATCCTCCAGCTTAAGTAGGTCTTCCTGGATATCACTTTGACAAACGAGTGGGTCGTTGTATAACTTGATGTCGTCGGCAAAAGAAGCGCATTCAGATCTGATAGTCAGTGGTAGATCGCTGGTGTATACCAGGAACAGCAGGGGGTCGAGGACTGAGCCTTGGAGAACACAACTCACCACAGGTCGAGAAGCGGAGTATGCACCATTCACGCGTACCCAAAAAGTTCGGTTGCTCAAGAAAGCTGTAATCCACAAAAGCAGATCTCCACAAATTCCACAAGATGACAGCTTTGCACAAAGGCGCCTTAAAGGTGCCCGCTCAAATGCTTTGGAGAAATCCAGGAAAACAACGTCGACAGGTCTCCTGCTATCCACAAATCTTGTCCAATGGTCAACACAGGTCAGTCAGTTTGTGAGTGTCGAGCGGTCGGGAGTAAAATCATCTTGGTTCTGCGAGATGATGTGGTTTTCAGGAAGAAACGTCTGCATGCATTTACGAATGATGGATTCAATAATTTTAGCTACTAAAGGTGTCAGACTTATTTGACGATAATTGGAAGGATCGTGTCTATCACCGTTCTTGAATATTCCAGTAACATCCGCAATCAGCCAGGATTGGGGCAGGATATGAGACTAAAAATAAGATTGCATAATTATCTATAATTATCATCTCGGCAGCACTCGGGCAGTTATTCGGTCCGGGCTGGGTGAGCAATTTTCAGAGAGATTGGCTATTTCGGTCAGAATATCACCCGGTGTAAAAGAATTCGAAGACAACCCACCAGGTGGCAAGGGCAAATTGACACCTGGCAGGAGATCTGCTGATTTCTCCTTACTGGTTGCAGTCATCGAGATATCAGAGAGTCGCAGTGCAGTATGGGTTACTCTTAAAGTTAGTGACGATCGAATGTGCTTGAAAAACTTCTTCTTGTTCCCACTAAGTAAGAGTTTTCTTTCGTATTCCTGCCGCACCAAAGCGATCTTGGTGTAACTAGATTGGAGAACTGTCGGTGACGTGTGTAAGCAGACAATCAAGACCAGAACGTCTGTAGGTCCTCCACAAAGTTCGCTTCCTACGGATTAATTCTAAAAGGAATTATGTTATCCAGGGCTTTGTGGGCCTGACTTTAATGACTTTGTTATGAGAATGCTTATCGATACTATCAAATGAAACCCGGTAAAAATAGTTCCGTTGCTTGCTCACGCAGAGGCCTCTTAAGATGCCATCCATATAGCAAAGAAAGTGCTTGACTTAACTGCCCATACTCAACGACTTTATGAATTTTGAGGTGGTTTCGGGTGTTAGGTGGCTGAGTTACAGCTTGTAGGTTGAAGGAAAACAAACAATGGTCCGATTTTGTGAATGGTGGCAAGTATTCGACATCGGTAATAAGTTCGCTGGCATTGGTAAATACGAGGTTGAGGAATGCCGGTTGTTGATTTACTCTAAATCTGGTGTTGCAAGATACATGCTGTCTCCATTGCTTCGATAAGTGGTTGGGAGGACGCATCAGACTGTGGGTTCGGCCAAGAGACGTAGGGCATGTTAAAGTCACCGACTAGTACCATATTATGATGAAGTTCTACGAGATGGCCCACGGCATCAAATAGTGGCCCGTTAAGGTCGACCTGTCGTCGAGGGAAAGGTCTGTAAACACAAGCAACAGTGAATGAGAGCGTCGAAGAAGTTTCAGTGCAATGCATTCGCAACCGAGACTGCTAAAAGGGACAGGCTGAATTCGGAAATCCTTACAAACAGCATCCCTATAGGTATATGCAGACACCGTCTCCTCTACCCTGTGTTCTGTCGCATCGATAAACTGAATAACCTGGTACAGCAATTAGGCTGAAATCTTCCACTTAGTATATAGTGATTCTTAGTTTGAACCATAATTTTTTTAGCATGCAGGACTATTTAAAACAAACATTTAAAAAAACCATTTTCAAATAACTACAAAATAAGACAACTGAAGCATTCCACAGCTCAAAAAAAAATCAAGTCCGGTCCTGAGATAATAATTTGATCTACTGCGAAATCTGAACAAAAGGTACAAAGGCCTAACATTAATCGCTTTTTTGGCTATCGAGAGTACCTTATGGCGAATTTTTCTAGGAAAAATTTGCTAAAGAGGAGATCTGTGTGATAAATTGCTGATTTTCAAATGTTTGTAAAAAATCCTTGACCTTGACTTTTTGTTACGTGTCAGTATCGTGTATTAAATTAATGGAATCTACTTGAAAATACAACTGTTAGAGTGTTTTATAGACAATCCTAAAAAAAACTCTGGTACTTATTTACTATACAGTGAATGAATCAGTGTATTAAAATGTGTTATCAACTTGAAAAAATACGAGATTTTTCTACTTTGTTATCTTAAGCCGTTGGTGAGGCATAACCAGCCAGGATCTTAAGCCATTAATAAGGCATAACCAACTACCAACTCTTCGGAGCAGCATAGCGACTGGTTGTTTCATTGGCTGTCGCACTTGATTGTAATCCCGCTTCAATCTTTTGAAGCACAATTCGCCGTGCAAGAAAAAAAGCAGGGACAGAATTCAATGCGAATATAAAGGAAACATTCAACCCGACTTACCCACTTGTAATTGTTATGGAAAAAGACTGCCTGATATAACAGGTAATAAGAAAGTAGAGCGCCTTCCGATTCTTGTCTCCGGTAATGGTTGCTAAAAACTGTTAGTCGTACCCAAACTTACCGCAGGAACAGGGGAAAACACGTCTGATGCTATTTTTGACACAATGGAATAATGAACTGTCACAAATAAAATCCCAGTTATGAGTTTTCACACTATTGCTTCGAATACCTGTGTCAAAAAGAGCGTTCGCTCTCATAGAAGTAGAGACGGGCCATGATCTTTTATGGATTAATTGTCATCATCACGTGTTTGAAATAATGCTTTTAAAAATATGTACACTATGCTTTGGACAATCAAGCTCTCCAGAGGTTCCATTATTCAAGAGATTCAGATATGTTTTTTTGGGATACTTTTCCGAAAGTGCATTACGATTGTCTTGACTCCAGTACTAGCGCGGAACAGTTTGCTAAAAATACTTTTGAGAGTCTTACGACTGATTTAGCTGAAGAAAAAAAATTGCGATGATTCAGCGAACTAATACAGCTCACAATGATTGTTTTGAATAAGCCACGTACGAGGATTCATTGGCGTTTTCCGGGACCAATACATCCTACCCGATAGATGGTGAAACTGCTGTATGCTATAAAGATTTTTCTCTTTGGGAGTAACTCACAAGCATTTAAGGTAACCCAAAGAGAATAAAAACAAATCGTTCGATTTGTTAGTTTCGATGCACTCATATACACTAAGATTAGGATCAGAGCACCTTTGGCAGAAAATGCACTGATTAATGACTTGCAACTGTGGAAGAGATTAAAATCGAACGAAGTATCTTAGAGCGCCACTTGTGGTACTTGTCTGAGCCTTTGCTTTGTTTTCCGACAAGCTGTGTTGTGGCGACAAAATAGACATTGTTAGAAGAATGCATGTTGTCCACTATCCACGAAAGCTACATTAGAAGCCATTCAATCGCAAAGAACACTGAAATGTTCTCAGTTCTAGATATCAAGTACTCGTTCTTGCAATTCCCTTCTGAGACTTGGGGTGGCAATATTGATTACCTCCATGGCAAAAGTTGCATAAGAAATTTGCGTGTGGTTGACGACATCGCGGGAGTAAAATTATTTGAAGATTACAATACGATACTTACCAAAAATCAGGAAGAAAAACCATTTTTACTTCATGGCGTTGAGCAGTACAGAAAGTTCGTTTCTACTGAAACAACCAAAAAATGCTAACGTGCTTAGGTTTAGGTTGAGAAAAAAGAACTGTAATTAGTACGATTTTAAGTATTGCTTTGTTCGTAACATTTTGTGTGTGTCGAAATAAAATTTTTGATTAAAAAAACTGACTTTTGACACACAGTTTACGTTTGTGCTTAATATCCTGGCTAGTTCTTTTTGTGATTTTTTTCATACAATTCAGATATCTGAGTCTATGAACCCCCCTATGTATATAAGATGAGGAGCTGAAATTTAGAGCTCACTGATGGGGAATAATGGTCGTTATTGTTAGTTACCAATATTTAAAGTCTCAATCTGGGCTATCGAACTCACAAGATTTGTGGGCAATGAATAATGCAACTTCTTCGCTAAAACATGCTCTATAGTTTACACCTTTTTAGTGAATTTTCTTAAAAAAACATTCACTAATGAGGAGATCTCGACTTTTGAATTTTGAATTTTTTTAAAATGAGCGCTAATTAGGCCCCCTCAGAACACATATCTGGGGTCAGTTTCAATTTTTATATGTTTATATATATATATATATATATATATATATATATATATATATATATATATATATATATATATATATATAGATATATATATATATATATATATATGTATCACACCGATAACTCAAAAAATAATGGGCCGATTTTGATTAAATCCTCATGCGTAAGTTACTTATCAAAATTTAGCTATGTAGGTCAAAATAGAAAAAAGTTATAGGCATTTAAAGAAAAATAAATTGGGGTTTTCCTCAAAACGTCATGGTTGTGATTTAAAACGTCAAAATCGGCAACATTTAGGCAAATAGCTTGAATCTAATACGGGCTATGGAAATCAAGTGTCTCAAGAAGGATGTTTTACAAACCCTGAAGTCTTAGTTTTAACCGTCATTGTCCTTCATTTAACTAAAATATTTCCAGAAAATTCATTTCAAATAGACCCGTTCTCTGATGCTTGGTAGTAGTCTTAGCTGTAGAGTTTATCGTTTAATGGTATATAATTTTTGTCGAATTTTCGTAAAAAAATCAATAAAGTTCAATATATCCGTTATTATACAAGATATGAAAAAAATGTATATTAATTATAGGGTGTCTTGAGCTACATCTTAAAAAATTATTTTTACAATCACAGGATCGCCCATAAGTCGTTGGTGATAAAAACTTTCTTTTTTTTTCAGTCAAACGCGCCTTATGTTATTACATTTTTGCATTTTCCATCGTAATATAAGGCCTGTTTGTAAGAAAAGAAATTCTGGATGCCGCAAGTGCGTTATGGTAGCGAATTTTGATCAAAAGCTTCATATTTGAATAGCTCAATTTGCTATTAACCTATAAGGTTGACCAAGAAACAAGTTTTTCCGGGAACACTTTAAGTTTACTTTTGGAAATTGTTGTACATTTTCACACAATAAAGTTATTTTTATGAAACATGGCACATTGTTTTTACTGTATAGGTTATACCGGTAACCAAAATTGATGCCTGCTTTCTTAAAAATAAAACACACATATTTGCAATAAAAGCATTTTTATGAAAATTCACTACCATAAGGCACTTGCTGCGTCCAGACTTTTTTTGGTGCATCCTTAGGAGCCGAAAGCTGAACAATAAAAAAGAATTCTTGGTCAGAAACATAGATAGTGAAAAATATCATAGGTTTCAGGGCATATCGCACATAACAAACACACAGGACACACAACAGAACACCTTTTAAAACTCGTCGTTTTTATGGCTCCAATTCAAGTTTTTCCTGTCTGGTGAAGTCGTAAAGAGAAAAACTGGTTACAGAGGCGAAAAGAAACACTTGTGCAGTCAGAAAATAAATATTTACATCTGTATTTAGTGTAAAATGTATGTTTTATTGGCATATTTTATAATTTTGCAACTTTTTATGTATGCCCATACTGTGTAGTCACAATCTTAAAGGAAAACATATATTATTATTATTGTTGTTATCACAAGATTTTTTTTTGTATGTTGCATTATGTTGGCAAATCCACATCCAATGGTTTTCAACTGGGGTAAACCATAATGTTTTATGGCCTCCGAGATCTCCAGATCTTTAACCAAACGATTTTTCTCTATAGGGCCACATTAAATATATAAAAAAACGTATACAATCGTTCGTTTTGAAAACCCTCAGCAACTTAAAAAGCAATTTCGTCAGAATGCGATATAATCACACAATACCAATTGAGCAATACTAGATCTGAATTTGACAATCGTTTAGGATATTGTTTACGCTTCTGTCTTTTTGTTTTGATTTGCAAATAAACTTTGAGACTAAGTACTTGTTCTTGTTCAATATTGTTGTGTTTTTATATTTATGTGAAAAATAAAACAGAATAGTGCAGTAGAGTTTTAAGGCGATGCTTTTTAAAAAAGTCTAATACAATTTTGCTCTAAAATAACTAAGTTAGCCAATATTTGAGCATTTAAAAATATTCATACAAATCCTTATATTGCATCGTCAATTGAAGTCAGAAGTTAGAGAAACCCTGTATATTGTTATATGATTACAATCACATAGATTTTTGATGAAAATTGCCTTAAAATAGAACCCAAAATTATTTAAGGTTATCATAGCGACTTTCAATTTTTTTCTTAAGGATGCAAAACCAATTAGCAAGGCAAAACTATTGTAATTATAGATGGGAAGTTCTTATGTTGCAGGGAAAAGCTAAGCGAGCAGATACTTTTATGTGAGTACTAGATTTCAAATAACCATTTAAAATTTATTTAATTTTATGTATCTTTCAAAATATTTAAACAACAATTATTTATAACAGAAATTTACCTTAAATGGGACGTTAGTTTCTACCTTTTATGTTTTATTTTTTAGAGAATGCCCGCCCAACAGTATCTCGGACCCTTGTAGAACAGGGTAACTCATCCGATTTATTATATTAAATGGCGCAATCGTTGCGATTCAGATAATTTGTTCTCGAAAGCTCGTTTAGTCTAAATTGGCTATTACAAGGGTTTCACTTAATGAAATATATTTCTACCTGGGGAGTCACAAGAAAAAGGCTAAAAGAATCGTGTCCTTAGGATATAACTGTTAGTTCTTCCGTGAACTGAATATTCTAATGCGTAACGTAACGATGAAAGATGAGATCAAAGGGAAAGAGGACAGGCCAATTCGTTTTTTATCTTTAACATCAGTACTTTTTCGCTTAGTAATTTAACAAAGGTTTTTTATTTGAAGGAATATGTATCAAACATATTAACAGACTGAAAGTCAGCAGTCAAACATTTCACAGAATGTAGTAAAACGAATCGTTGATTCTAAATGTGGTTGCATGTTTTTTCTATTACTTCGTAGTCAAATTTTCTGTATTATATTTGCGGTCAATAATAATAACATAATAACACCACAGAAGACAAACTCTGCACCCAGAAGTCTTAGACTTATGCGGTGGGAGCTTACATTCACATATAGGCAAAGAACACCATCCATAGCTCATCAGAAGCCGGACTTTCTACATTCAAGTGAAAAAGACCGACTGTTTGAATATACGGGACTCAAACCCGCGACGTCCGATTCTAGAGGTTACTCACCTCGCGAACTGAGCTATTCGGCCTGTTTACAGGGCAACAAGATTAAGGCGTCAAGGTTAAGACGATTTGTAGGCGGCCAACGCCAAGCAACATTACACGTGCCGGTAAGATTTAGTCCATTAATTCTGAATTACTCTGTATATTAATGATAATTAAATAAATTGTTCATAAGACCGGTATTACCTTCAGCCGACAATACAAGGCACATGGTTAAGAAGCCAACCTTAACGCGATTTTTAGGTAACATTAGCTTCAATTACCAATAACACCATTTAAAGCAGTAATATCGTTACGGTTGTGCAGCCTGTCTGATCTCCAGATTTGTCACTTGTTGGGATCATGACAGAAGGAATAAGAAATCACTCCAAATGGCAAAATCTTAAAGCCAATCTTTGCAGTAAGATTTAGGCGGCCTTGACTAAAATTGAAACAAATTGTAACTTTTGATTTATAGTATAATTAAAAGACTCAAATAATCAATTAACTTAAATTAACATTACATGAAATACTGCATTCTGACCATAATTAATAAAACATAATTAATTATGGTTAGAATACATCTAGTCCTGCATTTGTTGTCCCTCTATTAGGGAAGAAAGTGCCAGTGCTGACGATTTATAAAATTGATGGTTAATTGTACACAGTCTCTATTTATAACATTTTGTGGTTATTATAGCTGCCGTGACAACATACTACCTGGTTACGCACCGAGATGGTGACTCTGTCGTACGGCTCACAATGTTTACTCATTCTAGTTATTTGCACTTTTTTCGAACTATTTTTTCAGAAACAGTCAGATTCATTCTGATCTTAAAATGCCCTCATTACTTGAGTTTATAACTCAACTAGCCAACACTCGGGTCGCCAAAGTCGTTTCTCATCCAAATGATGTTCTTCGCAAAACCACCGACTACGATGAGCCACTTCCACTAAGGCGTAGGCGTCCAAGCTTATCCTGGCCTAATAACACCCCTGCGGCAAACAGAATGGAAAGATTCAAAACCCCAATATCATGTGTGAAGTCATTTCGACGGAGGTATGGACCAAGATCCGGGTATTCCAGAAAGGGGGGGTTTAGTGGTATGAGCCCCACACTACCTCAAATTTCCACATACTTCGATCTGTAATAGCGTGTGTCCGTAAAGGATTCCTCACGTCCGTTTCTTAAAGAAATTATTTATAATTCCTTCTCACATTTAATTCTATACTCTATCATCATTTTCCATGCACAAGCTAAACCCACTATTTGCGATTATGAGCTAGTAACTGTATCTTGCCACAACCTGGTTCATCATGCAATATTTATGCGAAGCTACCATTTCAGCTTGTTTTAGGTCTTCCTCTCCTCCGCTTCGGGGCGATTTCTGCCTCCGACGCCCTCTCCATTTGCCTTTTGTCATACATTTGATGTATATGTCCCAACTACTGTGGTTTTCATCTATACATTCTGCTGGGACTGCACACACAGCTTTTTTTCTTATATCAGCATAATCTTGTCTCTTCTCGCTACCCCTCTTAATCGTTTTAATTATTTTATTTGAAAAGCTGTCACTTTGCTTCTTAGTCTGGCAGAGAAAGTATCCATTACTCACTCTAAGATGTCAGAGTAGGTTGATATGATGTTTTATATACTGTAATGTTTGTTTTTGTTGAGATCTCCCGTTTCTCCAGGCTATTTTTTGCCTGGTAGAGTCAACCCCCCACCTGGGTGTTGATTTCTGTTTTTCAGCTTCCACTTCCATGTATGAGAACTCCTAAGTACTTAAAATCATCTACCAATTATAATCTTCTGTTGTTGTTGTAGATAACTCTGAATCTGTCCTCTCCTGAAATCAAGACTGCTTTTGTCTTTTCTGCATTGATTTTCATGTTATGTTTCCAAAATGTTTCCCCAAACTGCTAAATAACTTAAAAGCTCATGTTCTTTGACGAAACAATATAATGTTATCGGAAAATATACGTTATATTATCGACACAAGTTCCTGACCTTATTTAGTATTTCATACACGAAGAAAAAAAAAAAGAAAAAGAAAAGAGCTACTTAAGACCATCGTTTGTTACAAATTGTTTCTTCTTGCCTTTTTTTAAAATAATACCACATAAATTACACCCTCCTGTTCGTATTCTCAAGTAGTTTATATTTTTGTTATACAAGCTCTCTATTAGTAATATTACTCGTATATAGGCTCCTCTTATTTCGTAAGCCACCCACATTTTCCCTTGGAACCCCGTCGAAAGCTTTTTTTTTAATATATAAATGCCAGATACACTTTTATATCTTGTCAAGAGTTGTTGTATCATATTTTAATACTATTTTTAACCCCTCGAAAATCCATATTGTGAATCTGCAATTTCGAATTAAATTTATGTTCTGAAATTCCTAGTATATATTAATACACTTTTTCAAGTACGCTCTGCAATGATATTTCTTTATAGTTTTGGCTAGTTCAGATACCACCGCTTTTAAACAATTTCACTATAATGCCAGTCAACCAGACCAGAGTAACTTTACCTACTCTCTAAATCCGCTAACAAACCTTTAGCAACATTTCCCCCCATCTGATCACGTACGCTTAATGATTTGCATAGTCATCTTACATTGTTGGTTCATTTCCATGACCATTCTTTCCTTAGAGCTGCACTTTTGGTTTCGTGCGTCTTTCTAGAGTCAACATTTCTTCCAATAATGCTTTCTAATACATCTACTTCCTCTGCCAGTTTTGTCTCCTCCTTGCTTCTAATATGATTTTTCAGTTGGCACTGGTTAGCTATTTTTGGTTTTTTAGGACTTTGTAGAGTAGTTGGCTTTCATTACTATCTGCTTTTTAGAAATTTCCCAAGTAGAAATATCAGCTGTTGTCGCAGTGTACAAAGAACTTCCGGTTACAGTTTTACCAGAAAATGTAACACCAGATGTTTCATAATATGGAGCAGTTTCACTTTTAATAACATAATGTGATGATATGCCATCAGTTTATAGTGTCATTGTACTTTTACTAATAGAGAAATCACCAGGTGTTGTCTCTAAATAAGGAATTACAGTTTCAGTTTAGGGAATTTTTAATTTTTTTAATTTTCATATATTGCCCCTACATATGCTTACACACACACACACACACACACACACACACACACACACACACACACACACACACACACACACACACACACACACACACACACACACACACACACACACACACACACACACACACACATATATAGGGTGTTTCATTAAGGGTGAAGAGGTACCATATCTCAGGAATGGATGGTCCAGGAGATTGGCGAAAAAAATCATGTTAAAGAAATTGCTACAGAAAAATGCTGTAAATAATTTTTAAGCTCTTAACTCTGCCGCTAGTGGGCGTAATTGCTATGGTCATGTAAAATAAGGCATTTTTATGGAAAATATCCCTATAAGAGCTATCAAAAAATAATACAGTGTTAATCTTACTGAAATTTTACATCTTCTTGGTTCAACACTTTTTGCTGTAAGTCATAAAATAAGGTCCGCAGGGGAGAGGGAAAGTCTAGTAATGAAAGTGTACATAATTTTGGTTTGGCTCACCCGACTTGGATGAAATATGTCTGGCTTAGGAAAGGAAGGTCTGTTAGTTAAGACGAGATGATAGCTAAGCCGCATTGATTTTCGGTGCCCTCACCAGGAAAGGCTACTCGAAAAATTTCTGTGACATTAATTTCGAGCAACGGTGTGCTATCAGGTTTTGCTTCGGACTTGGGAAAACTGCAACATAAACTTTTGCAAAACTTTAGCAGGACTACAGAGACAGTAATTTGCCAAAGGTCCAGGTTTTTTGGTGGTTCAGGTCATTTTCAGAAGAAAGAGAGTCGATTGGAGATGAGCCACGCAGCGGAAGGCCTTCAACCAAGAAGCGATGAAAATGTCGACAGAATCCAAGATCGTGTGCGTGCAGATCTCGGTTGACAGTCAGAATGATCCGGGAACAGTTGAATTTATCTCACGTCATCGTTTATCAAGTTTTGACCAATAATTTGGGATTGAAAAAATCTACTCGAAAATGGTTCCAAAAAACCTTTAGCAGGAACAATAGTGGGGTAAAGTGCCTTGACTTTTTGGAATCATTACTGAGGATGAAAGTTGAGTGTTTGAGTATGACCCGGAAACCAAACCCCCGAACATGGAGTGGCACACTTCAGGCTCTCCAAATCCCAAAAGTCAAGAATGAGCAAATCAGAGATCAAGAGCATGCTGATTTGTTTCTTTGATAGCCAGGGAATCGTCCATAAAGAGTTTCTGTCTCAAGGACAGACACTGAATCAATATTTCTCCGGAGAGGTTCTCGAAAGCCTCCAAAAAAAAGGGTTATAAGCGTAAGACCAAACAACAAGGACACTTGGATCCTACATCGTAACAATGCACCTTGTCACACAGCAATTTCCATAAACAAGTTTTTGGCCAGCAAAAACATTACCGTGGCCCCCCAACCTACTTACCCACCTGACTTGATTCCTTGTGACTTTTTCTCTTCCCAAGATTGAAAATTCATCTCAAGTGACATCATTTGTTACCCTCAAACGGATGTAACCGACCACCTGAAGGCTATTCTAGTTTCCGCGTTCCAACACTGCTGTGAGGAGTGGAAATCTCCAACGCTGTGTGGTTATTTTGAGGGATACAAAGTTAAATTGTAATTATATTTAAATAATAATATTTAAAGAAATCAGTCTCATTACTTAATTTGCACACCTCACAAATACGTAATATCTGTCTATGGTCCGCCATTATTCACACCCTCTGTGAAGCAATGTGTTTCAATTATACCTATAAAAAGAAAATAGTTTTTAATGACACTGAGCTTCACGTTGCAGCTCAGAAATGAATTTTGTTTTTCTCCATAAAGAAAAAAAATCTGTTTATTCAGGTCAACAGTCAATTCACTAACCGTCATCTTTTGTCCTTTTACTTGCTATTCTCTCGTCACTGCATACTTACTCATAAAAAGAGACATTTCTCTTTAGGACTCAAAACAGTGGAATTTATATAATAGGGACACGTCCCAGTTGAGTTACACATATAATTCGAGAAAATGTGACTGCCTTATATAAATTTCCATATAACAAATGGGCCGGCTAACTGAGACGAATGATGCCCAGACATAAGAATAAGATGGCTCATTATTCTTCCTTTACAAACTACGTTTTATACTGCTAGAAGCTGGGTGTTGTTCAACCTAATCGTTAAGTTTTTACGAGTTGTGTACAATGCCTAGGAAATTGCATCTCAAGTCATCTATATTGTATTCTCAAATGAGCTACTACAAAGAAAGCAAGCACTAACGCTAAGCATTTTTTACTGTTAATCACTTATTCCATCCTAGCACAGCATATGCTATAATACTACTGCAAATTTGTTATTTTCAAGTTTGTATATTTTGTTGTATATGTGTGTGCTGTCGTATTTTATGACTGCGGTCGTCAGACCATTCGCACATTTTTTCCGCTTATTGGTTTGGATTCCATCTGTATATATATATTTTAATATAATAGAATAAGTAGACTTGGAGAACCCAAATCACCACAACACATATTTCAGAGACCTTACGATCGTTTCGTTGACCATGTCAACGTCTTCAGAGGAAGAAAAATACTAAAATTCCTCTGAAGACGTTGACATGGTCAACAAAACGATCGTAAGGTCTCTGAAATATATGTTGTGGTGATTTGGGTTCTTCAAGTGTACTTATTAGTGCTCATCACAGGTTCCAGTTTTCACATAGTGTAATATAACAGAGATATTGATTTATATTTTGATAGTTTTTTGGGATCTCACCTTTATAAATTAAAAAAAAATTCTTCAAATGATCGCAAACTAGGATCCAGTTTTTAATAGTTTTGGATCTAGTCATTATGGCTTTTTGAAAATATTTAAAACGTAAATAGTTATCGAGAGGCAGTAGTTTCCTAATTTTATACAGCAGGCCGTCATGCCTTAACCTGTCGAAACTTTGACTTATATGAAGAAACACTGCTGAACAACATTTCCCTCTTTCCGTTGCCTCTTAAAATTTTGTGAACAACTCGGTGACACTGCTGAATCATTGAGTGATTAGATCTGAACCCACATTGATGATCGCATAACCATGTGTCAAGTAACTCGTCATTAGCCATCCTTTTAGTGAATTTTCGTGGAAAAAAATTCACTAATGGGGAGATCCCGACTTTTGAATTTTGAAAACATTTTTGCAAATAAGCGCGAACTAGGACCCCTAGAACCCATATCCGGTGTCAGTTTCAATTTATATATATATATATATATATATATATATATATATATATATATATATATATATATATATATCACACTGATAACTTCTAAATATAGATTTCTATGTTACAAGAAAAAAAGTTATAATAAAATATTTTGTGCCAGATCATTTCTATGAAAAATCACTACCATAACGCACTTGCTGTGTCCAGGCTTTTTAAGACTATTCTTTCTAATATTTTAGAAATGACTAAAATAACTTATTGGCCTGCATGATTTGACAACATTAAGTGCCTTTCCTTGCTTTGAAACCATAATTATTGGAACAAACTCTAGTTGATTTGGCCAATGTGTCAACCTTAATATTGAGTTAAAGAGTACTGTCAGATACTTTATCCATTTTCTCGAAGCTGCTTGATTATTTTTTGCGTTATCTTGTTATACCCAGAAGATTTCAGACTCTGTAAATTTTTTAATTGGTAGTGACATTTGGCATAACAGTCTTGTACTGCATGGTTTGAAGTATCTGCAATGTGTGGAGTGAAGACAGATTCATGGTATTAAGCAAATAACTCTGCGTTTTCTCTATTGACCTTGCCCAGGATTCATTGAGTTTTTAAGCGGAAGAATGGATACATTTTGTGTTTGTTTAGCATATTTGACAGCTTTTCATAAAGTGTGGTCTTTGTTGAACAGATCTTCCAAATAAAACTTAAACGATTCGTTTCTTTTTCGTTCAGATTTTCTTCACTTCGTTAAAAATTTGATTACAGTTTAGTACAGTTCCATATTCTTTTAAGTTTCCCTTTTTTGTCACAAGTTCCACGATGCATTTCCAGGTGTCCTGGGTCTGGCAACTTTCATGTTACAAG
Organism: Tillus elongatus; assembly: GCA_964006375.1. Lineage (NCBI taxonomy): Eukaryota > Metazoa > Arthropoda > Insecta > Coleoptera > Cleridae > Tillus > Tillus elongatus. The sequence continues at coordinate 117,338,782 of OZ023265.1, forward strand.
TTTGCTGTTGACTGCCATGGGGCTTCTTATATGGTACCTAGTTACAAAATTGTTTGTAAAATCGCCAAGCTTCTTATGTCTTTTTATACTAGTTTGCAAGTTCGGTTCTTCATTTATTAGATCTTTGAAAAGATCCGAGTGGTAGGAGGCTCCATAAATTAGGTTGACTTTCGAGTGTTCTCTTAATTGTTTTACTCAGAGTAAATAAGAGCGGTCTGTGATCTGATGATAATTTAGAATATCGCTCTATGTCAAGCTACGTAGCTACTTAGCTGTCACACCATTCACTATAAAATAATCCAACAGATTTGTTTTTTTTTGATCTGCAGGCCAGTGTGTTGGTCACAGCTAGAGAGACGCCTATAGTGCCTATTTGAATGTAGTTTATTAAACTCACAGCCTTTGGGAGTAGTAAGCCTGCCACCAAAATTACTTTGTTCTGCAATATAATCACCACCAGCAATAACCTTGGTCCAAGTGTGTCAAAAACATCTAAAGCATATTTTCAGTTATTCTGTGCCTAGCTCTATAGACAGCTAAAACAGTAATTAGAGAATTGTAACACATATTTACTTATATTGTTGTGGCCTGCTGGTAGTCCATTTCATATTTTTGGAGTTCTTGGTGTACTATCGTTTGCCTAATGGACATAGCTGTTTCTCCGTCTGCTGTTCCATCTGTATGATTGGCGCAGTAGCTGTATAGGGTGGAATTTGTATGAATTACTTTGCCGTGAAGTGTGTTCCAGAGATCAATAAAATATAAATGTTGTATACATCAAAAAATAATTCAACTTCTCGTTTTTTGGACTGCATGCAATTGGCATTTCACAAAGAATTTCTTACTCATTCAAAATTTAGTGCTTATAAAGTTGTTAGTGATTATAGACCACATACTTATGATCATATTCTTTTGTTCCATAGGTTGTTAAACATATTTTTTAACTCGTAAGAAAATTGTTCTATGCTAAGATTGTTCTGGGGTTCTTGTTGGGTGTTTTTCGTAGCTGCTGCAGTGCTGTATACATACCGTAAGGTAGTCTTACAAGGTCGCCGTGTATCCTGTTTATCGTTCGCTGGATGTTCACAGTCGCATACAAAGCATGAGGTTTGAGTGTTTATGGGTTTAGTAGACAGCCCCGGATCTTTTCGAGGCGGGGCAAAACTTTAACCTGCCGCCCTCGTTAGTCGCTCATTCCGCTTTAAGTTTTTCTATTAAGTTCTAATTTGTTCAACGAGTATATTTAAGTAGGAAAGATGTGGGATTTGATGCGCGAATTAATTCTTGATTTCTAGAATTGCGAGACATGATTAACGTTCCTGGCTCATTGATGGCAGATAGTTTTTAACAAATTTGGTTGCTGAAACTTCCCTGACAGCCTGCGAATAGGTCCAGAAGCGTAAGGTGAATCTGCAGCGTAATACAACTATTGCAAGGGCATTCCGTAAATCATGGGTGTAGGTCTGTTGCAAGAGATAGAAAGCGCTAGCCTTATTTATGTCGCCAAAGAAAAGTGGAGCTTGTTCTTTAAAAACAAGGAGTTCCTGGCAGAACTCAATTGTTTTTAAGTTTTGCTCATATTTTCCGTCTAAATTTACTCAATTATTTTCCAGTTCTTCAGCCGATATGTTCAATATTTCACGGCCATTGTGAAATGCAAATTTTAAATTTAATCTCATAGCGCTGTCAACCTTCGTTTTAATTTCTTAGATAATGTGATGAAATGCAATCTGTATTGGTTAAGAATATCACTGAATAGGTTGAAGTGTTCGTGATTCCTTCTCACAAGTTAACCAAAATGTTTTTTTGCCCTTTGGAATTCATTTATTTGACAGAACAGGATCAACTTAATTTTTTTCGGCAACTGTTTTAGCCCCTGCTATTCAACATTCCCTGGGATTTTCTCTCAGTTGAAAAGAAATTTTCGACATACCTTTCATAAAACGACGGAACGCACCAGAATTGTTTATCTTCCTTTTTAATTTCAATAATTAGGTACCTGACTGATTTCTTGAAGAATGGTAGCCCAAAGTGTAAAGTTGATAAATAAATGGAAATTCTTTACAGCATTGTATTAGATGACTTGCCTCGTACTTTGATTCAGCATTGTGAGAAACTTCTTAAACTTCTTCCAAGGATTAGACTAGGTACTTCCGGTAAATTATTTCGAAGGACTTTCACAACGACATGTTTTGCCGACCATCCTGTCTGGCTGGTTCCGTTTTTGCTACAATTTTCAGCCGTTGATAATAAACAATCTTTTGATAAACACTGTCGGTGTGCCACACTTGAATTTGCTGCCCACTGAAGTTGCCGCCCGGGGCATGTGCCCTGGTTTGCACCCCCTCCCTAGATCTGGAACAGTTAGTACATATCTGACGTTAATTTTTCTTAGAGGAGCTGGTTCGACCAGACTGGCTAACCAACTTATCTAAGCTATTTACAAAATGGAAAATACCTGCCAAATTTGTCAGTTTTCCTTCATTAATCTCTTGCAGAAGTTTGCTACGCAACCCAATCCAACCGATTTTTCTAAAAAAAGTTTTGTTTTAAAACAAACTTGTATATCTTAAAGTAATTATTCTGTTATTTTCCGTGTTTTGAAATATTTTTATGGAAGTTCGCTACCAAAGCGCACTTGCGGCATCCAGACCATTCAGTGAATTTTCACTAAGAAAATTCACTAATAGAGAGGTATTAATGGTGAGACTTTCGGAAATTTTCTTCAAACGAGCGTGTGTGTGTATGTGCAGGCGCGCGCGCGCGTGTATGTGTGTGTGTGTGTATGCAACCAATTCAAAAAATACTTCACTGACTTGGACCAAACTTGGGAATTACCCTTATTTTGTTAATGGCTGTGATGAAAATTTGAAAATATTCTTTAAAACACAATATCTGACAAATTGTTTAAGTGATTGAAACAAAAATTTACAGCTTAAGAGAACATAGGCAGTCGTGGTCGTGTACCAATTTTCAAGTCTTTTAATCACAGGAAAATAAAGTTATACGAAATTAATCTTAAAATAATCCTGGACATTCTGTAAAGCAATATCTACAATGTTGGACAAAGACAGATGACGTTACCTGCACCGCTATGCTATTTAAATAAATAGTAGACAAAAATATAAGCAATGGAAGTTTCATCATCATCATTGCAAGATGTCAGAGCGTATAACATTATGACATGTACGACAGCGACGCCATCTCGGTGCGGAACCAGGTAGTATGTCGTCACGACTGCTCTAGTTAACACAAAAGGTTATAGCTAGAGACTGGTTGACATTAGATGACACCAGTGATTTTTAAAAGCAGCAAGTTGCTTGTAAGCTTGACAAGCACATTATTTCTACGCTTCGTGGCTTTCGCTTGTTATGTAGCGTTTAGAACTGAATATTAACTAACCCAGCATATTTAAAATATGGATATAAATATTGAGTATTGTAAATAAATATTGAACGATGGTTATAAATGAAAATTGTGAGTTAATGACTTTTAACTACCTTAACATATTTACAATATCGTTATAAATATTAAGTATTGAAAATAAATATTAGACGATGGTTATAAATGAAAATGGTGAGTAAATTACTTAAAACAATGCAATTTTGCGTAAAATAGAAAATCAGTTAATTAAATAAAAATCAGTATATTATTACATCATATTCTAAGAGCAGTGTTAACACTCGGTTTTTAATGTTTGTTAATTGAGCCATGATAACAGGACCCCATAGGCATTTTTATTATATTTATAACCGGGGGAAATAAGAAATAACTAATGCATTATGTAGTAATAGTAACAGTATTAGTATTTTTATAGTTTCCCTCCGTGCGGAAGACATTATTTGTTAAGTTCGTTGGGTCAAATTTAATACCACGGGCGTCAATGTTCTTTAAACTAATATCGTAAAACTGTTGTTTTTTATTAGATTTTATAAATGTATTTTACAAATTTTTGTGTGCATACCATTGGAAGTATTTTTTTATGATCAGAATACTACTGTGACATGAAATCAAACTTATGGCTCTTAACACGATCAAAGTGTATTCTCTACATTTTTAAGTTTGTGTAGCCCCAATGTTAATTAAGGCCCCCATTTATTATACTTACTTATCTTGTGCTCATATATGTAATATAAAAATAAAAAAAGAGTGAAACAGCAAGTGAATTTATTTACACAACACCCATATTCACGCAGGTCCAGTAACTTTCTTGGGGGTTGCTCCCAAGAAATTCTTCTTGTGTTTATGTTTTTAAGGTAGTTTTGTGCATGCATAAGGGTAAGGAGAACCCCCCGTGTTTTTGGGTAAGGGGGCAGAAACCCTCTTCATCCTGTGGGTTCTTCTTCCCCTTCTGCATGCATACAATCACCCTCAATGCATGAACCAAAGGAACTTTTTTTAGGTTCCGCTTTCTAGTGTATTTTTTGCTAAGTATATTGCCTGTTTATCAACTATTTTGTTTGAGTTTTGTATCCAAATAACTGTGTAAATATTTATGTTAGAGGTCATGCTTTTGCTTGCCCTTCTTTTCCCTATTCTTTACCGTTCCTAATTAAATAAATTAATGTTTTATAACTTTTAATATAAGGCTAAATCACTATGATATATCTCATGAAAATTCACTGCAATAACGCACTTGCTGCGTCCCGAACATTTTAGTGAATTTTCGTAGAAAACATTCACTAATGGGGAGATCCCGACTTTTGAATTTTGAAATTTTTTTTGCAAATGAGCGAGAACTAGGACCCCTATATATATATATATATATATATATATATATATATATATATATATATATACATATATATATATACATATATATATATATATATATATATATATATATATATATATATATATATATATATATATATATATATCACACCGATAACGCAAAAAATATTGGTCTGATTTTGATCAAATTTCGCATGTACCTTCCCTTTGTTAGCCGGGAAAATTGGACCAGGTTTCATTCAAAAAAAAAAATTTATCTAAAAAATACAAGGGCTACGATAACCAAATTTGGCAGACAGGTTTACAGATATAAAAAGTAAACTATACACCAAAATGTAGGTTTCTATCCCACAAGAAATAAAATATTTTGTGCCAGATCGTTTCTATGAAAATTCACTACCATAACGCACTTGCTGCGTCCAGGCTTTTTACCATTGTTTAGACTAACTTACATAAATTATAATTTTGTTCGAGTCTGTCACATGCAGTCGATTTACAAGATTCATCATACCTAAATCTATGAGATAGCTTTAGAATCAAATATTAAACCGAGTAAATTATTCGGGAGTCTATTGCTTAAGCTGGCAGGCCTTTCTTTCTGATAATTGAGAATATTCAACCTCTCTGCAGAACGAAAGAGACTAAATAGGTATTAAAACCAATGTATTTTAATTTCTAATAGGAAATAAAATATAAGCATGTTTGCAGACCTGTTGTATCACACTTAAATGATATATTGTAGGTATTTAGAAGGAAAATACATAAATAACAAAGTTCAAGTTTAATTTATATGAGTCACGTCGCTTTTGTCCCATATGTTATGTTTGTCAGAGTTCTTTGTGTTTGGGGAAAACTTTATCCCTAATGATGAGTGATGGTGTCTGTTAAAGCATAATAGGACCTGTGTACTAGTCTTGATGTTGATATCACAAAGTCCACATACATAAATAAATAATTAGCTGTCTGGAAAGCAAATGAACATTAGTAATACAGAGACTGTAGTCCATCTCGCCAGCTTGTAGAAAATAAGAGGTATTTCCCAGGCGCAGTTTTTCGATTATGTAAAAAATGGCACAGAAACATCAAATGAGGGTAACGAGAAAAGAATAACACCACTTCTCAAATTATATGTGTAAAGGAAGGCTAAAACCGTGGTTGATGTAATTTTTGGGCAGTAAGCGCCAAGATCCCGAACGTGTGAGAGGGGGATTCCCTGACAGATCAATATCTGGCCGGGCGGCCGGAACAGTTGCCATGGCGACCAGCTGCTGCGAGACAGTGTGACGCCCACGCCCGGGGTCGGTCCCGCCCTCTCGCGCCTCTCTCTTGTCTCTGTCATTCTATCTTTTTCTCCCATCGCTCTCTCCCACTAACTCTCTAGGCTTAATCGTTTTTCGAGATGCTGCCGTTCAGGAATTAATTACTCTTGCTAACGAAATTTGTGTCTACCTGCAAATAACGAGATACGTGATGGCTTTAATGCTCAGTGTTATACTGAGAAAATAGAGGCTTTCGATTAGTCCTGTGGGAGTATCAAGGAAGAGATTTCAATGCCTTGTGACGAATAGACCGTCAAATTTGATACAGGTGTGGAATGATCCCAGCAGTGTAGAGGTTGGGTATATAAGTAATTAATTAAAAATAATATTTCCTAGTTTATATAGGTACTTGGCTCTATATATCTACTCATAGAAACCAGAATTGTTTACTTGTTTAACTAAAGCAAGGCTAGAACTATAAAACCATAACATTGTAGAATGTTGCCCTTTCTTAAGATGTGGTAAGATCGTTTGAATGGTCAAACTATGCTTTCACAAGACAATAATTTGAGGTTGGTTCTCTTTCAAAAAGCTTGGCGAAATAAAATTTTACGTGGCACACATAGCTTACAGTGAACGTTTTGTAATGTCATTATCGTTAAGGTACGTACTCACGCAGTGAGTTCCGAAGAAGTAAGTATTTTTAGTCTACTAGTTTTTTGGTCGATTTGGAAGCTACAAAGTTGCATAAGGCCCTAACAGGTTATTTATTTTCTAGTCAAAACGTTTTCTATTGGATAGCGCTTTTGATTCCACCAGAAGTCGCCTCTACTTCGGTATTTAAAATAAGGCATTCTATATATACCTATAATTTCTGTGGCTAATGGAATTAAAATCCTGAAGCTAGCTTACTGCACTGAACTGATATATACCTATTAACGCATTTTTGATTTTGCATTAGATTGACAGTTGAGAAATTGGACAATTTAAAAGAAATTTTTACACAATAAATTGTTTATACTCACCTATCTGCTGTAAACACATAAACTAACAAACCTAGTAAAAAGCCTATGGTTTTTAATAAAAAACAATGATAAATTTATTCTATTAGATGTAGAGGATTCTCTTCATTTTAAAAAGTAGCAAATGCGTATGGTAGTGAATTTTCATAAAAAGGTTTTTAATAGCAAATATGTCTTCTTTTAACGAAAGCAGGCATCAAATTTGATTACCAGTATAACCTATATGGTAAAAACAATGTACCTACCATATTTCTTTAAAAAAACTTTATTGTTTAAAAATGTACAAAAACTTAAAATGTTCCCGAAGAAACTGGTTTCACAGACAACGAACCCTAGGTTAATAGCACACTGAGTTATTTAAATCTGAGGCATTTAATAAAAATTCGCTACCAGTGCACACTTGGTGTTGATTGCCATGAGGCTTCTTATACGGTGGTTATAAAATTGTTTGAAAAATGTCCAAGCTTCTCATTTCTTTTTATGCTAGTTTGCAAGTTCAGTTTTTCATTTATTCGGTCCTTGAAAAGGTCCCAGTTGGTGTGGTTCTTAAATAATGTTGGCTTTGGTGTTTTCTTTATAGTTGTTTAAGTCTGAGTCCCCAACACAGGTATATGATCTGATTATAAGTCAAAATATGACTCTGTGTCAAACTGCCACACCATTTACTATAACATAATCCAACAGATCTGGTGGTTTGTTTGAGTTTGCTGGCCAGTTTGTTGGTTCACAGCTAGAGAGATGGTTATAGTGCCTGTTTGAAATCAGTTTATTAAACTCACAACCTTTGGAAGTAGTAAGCCTGCATCCAAAAATAGTGTGTTTTGCATTATAGTCACCACCAGCAATAAACGTTGGTCCAAGTGTGTCAAAAAACCTCTAAAGCATATTTTCAGTTATTCTGTGTCTAGTACAATACACAGCTGAAATAATAATTAGAGAATTAGAATACATACTTACCTGTATTGTTGTGGCCTGCTGGTACTCCATTTTATATTTTTGGATTCCTTGGTGTACTATTGTTGATCTAATAGCTACCGCTGTTACTCCATCTCCTATTCCATATGGATGATTGGACCAGTAGACTGTATAGGCTGACATTTTTTGAATCACATTGCCGTATGGTGTGTTTCAGAGGTGAGTAAATTTTAAATTTTAAAATATTCGCAAAAAAACTGGTTTCCTAGCCAACGAACCTTAGGTTAATAGCAAATTGAGTTCCTGAAATCTGAAGCATTTATTGAAAATTCGCTACCAAAGCGCACTTTTCGCGTCCCGAATTTTTTTCTTGCAAACGTGCATTATTGTCCGATAGAAAATGCAACAATGCAATAATATAAGCGATTAAAGAAAAAAGGAGAGCTTGTATCACCAACCACTTATCGGCCATACTGTGATTGTACAAATAATTTTATAAGATGCATCTCAAGACACCCTACAATTAACGTATATACTTTTTTCTCGTATCCTGTATAATAACGGACATATTGAACTTTACCCTAGAAATTCGCCACTCTGTAGATTTATGTAAACAGATAAAAACCGAAACTAACTCCAGGTATGGGTTCTAGTGGGCCTGGTTCGCGCTTATTTGAAGATATCTTTTCAAAATTGAGCAGTCACGGTCTCCTCATTGGCGAATTCTTTTACGAACCTTCGGTACAAATGATAGGCTATTAAATCGTAAACTCAACTAAAACTACCGCCAAAGCATCAGAGAAAGGGTCTATTTAAAATGAATGAATGTTCTGCAAATATTTTAGTAAAATGGCGGACAATAGCGGTGGAAGCTGAAACTTCAGGTTCTGTAAAACACACTTCTTGTTACCTCTTTTCTACATAGCCCGTATTCGTTCGGTTCTTTGCCCAAAATTTACCAATTTTGATGTTTAAAATCGCGAAAAACTATAAAATTCCAAAATTAACTTTTCGGGTACTTCTTGACCCTTTTGAGCCAAGCAAACCTAATCTTTGTCTGTAATATACAATATATTTTGTTATTGACATAAAGTATGTTGATTTTGTGCGTTTCTCTGGTCAACAGTGGCACCCAATTTTTTTTCCTTTAAATGCCTATAACTCTTTTTTCTTTTACCCCAGAGATGTACATTTTGGTACGTAATATACTTTAATAATATAAACCTGCATACCGAATTTAGTTGCCATAGCTTCCTTATTTCCAGATATACAGATATACAAGTGTTCCGAAAGAAGACCCAAAATTTTCTCGGAAAAACTGGTCCAATTTTCCTGGGGTATCGATGTGATACATACATACATACACACACACACACACACACACACACACACACACACATATATATATATATATATATATATATATATAGCTTTTACGTCCAACCGAATGGTTTTTACAAAATCAGGGCAACTATAATCAATGCTTTTCCCCTTGCTGTTTTTACCGCTAGCCTCTACAATAGAGTCTATTGCATTAATGAGATGAATAGACCATTAATCAAGATATGCAGTCTGAAAAATATATTCGACTAATTTGATTTCGATCACACTATAATAATTAATATGTACAGAAGTCCTTATACGACGGTGGATCCGTATGCTCCGTGTCTTACCTAAATAATTAAAGGCTAGGAACGATTATTTATTTTTTTAACATAAGCGCTCTTAGTTTTCACACATTTTCGCACGATGTTTGGGCATTTATACAGCTTTTAAATAAAATATTTTTCCGACTTCTTCAAATCAGTATTTTAAAGCCACCTCCACTTTTTTTTATCTGCTGAAAATCTCCGCTCGTCAAGTATGCTTTGAGTTTTGGAAACAGTATGTAGTCACTGGCGTGATATCTGTCGAATAAAGTGGATGATCCAATACTTAGAGCCTCGCGCTGTTGATGGCAGACATTTCGATAACTATCTTGTTAGTGAGGCTGGGTTTTCGACACTTAAACATCGCGGAAGACTCATTTACAAAATTATGTCTTACACATACAGATTTTTTGATTTTTTTTTCTACATGATGCTGTACAATTATAAGAAATAAATAATCAAGTAAGATAAATACTATTTTGTTATATATATATATATATATATATATATATATATATATATATATATATATATATATATAATATATATATATATATATATATATATATATATATATATATATATATATATATATATATATATATATATATATATGCCAAATGTCAGAGTAAGAAATGAAGACATAGTGTCTCGTCACAATGACAAAAGTTTAGGGTTTAGTCTTCGATAAGAAAGCTAATGCTTACTATTTTATGAGATGCTCAATGTGTCATTTAACAATAGACGGCCGCTAGTATGCCAAATCGATTTTTATGTTACGTAAACCTATATAAGAGGAAAACGTCGCGGAAAGTTGATAAAGTCACGCTTTTATCAAAACGATGCACTAAATGACAAGCCAGTTATTGCAATGTTTGCCATGCGTTGTGTTCTAACTTCTAGAGCATCCACCTTATTCGCCAGATATGGCGCCAATTGGCTACAAGTGGTTGCAAAAACCCAAATATAACTTAAGAAGGAAGGATTTTTGACAGGTAATTGAAGTGGAAGAAGCAGTAAATGAGTGGTTTGAAAAAGTCGGACAATACTTCTTTTAGAAGCTGTTAAAATGTTAGAGCATTGTTGGAAAAATTGTGTAGATTGATTAATGTGTTAGAGTTAACGGTATACTGAAAAATAAAAATAATTTTTGGTTTCTATCCTTTCTTTATAAAAGTGGAGGAAAAAGCATAAGAATCCGCACTCATATATGCATTAATTTTTATTGAAAATGCTTTTTCATTTTCTAGGAAATGTTGCTTTTTATTAGCAGATATTTTTTTGTTTTGCTGAAATTACATAAATTAGATTAAGCTTTACATTCTGTAACTTTTAAATTTATGTGGGGAGCATCTGTTGTATCTAAGCAGTATTTCATGGATCACCACATTCAGTACTTCAGAAATTTCATGGAGAGGAAACAAAGATCAATAAAATACTTTAACTGTTGCCACATTATGTGCAGATGTTTCTCTTACAGCTCAGCTGGTGTTTCAAATTATGCCGCAATTAATATCCACACTTCTCCCAGTGTATATTTGATCTCCTCGAACGCATGAGTATTCTCGCGTTCAAGGAGATCACGCAATGTATAGTTCAGATGAAGAGGTAATAAATATACAGGCACGTAGCAAGTTGCTAACCCAAACAAGTGTCAAATATCATAGAATGTGACTGGGAGAAATACCTTAATAAGGTAAATTGTACATATAATAACGAGTGACTAAGCACAGCTACATCTTACTGTTTTGCTATTGCTTAGTAGTCAAAATGAGAAACATATTGTTGCTGTTCATCCATTTTACTCGGGCGTAGTTTTAAGCTTTAGCTGATTAGGTAGATAGGTGCTTATACATCATTTGGAAGCCTATCTAAATATATTATTTGCTTTATCTAATCTCAAAATTAATATGCTCTAATTACTAGATCCGGAAATCTGGGAGGCCACAAAATGATACCAACATCGGCATTTTTAACTGCTCATTTATCCATTCACATAAGCGCAAAGTGGAATGGGCATAAATTTAAGCTTCAGCTGATTAGGTAGAGGAGGTAGGGGTTGGTTGTCACAAATTGTGGATTGAAATTTTTTGGGATCCCCATATAATATTACGTTACTTTTACATGTACTTATACTGAAAGCGGACTGTCCTTTATCTTACACCATTCTAAAGTTACATAAAATACAATAACTACTAAATAAAAGAACTCAATTTTTTATAGGGGAAGAAATTGTAATGGCTAACTCTGTAAAGAGGGTTAAGTTTTTATCTATAAGGGGTTAGTTTTTATTTTAATTCAAAAATGTCGTCTATCATCATCATTATCAGAATTGCAGTTTTAGTGAATTTTCTTAAAAAAAATTCACTAATGAGGAGATCCCGACTTTTGAATTTTGAAAAAATTTCTTCAAATGAGCGCTAATTAGGCCCCCCAAAAAACATATCCGGGGTCAGTTTCAATTTTTATATGTTTATATATATATATATATATATATATATATATATATATATATATATATATATATATATATATATATATATATATATATATATTATATATATATATATATATATTATATATATATATATATATATATATATATATATATATATATATATATATATATATATATATATATATATATGTATCACGCCGATAACTTAAAAAATAATAGGCCGATTTTGATTAAATTTGGTGAAAAAATTCCTTTTGCAAATGGCTTGGATAAATTCGTTAGCCAGGAAAATCTGCCCAGGTTTTCCCGGAAAATTTTGTGTTTTCTTTCGAAAAAAAATCATATCTCCGGAATTAACAAAGTAAGGGCAACCAAATTTGGTACACAGGTTTACATCTTTATTTATATTTAGCTATGTATCTCAAACGACAAAAAAGTTATAGGCATTTAAAGAAAAATAAATTGGGGTTTTCCTCAAAACGTCAAAGTGACTATTTAAAATGTCAAAATTGGCAACATTTAGGCAAGTAACTTGAATCTAATACGGGCCATAGAAATAAAATGTCTCAAGAACGATGTTTTACAAACCCTAATGTCTTAGTTTCAACCGTCATTGTCCTTCATTTTACTAAAATATTTGCAGAAAATTCATTTCAAATAGACCCTTTCTCTGATGCTTGGCAGTAGCCTTAGCTATAGAGTTTATCGTTTAATGGTATATAATTTTTGTCGAATTTTCGTAAAAAATCAATAAAGCTCAATATATCCGTTATTATATAAGATATGAAAAAAAATTGTATATATTAATTATAGGGTGTCTCGACCTACATCTTAAAATAATATTTCTACAATCACAGGTGGCCCATAAGTCGTTGGTGATACAAATTTCCTTTTTTTTTAAAATCAAACACGCCTTATGTTATTGCATTTTTGCATTTTCCATCGAAATATAATGCATGTTTGTAGGAAAAGAAATTCTGGACGCAGCAAGTGCGTTATGGTAGCGAATGTTGATCAAATGTTTCATATTTGAACAGCTCCATTTGCTATTAACCTTTAAGTTTACTTTTGGAAATTTTTGTACATTTTCACACAATAAAGTTATTTTGATGAAACATGCCACATTGTTTTTACTATATTGGTTATACTGGTAACCAAATTTGATGCCTGCTTTCTTAAAAAAACACACATATTTGTTATTAAAAACATTTTTAATATATAAAATACATATCTTGATCGATTCACTGTCCATGCGCCCACTCCTTACATTTTATACATTTAACCTTTATTGCACCAGGAGCTTACTTGAAATAAGGTTTGCAAAAAATAAAAAGACTCGATCCTTCTTATTTTTGTTTAGATTTTTCTTTGTGGTTTTTTTAGTGAATCTTCATTAAGAAAATTCAGTAATAAAGAGGCATCGATGGTGAGACTTTCGGCAAATTTCTTGAAATAAGCGCGAATTAGAGCCCCATTTCCATGGTCAGTTAAAAACTTTACATATATATATATATATATATATATATATATATATATATATATATATATATATATATATATATATATATATATATATATATATATGTATGTATGTATGTATCCAACCGATAACTCAAAAAATACTACACTGATTTGGACCAAGTTTGGGACTTACCCTTATTTTGTTAATGGCTTGGATGAGTTCGTTCATCAGATCTTAATGCCCATTTTTTTCTTAACAAACAGTTAAAAAATATTTTATAAAACGCCATACCTCTCAAATTCCTTACGTGATTGAAACGAAAATCTGCAGCTTAAAAGAACATAAACAGACGCGGTTGTGTACCACTTTTCAAGTCTTTTGATGAAATCAAAATCAAATTATTCAAAATTAAAATTAAAGTAATCCTCGACATCATTTCAGATTATGTAATGCAATATCTACAATGTTGGATAAAGACAGATGAGGTTACCTGTACTGCTATGCTATTTAAATAAATGATGAATAAAAATCTAAACAATGGAAGTGACAAGTATCATTGCAAGATGTCAGAATGTAGCACATTGTGGAAAGTACGACAGGGACACCATCTCGATGCGGAACCAGGTAGTATCTAGTTAACACAAAATCTCATAGATGGAGACTTTGTATACAGTCAACTAACAATTTTGTAAATCAGCCCTGGCCATTTCTTCTCTAATACGAGACAACGTTTGCTTTAAAAGCGGCGACCCTAGCGGCTTGATAGCTGACTGACGTTAGACGACACCACTGATTTTTAACAGCAGCAAGTAGCTTGCCAGCTTAACAAACGCATTATTTTTACGCTTCGTCGCTTGCGCTTGTTATGTAGCCTTGCTGACCTTTTACAACTGACTTTTACCTAACCCAGCATATTTAAAACATGGATATAAATATTGAAAATAAATATTAGACGATGGTTAATAATGAAAATTGTGAGTTAATGACTTAAAACAATAAAATTTTCCATAAAATAGGAAATAAGTATGTCAGTAAATCATATTCTAAGAGCAGTGTCAACACTAGGTTTTTAATGTTTCTTACTTGAGCCACGAAAACGGGACCCCATAGCCATTGTTATTATTGTATAACCGGGGAAAATAACCAATGCATTATGTAGTAATAGTAACAGTATGAGCACTTTAAAGCGTATTTCTGTATTTATCATATTGTATGTTTCAAACAGGTACAGTCTCCCGCTCAAAATTAGACTACCTACGTTTGTTAACCGTCCAAGCCTATCGAGCTTAATTTACAAGCTGCTTGCTTGCGGCGTCGACCGGATTTCAGTGTAGTTTTGGACAAAAGCTAGATTCATACACTCGCGAATTGCGAAATCGCCGAGAAACGTATTCCTATTGGTTTATTTAAAATAATATCGTAAGACTGTTATTTTTTATTAGATTTTATAAATATATTTTACTAATTGTTGTGTACACACAGTTAGGCACGATCTAAATGTCTTCTCTACTTTTAAGTGTGTGTAGGCCTAATGCTAATTAAGGCCCCCCTTAATTATACTTACTTAGCTTGTGCATATATATATATATATATATATATATATATATATATATATATATATATATATATATATATATATATATATATATATATATATATTTGTGTGTGTGTGTGTGTGTGTGTGTAATATAAAAATAAAAAGGAAGTAAAACAGCAAGTGAATTTATTTACTTTAGTGCTGTATTCGATATTCTCTGAAACAGATATTATAGGTGACGGAGTGGAATGTAATTTCGATAAATAAACAGTTTGCGGTACGGGGGTTTTAGAATATTTTTTTCAGAAACCTGCTTAGAACCCTACTTGGGTGCACAAGCCGCAAGGCTAATTTATTTCAAACAACCCCCAGGAAAGTTAAGAGACCAATAATGAATAGGGGCGCTGGGCGGGAGGAAATATGAGCGAAAAATGCTAAAAAGCCAATTAGTCGGATTTTGAAAAGATGTTATCACATTTTGTAGCAATTCCTCCTTTAAACCTTCTCTACCCCGCACAACACCCATATTCTCCCAGGTCCAGTAACATTCTTGGGGGTTGCTCCCAAGAAATTTTTCTTGTGCTTTGTCCTTTGAAGGTACTTATATGCATACACAAGCGGAAGGAGAACCCCCCATGTTTTCGCGTGAGGAACCAGACACCCTCTTCCTTCTGGGGGTTCCTCTTCTCCTTCTGCATGCATAAAATCATTTTCAATGCATGAACCAGGAGAAGTTTTTTATGTTCAGCTTTCTGGTGTATTTTTTGTTGAGTATATTTTCCGTTTATCAATTGCTTTGTTTGAGTTTTGTATCCAAATGACTGTAAAAATATTTATGTAAGAGATCATGCTTTTGCTTGCCCTTCTTTACCCTATTTTTACTGTTCCTAATTAAATAAGGTCATGTTTTCTAACTTTTAATATAAGGCCAAATCACTATAATATATTATTCTTATGAAAATTCACTACCATAACGCACTTGCTGCGCTCCGAACATTTTTCTTCTCTGTATTTGCATAAATTTTTTTTTAGTTGTTTAAGCTGCCTGTTATAGGTTTGCCGCACGCTTCTCGTCATCAGCAGCTAGCTTGTCTTTGTTGGGGGCATCTGTTTAAGTACACGCTTTTTCGTGCTTGCGGTCTTTGTTTGTCTTTTGAGTTTTTCTGCTTTAAGAAGTGCTTGTATATAACCAGGACCAAAATCTTTGGCTACACTTAATGTACCAGATAATTCACCCACTAACACGAGAGTAATCGAAGAAGTGTATATTGCAAATCATTATGTGGTTCCGAAGGTGATAACAACTTGTAAACCACTATTTTGGAAGGAATTGCCTTGCGCGAGAATGTCGTCTGATAAATATAGACGATCCGTGACTTCTGAAGTGAAAAACTCGTGGACAAGCACTGACTGACATGTCCAGAACGTTCGATACTATTAATTGTAAAACTTAAAAAAAAACTTTATGCTCTGGTCATAAGGGGCGCAATTAAAGATTGTGTTGTGCCTAATTATATAAGTCATGATCATGTGAACATGCATTCTGACGACGTGTCTCATCCTTATTCTGTCTTTTTTACACCAAAAGTAGCTCTGTTGAAAGATGATTTTATGTCTGGTGTTCAAAAAATAACTCAATCTTAAATAAAAATAAAACTATCTGTACCAGCATACACCCACTTAAGTTATATAGATTTTAAGATCAGAATTGACGACTTAAAAATACAAATATTTTTACCAGCCTACAGCCACTTATATTAGATATAAATATCAGAACTGACTTCTTACAAGTTTATTTTTCAAAAACAGCTATGTTTCTGGGACTTAAATTAGATAGCAATTTTCGGTTTAGCGATGTTTTAGAAAGTAGGAGATGTGTGGGTAAAGCTGGGAAATTTGGTAACACACTGTATATTAGTGACCAAGCGACATTTTACTAACAAACTCACTTTTATAAAAAGACTCTGTAAACGTAATAACAATAGAATATATACAAAACCTTTTTATGTCAATATTATTACACATATAAGAAACACATCCGATATAAAAATATGGCTTGAGTTTCGAAATATGGAAAAAATAAATAAATAAACAACAAAAAGATAGTATGGACTAGTGTAATGCAATTTCATAAATATTAATAATGCAAGCCAATATAACTACAAACAGGCAGATTCAGCACCTTCATTACACCACAGTGCTAAAATGCATAGACAACGACTTTGCCTTAATAAATTTCACACAGATTATTAATTATTTGTAGGTGATTTATGTTGTTATTAAATGATTTTATAAATAACACTACGCAACAAATTTAACTTATGTTTTGTTTATTGTGTAGTTTTTTTTTAAATTATTATTCGGGTGCCATTGTCATTTTAACTTAATAAAAAATTTTTAGTAATAAGATTTTATGAAGAAAAAATGTGCGGAAAACTTCTTTTTCAGTTAAATTTTTGTTAGTAAATAAATTGAGCAAGTTTTTGCCAAAAATTATATTGAACATGAAAAATCTGACAGAAAAATAAAAAAATTAAGGATTATTGCTACAAAAAAAAACCTTTTTTTCACTGTATCACATATTTAAACTTCAAAATGGGTGATAAAACGACTTTTTCTTTTATATTGGCCACATCCATCTCCACACATAATCCCCCATCATTATTTTATCCTATTTATCTTGATAACGCCTTTCCATTGCTCTAATGTCTTGATGTAACCTTTCCCTATGTTCTTCGCTCACGTGTCCAAGGTTTTCTCGAACAAATTTAGATGAAAATGCAACAAATGCATCTTGATTGACATGCGACAGCCCATACTTTTGAAACCTGTCAATACACCATTAACAACTTCTACGTAGTTGTCGCTTTTATTATTGCCCGAAAAACACTTTGCGAGGACGCGAGATGCTCTCTGAGCCTTATCTTCCATTTTCAACCAGTTTGTTTTTAAAGTCTTCGGATAATAGCATATTTTTTTTAATTTGTGGCCCAGTAAAAATTCGTGCCTTTCGTTTTGCTATGGCGGACTGGGGAACATCGATCTAATATGTTCAAAGCAAAGTGAATTTGTGTCAAGAGCCTTCACGAATTGCTTGGTTAGCCCTAATTTAAGATGTGAAGGTGGAAGTAAAATCTTCTCTTTGACAACCAGAGGATTGTGAATAACATTTTAATTTGCCGGTATAAGATATTCTGTAATGGGCCATATGCGTTTAACACAGTGTTAACTATATGCACGGCTGACCCCCATGTACAAAAAACACGAAAATTTAGGATACCCGCCTTGCTATCCAAACAAGGAACCCATTATTTTAAAATCCCCAACACTTCCCACTGATACCGATGATATTGTATTTTTTGTTCAAGAAGCGTTTAATAATTGCATAGTCTTCTTTTAAGTGTGCAGAATATACAACCGGTGAGAAAGGTAATTTATTGCCATTGTGTAGGAGAATCTCCTTTAAGCTAGATACGTTTACGATAGTTATATGTACAGTCGTTGTCGAGGGGGTTCCATTGTTTAAGCCACGATCCAAGAATTTCAGCTTTTTCTTTTGTAAGACCTAGATCTCCTACCAAATAGTTGAAGTCTGGTTATCTTGGAAAATGTGACTCACCTTCGGGTATATATTCTTGGTCCTGTCTACATGATCCGTCAATTTCCGATTCAATTACTTTAAATTCTTGTCGTTTGGAACTTGAAATACCTAGTAGCAAAGGAACAGGGAGCGTATCGCTATGTGCAATTAGTGTACTGGTAGACTGTAAGTCCGGTAATAAATATTCTTTGGATTAGATGATTCTTATAGGTTTTTAAGTCAACAGGACAAAAATCACAATCTGTGACATGATTGGTGGGCTCCCTTCAAATTCTGGGAATGCCAAAAGACATTTTCCTGTTCTATTCTCTATACCATTCCTAACGAGTTGATCGACAGCTGTCACAAATTACATTTGTTGTCCAATTTTTGTTTATCTTGGGAAAAGTCATGCCAAAATAACCGTCAAAGCTTTGTATTCTGCACTATTTCAAATTTCACTTATTTTTTAATATGTAGTGACCGCAAACAACAAGACTATCTCGAGGATGCTTGCAAGTTCGTCTAGATGGCATTTTAAAGCATATATATATATATATATATATATATATATATATATATATATATATATATATATATATATATATATATATATATAAAGTCTGAAACTGAATACCTCGGGTATTCGTTCCAAAAGTTCTAGTTCGTCCTCATTTGAAAACATATTTGCTAATCTACCCGGCCAGCGCTTCTCTTTTATCAGCGATAAGTTAATTCGATCATTCTCTATCGAAGAAAATTTTACTTTAGAAAAATGTATAAACTTATTAAGAGATAATGTCGTGCCAAAACTAACTAACTCGCTATGGTGACTTATCAAGAAATATGGTTCCAGCAAGATGAAGCGTCTCCTCATTTTGGCTACGAAGTCAAACATTTCTTAAATAACCTTTATCAGATAGATTGGACGTCTGAAACAGATAGAGTAGCTGGTTTGGTCGCCTAATTTAAACTTTAGCGACTTTTTGTTATGAGGTCACCTGAAAAATGAAGTTTACAAAGCGCGGCGAAATTATTTAGACGACCTGAGTGGTCGCATTCTTGACGCAGCTTGTGCAGCGATACAAGAAACATTTGTAAATCTCAGGCGATCGTTTTTGAACATGTATTAAGTTTTATTACTTTTCAGTTTCCGATTTAAAAAGCCAACAGCCTATTTTATATTTCCATTGTCACTAATTGCTTAAACTGATAAATATTTGTCACTAAATTTTTTATTTATTTGTAAATTAAAAAACTTTGAAGAATCGTTATAAAACAAATCCTGCTTGAACACACTGGGCTATTTAAATATAAAATTTAAAAAAAATCAGGATATGCCACTCTATTTTAAGCAGCAACTCGACAGGGAAGACTTAAGTCAAAATATTTTATATTGAAAATCCCCCTTGAAATTTATCAGGGAATCTTTCCCCCAGTTTTCTGCGCTGTTTAATAAAACACCCTGTATACACATACTACTTGTTTAATAGAGAAATAAAAAAATACTTCTGCAAAATTGAAAATATCTTCGCTAAATCAATATCAAAATATTACAAGGCTGTTTTGGGGCGACTTATTTTAGAGGTTGTGTGTGTATTTAATATAGTTAACTTATCTCATCTTTTTTTTCCAATCTGGAACGGCGTGGTCCCAGTCTTTTGCAGCTTCGTATTTCAGAATTCAACAGAATAAACACACACACACACAAATATATATATATATATATATATATATATATATATATATATATATATATATATATATATATATATATATATATATACATATTATGTCATGAAAATTGCGTGCATAACTCCTTTTTGCTAATTATCTTAAAATAACTAATTTCAAATCTGAAAAACCCACATCGTAACAAAACACCTGTCGTGTGTGATAATGTGGTATAGATCTTACGTTCATCGGTTTTATAAAATATTATAAGAAAAATATATTTAGAAATGGGTCTTATTCAGTTCTGATGTGTTCCTCAACGCGTCATATAAATAATCAGTATTCAGTAGCATATGATGCAACTAGAAACTGTGTGTGTGTGTTTTGTTTCTTCAACGTCGGCCTATTTCCGCGACTATGGTCAATCACCGACGCCAGGGAGCAGTTTCTCCTCACTATCCTGGAAATTTTGCCGAACCGCTGTCTTTCTGTAAGGAGGATAGGGATCTTTGACGTGCCCAACATCGCATGGACACGGGACCGACTGCTTTACGCCCTCTCCGAAGGGCGGAACGTGCAGACATTCAACTTGCTCAAATACAATACCAGAACCTCGCTTGATGTTAATGTTACAGTTTATACTGAAAAAATGAAAGGAAAACCCTGGAATCGAACCCAGTACCCTTTGGTTCAGAGGCACACGTTCTTACCCCTGAACCACCGACGCTCTCAACTAGGAACTACTTTAGTGTTATCTTTAAATGATGGGCTTATGTAGTGAAAAACGTGTCTTGCTTGCCTAGTAATCAAAATTTCGGGACGCAGCAAGTGCGTTATCATAATGAATTTGCATAAGAATTATACCTACACTAATACGGCATATTACTAAAATTAACACTATAAATTTAAAGAGAGCTTAAAGATCGATTTTAAAGGCTCTAATACACGCTCGTTTGAAGATTTGTTTGAAAGTGTTACCATCGATATCTCTCTATTATCAAATAAATATTTTTATCTTATGTTCCAGCTCCTTTTAGGAGAAATGTCCCAAACTTCATTTTCTATGAAGCTGAAAAATGAAAACTTGATATAGCTAGGTACAGTAGATCTCTTTAAAAGAAACTTGTATTACAAATTTCGGTAAGGTTATAAAAGCTTTCCAAAAGAAAACTTAATTCATATTTAGAAAAGGAAAGTAGCTGCTAAAATATAAACGTGGCAGATATTTTTCCCTGTTAATCTAATAAGAAACCGGTTTTTCCAGCAACAAAAACAGGTTTTTGAAAACAAATTCTCTTCTTTTTTTATAAGGAAAAAGATATGTCTGCTAACATTTTAGAATTAAAGGTGACAAAGTTAATCGAGCGTTTTTAAGAAAAGTGAGATCTTGGTCCAAACGTTAGAAATCTGGACACTATTGCTTCTAACAAATATTGAAGTTAGTGAAACAAAACAATATGTCACATGTACATCGCGCAGGGATAGATCTCGAGCCGCTGTCGCGTCAGGCGAACACTCTACCCCTCGATCACGGAAGCTAGGTAATATATTTTGTGTTTACCAGAGATAAATAAATAACACTAGAAAAATAGCCCCTATTATAACATTGTAACCATACTAAGCAGTAAACAGTCTAGTCAGCATTATGGAATCATCCAGGAGAAACGACGCACTAATAGAATAAAAGACAAAGGAAAACCACATCAACAATAATGCAGCTGCTACACAGCGTTCACATCAACATCACCTTGCTGGGAAACCTATGACAGTGAAGCCGACCTATGGAGAGATTTTCATTCCTGTTCTGCACTTACTACTTTTAACACACGGCGTGTTATTGTTGTATTATTATATTATATTATTTTGTATTAACGTCTTATTATTGAAGTATTATGTCAGTGTTAGTTTAATCAATAAATAATTGTTTAAAAAACTCTTAGTCTTAAGTCTTAACCATAAAGTTGGTCGTGGTATTTGCACGACAACTTGCTGTCTCAGGAAATTTTATATTATATCGTAAGAGTAAATTAAGTAAACAGCTAACTACAGAATTAACAAACTGTTTTAAAATAGTTTTTATAGAGACATGAGGCTACTTTATTTACAATATTTGGTTCATTCTTTCGTATTTTCTCATATTCTTATAATGCTTATGAAACATACCAAATCATGTTTTCGCAAAAACGTCATATTTTATTTACAAAAACGATAGTTCCGTTAATTTTTTTTCTTAAACCTTGATTTTGTCACAGTATTCTACATTTTCAGTCTAAAACTTTATTTTAACCGCCCATTAAGCTAGAAATTTAGTATATCTTACAAATGTTGTGAACCCACTACTTAAAAAAGAATCATTTTTACAATCACATCATTTTTTATTTTATGTAATCTCTTATTCTAAGGTCGTAATTGTTGACCACGGTTTTCGGGATTTTAGTGGCCAAGATTTTTCGATCGCTAGTTCGAGTAGTATATTTCACCCGAGTTATTTGTATTGTTTGGTCCTGTAGTACGTATTGATCTACGCATGGCAGCTAGCTACTTTGTCTTTGTCAGGCATTGGGTTTTAACGACTTAAGTTGTTTCAATTTATGTCTTTCAAATTTTATCTTTCATTTGGAAAAAACTCCAAATTTTGTGAACCAAATCACTTAAAATTCACAACAGACGTTTATTTACACCATTTCTATCTATATACATGTAAAGTATCATCCAAGTTACTCTAATACTTTCAAAAATATAGCGTATTCAAAAATATTTTTGTTTATGTTTGGGGAAAAAATGTCCGTTATAGCTGATTTACAAACTCATCCGCGGTCTTAACAAAATGATGATATGTGCTAAGTTTCGTTCGAATCAGTTGTACACACACACACACACACAAATATATATATATATATATATATATATATATATATATATATATATATATATATATATATATATATATATATATATATATATATATATATATATATATATATATATATATATATATAAACCTATAAAAATTTAAACGGACCTTGGATATGAGTTCTAGAGGTCCCAATTCGCACTCATTTGTATTTTTTTTTCCGAAAGTCTTACCATCGTTACCTCTCTGTTTCTTAATGAAAATTAACTAAAAATATGGATGCAGGTTTTGAGCATTTTTATTTTTGACCACAGCAATAACTCATATGCTTATATACTATATATTTGCAAGTCAACTGTCAGTACACGTTTTCTGGGGTGTAGTTTTTCGGTAAAGTAGATGTCCTCCTTTTGTCTAGTATTCCAAGTGTTTTTAAGGTTATATCATAATACCACTCCATTATGCACTGGTCTCTATACACCACATACAACAAAGGAGGTTTGTGTACTATTCCATTTCGCTATAGTGATCAGGTGGATTTGTACTGTAAACTATTTTGTACTCAGTCGCTAGAGCACAATGCCCTCTACAATTGTTTGTCCTATTTACGCTAATAAAATTGTATCTTCAGCATATGTGAATTTACTGGAGATACACACCGTAGCGCAACTATACTGACCAGTCACAAAGAACATTTTGTTTCTCCTTGTTATTCAACTTACCTAATGATTTTGTTTTTCATTTTAAAATTTTTCTTAACCACCAAATTCTGGAAAATTTATCTTTTTATTATATATATATATTTAACTTTCCCCATTTTTTAATATAAAAATGGAAGGAAAGGAATAGAATTTCGACTTTGAGAACAGGCTCATTCAGTCACTGTCAATATTATATATATATATATATATATATATATATATATATATATATATATATATATATATATATATATATATATATATATATATATATATATATATATATATATATATATATATATATATATATATATATATATATATATGGATTTGACCTTGCTCTTCACAATGGCAAAACCTTTGATGTAAATTTTTACCTAACAAGCTCATTATTTTTAACTTATTTATTTTATCTCTCCATGAAATTGTTGTTTACTAAAAATAAGCATTAAAATTAAGGCCCTATGTAAGCTTATACATAGACCTTACATATGTATATTTTATATACGTCACATACTACAGGATGAATACTGGGACACTTTTCACACAAATGGAGCCTGTCATGGCAACTTTGTAACACACTGGGGAGGCTGCAGACAAAATAGGTAAACACAAGGGAGAACAAAAAGAATCTTAGTCTAAATAAACTTTAACCTACTATTACAATATTTACTGAGACAGTTCAATTTTAAAATGATAACAATTTATATACCTAATAGCTAAACAAGCCTATATGACGTGAGCCACCATAATGTTTTTATTACGACTGGTTTGTACATTAGTGATGTCACGTCGAGTGGGAAAGTAACACTGCTTTTTACCAAGGTGCACAATTAATTTTTTTTTGCTCCATGATGCATGAAAATCAAATGATTTAAATCAGCTGGGCTGGTGTTGTTACATGAACAGAATGGATTGTCTTCAACGTTTATTTTGTATAAATGAGACTTAAAAGCGCCATGACCTATGGTGATTGTGTTGAGTGTCATAGACAAGAACTAGGAAGGGATATCTCCTTGTAGGTCGGCTGTTTTCTTAGGTTAGATATGATACAACTAAAGTGTTTGTCGCAGCTACTTTTCATCTTATTCCAATGATCCTGCCATCTTCCATTACAAACATGCTTTACTTGGGGAAGAAGATCGGCGTTACTGTAAAAGTCATGTTTGCAACCTGTTTTTGTTGCTTTTTCAGCAAAATAGTCAGCCTTCTCATTGCCCTCAAGCATTTAATCTATTTATTATAATTAAATATAATTTTCGACATGTTGGTGCCATGAACCCCCTCTACAATTTTTTTAGCTGCACTACTAAAATATTTTTCATACCACAGTAAAATATGGATTACGCGAGATAACAATAGCCAACTCATACAATGTATATAAGAAGTACAGATCCCGATTCAACACCCAAGGTCGCTGACGAATGGGTTAATTAAAAGCAGCGCAATTAGAAGAATAGACTATTCATAGATGGGTAAACAACTAGACCTTCAAATCAGCAACCAGCCACCTGCTAGGATCACCTTCAAGAATGCAACTTAGGTGGAAACCGCCTCTCGGTCCACGCCCCACCAGAGACTATATCAAGAGAGACGTCATGAAGACAGCAGCAATAGCATCGATTCTGTAAGTTGTTTGCTTCCTTTATTTCCTATATATATATATATATATATATATATATATATATATATATATATATATATATATATATATATATATATATATATATACTGTATTTCCTCATATATTGATAATATTATATGTCTGATAGCGATATTGATAATTTAGAACATTTGGAATATAGATTAAGAAATATTAATATTGGCGAAATTGATATCGTAGAACAAACCGATATAAATAATTCTAGAAACAATTTAAATATGGCAAATCAATTCCAAGAGTTTTACCTTAAAGCAATCCCCGAATTTAACGGACAACCTGAAAATGTAGGGAACTTCTTAAAAGCTTGTGATCTAGTAACGAACCAATTCTATGATGCAGATAATCCAAATTTATATCTTAAACATTTTCTATTAAATTACATTCAAACGAAACTAATTGCACAAGCCAGGTTAATTATTAACACTAAAATTATAAACACATGGGTAGACTTAAGACGGGCAATTGTTGAGAACTTTACAGACCAGCGAGATGAAATTAGCTTACTAGGCGAATTATTGACACTGAAACAGAGACATAACGAGGATGCCTTAGCGTTCAGTAATCGTTGCAGACACATTGAACAATTACTCATCTCTAATTTAATATCTAATGAACGTAACGAGGGAATTTTAGTATTGAAACAAAACATGTACAGACAACAGACACTGAAAGCGTTTATCGGTGGGTTAAAAAATCCCCTTGGTATGGTGGTCAGATCCACTCGACCAGACAGCATAGAACAAGCTTTAAAATTTATATTTTCCGAGGAAAATTATGAATATAGGGACAGACTATTACAACGGTCAAATTTCAACAATAATAACAATAACAGGCATGACAAACAACAAAAACCAGTTTTCCAAAGAAATACCCCAAATTTTAACAGTATTCAATTTCAAAAACCCTTCCAACAACAAAATTATCGTGCACCTTTTAACTATAATTCAAACAGACCCCAAATGTCTCGCCCACAATTTCTGGGCAGCCCTTCAAATCAATATTCAATGAGAAGACCGACGTACAACCCTAATGACAATACTAGAAGATATCCACAGGCTATGGATGTCGGCAGTAATAACACGAGACATACTAATTTCAGCCGACAACAACCCTCACAAAATAGACGAACCAATTTTCCTCCCAACAATTTTCAAAAAAGACAAAATTTCATACCAGAAGAATTAAACTATAACGAAACGAATAATTCTTTTCCTTTCAATGAATTAGAACAAAGACAACATTTCTTACCAGAAGAATTAAATTATGACGCAACATATAATGAACAATCACCCTCCGAATTATACGATGCACAGCATCAAAATTTTCCGATAGCAGGGAGCTCAATAACAGAACCGTAATAGATATTAATAATTTTAACACAGTATCCCAGTTACAATCCATCAATGGCAAAATTCCAGGAACCATCGATTTGCCCATATACCACCCTAGTGTATGGACAATTATACTATACCTTGTGATAATAATAACAATAATCACAATAACTTCAAGATACTTCTGGCAGAAATCAAAAACGAAAACTGCTGACTCCAAACCAATTACTGGATTCCCGATGACTATTCGGAACGAACCATAGGCTTCGTTCTCTAAAGGATGGAGGAGATAACAATAGCCAACTCATACAATGTATATAAGAAGTACAGATCCTGATTCAACACCCAAGGTCGCTGACGAATGGGTTAATTAAAAGCAGCGCAATTAGAAGAATAGACTATTCATAGATGGGTAAACAACTAGACCTTCAAATCAGCAACCAGCCACCTGCTAGGATCACCTTCAAGAATGCAACTTAGGTGGAAACCGCCTCTCGGTCCACGCCCCACCAGAGACTATATATGGAAGTTACCAAACCACCGACGGACATTCCTACATTGTTATTGCTTGAGTCTCTTTTAAATTGTCATAATTTATATTTATCATTTTTTATTATTATTCATAAGTATTTTATGTAACTATAATCAATAAATTCTTTTAAAAAGTCAAGTGTGTTAACAAGAAAGTTAACTGGCGCAGTCGCAACGCATAGTGCTGAAGAACCAAAAGTATATTGATTCTTTGCGTTTCAACGCTTAACAGCCAAAGAACCGATCAAGAGAGACGTCATGAAGACAGCAGCAATAGCATCGATTCTGTAAGTTGTTTGCTTCCTTTATTTCCTATATATATATATATATATATATATATATATATATATATATATATATATATATATATATATATATATATATATATATATATATATATATATATATATATATATATATATATACTGTATTTCCTCATATATTGATAATATTATATGTCTGATAGCGATATTGATAATTTAGAACATTTGGAATATAGATTAAGAAATATTAATATTGGCGAAATTGATATCGTAGAACAAACCGATATAAATAATTCTAGAAACAATTTAAATATGGCAAATCAATTCCAAGAGTTTTACCTTAAAGCAATCCCCGAATTTAACGGACAACCTGAAAATGTAGGGAACTTCTTAAAAGCTTGTGATCTAGTAACGAACCAATTCTATGATGCAGATAATCCAAATTTATATCTTAAACATTTTCTATTAAATTACATTCAAACGAAACTAATTGCACAAGCCAGGTTAATTATTAACACTAAAATTATAAACACATGGGTAGACTTAAGACGGGCAATTGTTGAGAACTTTACAGACCAGCGAGATGAAATTAGCTTACTAGGCGAATTATTGACACTGAAACAGAGACATAACGAGGATGCCTTAGCGTTCAGTAATCGTTGCAGACACATTGAACAATTACTCATCTCTAATTTAATATCTAATGAACGTAACGAGGGAATTTTAGTATTGAAACAAAACATGTACAGACAACAGACACTGAAAGCGTTTATCGGTGGGTTAAAAAATCCCCTTGGTATGGTGGTCAGATCCACTCGACCAGACAGCATAGAACAAGCTTTAAAATTTATATTTTCCGAGGAAAATTATGAATATAGGGACAGACTATTACAACGGTCAAATTTCAACAATAATAACAATAACAGGCATGACAAACAACAAAAACCAGTTTTCCAAAGAAATACCCCAAATTTTAACAGTATTCAATTTCAAAAACCCTTCCAACAACAAAATTATCGTGCACCTTTTAACTATAATTCAAACAGACCCCAAATGTCTCGCCCACAATTTCTGGGCAGCCCTTCAAATCAATATTCAATGAGAAGACCGACGTACAACCCTAATGACAATACTAGAAGATATCCACAGGCTATGGATGTCGGCAGTAATAACACGAGACATACTAATTTCAGCCGACAACAACCCTCACAAAATAGACGAACCAATTTTCCTCCCAACAATTTTCAAAAAAGACAAAATTTCATACCAGAAGAATTAAACTATAACGAAACGAATAATTCTTTTCCTTTCAATGAATTAGAACAAAGACAACATTTCTTACCAGAAGAATTAAATTATGACGCAACATATAATGAACAATCACCCTCCGAATTATACGATGCACAGCATCAAAATTTTCCGATAGCAGGGAGCTCAATAACAGAACCGTAATAGATATTAATAATTTTAACACAGTATCCCAGTTACAATCCATCAATGGCAAAATTCCAGGAACCATCGATTTGCCCATATACCACCCTAGTGTATGGACAATTATACTATACCTTGTGATAATAATAACAATAATCACAATAACTTCAAGATACTTCTGGCAGAAATCAAAAACGAAAACTGCTGACTCCAAACCAATTACTGGATTCCCGATGACTATTCGGAACGAACCATAGGCTTCGTTCTCTAAAGGATGGAGGAGATAACAATAGCCAACTCATACAATGTATATAAGAAGTACAGATCCTGATTCAACACCCAAGGTCGCTGACGAATGGGTTAATTAAAAGCAGCGCAATTAGAAGAATAGACTATTCATAGATGGGTAAACAACTAGACCTTCAAATCAGCAACCAGCCACCTGCTAGGATCACCTTCAAGAATGCAACTTAGGTGGAAACCGCCTCTCGGTCCACGCCCCACCAGAGACTATATATGGAAGTTACCAAACCACCGACGGACATTCCTACATTGTTATTGCTTGAGTCTCTTTTAAATTGTCATAATTTATATTTATCATTTTTTATTATTATTCATAAGTATTTTATGTAACTATAATCAATAAATTCTTTTAAAAAGTCAAGTGTGTTAACAAGAAAGTTAACTCGCGGTACTAACTTATAAAGTCCAAACAATAATGTGACAGGAAATAATCCAATTTGATTATTGGTTTTCGGAATAAACACTGTATTTTATTGTCAAGTGCTTTATGTACAGTGTCTCCGGATAATAATAATAATGTATGTCAAATCCTAGTAAAGTTTCAAAAATGTGTTGTAGAATTTTAACATTTTAAAAGATATGGATGGAAAAATCAATAACTTTTATAGTCAAATTAAAATTTCCTCTCTTTGACTCTCATAGTATTGAGAGTAAAACTGTGTGGCCAATGATAGTAAAGTCAAGGCCATACAACCTTTTGACCACCACCACCACCAGTATGGATAGTGAAAAACAAGATTATGGAGGAGCTCCAATTGTGATCAAAATTTTCAGTTACAGTTTATTTATAGAGTTTATCAAAATTCTGTTTTGGTAATACCACGAGCTTAGGCCTTTTTGTGCGAAACAATATAAAATTAAACTCATACACGAATAAATAAATTTCGTTGCCTTTGTGGGGTATCTCGATTATGAATGTTAATGCAAGGTTGCGTAACTAACGATGCCGTAATCACAACCGGTATGGCACTCTTTGTTTTTGAGCTACAGGATGATTTTGAAAAAATGTCATTTTAAAGAAATATTTTTATATGCAAAGTGATTGGTCATTCGATACAGTCCTTCAGTGATCTGATTAGTCAGGATATCAGGAGAAATTTGAGCATAACCTTCCTTATCCGAAATTTAATTGTTTTTAAAATACATTTTAAAATTTTTTCCTTAAATTGTATATCTTAATTTTTAAATGAATTTTTAAAGAAATTTGCTTTATATCTTTAAAATTTTTCGACTGCATAATTTGTCCAACGTTATGTTATTATGTTTGAAATGAGAACAGACTATAAACACGCTCATGTGAAAGCCTTAAAGAAAACTGAAAAAAGATTAAATTATCTACTAAAATTTATTGTCTGCGTTTCTCTGAAAACACACAGGTGGGCCGAGGAAGCAATGGAGACGCACTGGGGGTCGGTTAGTGGCTGCAGGCAGGCGAGGGACTTCGTGGAGGGACTGGACAGATATAAAGCTGTCTGGTTACTCGGAAGGAGTCGACCTGCGCTTCGCCGCATCCTTGGGGTGCTGACAGGCCACTGCACCCTTAGAAGACACCTCACATTGATAGGCGTAGAGAGGGATCCCATTTTCCAGGAATGCGGCGAGGATAATGAAACGTCCTACCACTACCTCTGTGAATGCGAGACTTTTGGAAGTCTTCGAGCAGAATTGTTCGGATCGAGGACACTGCAAAGGAATCAGGTAAGTACCGTCCAATTGAAGACCGTCACGGCCTTCATCTCGAGGTCGAGGCAGTTTGGCGACGGAACCGAGGAAGAGTAGAGCATGGTTGCTGGGTTGCTGGGGTTGGCAAAAAGGTCCCAGTGTGGCCTACTTGCTTGGCGTTGGCCTCCCCACCACTGATACTACTACTACTACTACTACTACTTCTCTGAAAATGATTCAGGTAACCTGCGTATATTTTTATCAAAAACCTTTTAATTGCAATAGCTATCCGATGAGGTACAAATTTTACAACAAACAATTGACAGTCTCAAAATAAATTAGCAAAAATAATGCATTTTTGTTTCAAGAAGAAACGGTACAAACGTGCAAATTTTGAAAGTAGCGTTTGTTGTCTAACAAATGTGAAATTTCAATTTAGTTCCTACAGATCCTGTTCAAAATGTGAGCCCCTATTTCGTTTACATGTACGATACGGTCTTCTTATTTCAGTCTTCGTTATTCTAGCTGTGAGGGTATTGCGTATTTGTTGGGCAGCATATTATCCCTTGTCTTAGATTTTCTCTTGTATTGACTGGGGTTGCATAAATCATCTCTTTCCCATGACCCTAAAGGCGTTATATCTGGGCTTAGCGCTGCCCAACGGATTATGTCTGCCCTTCCAATCTAACCGTTACGAAACTGTTGATCCATCAAGACTCCACCATTATTTTGAAATATAATTTGCTGTATGACCGCGAGAGGCACATCTTTTAGAAGCAGCTCATCTCTCAAAAAAAATTCATAAATTTTTCCGTTAAGAATTTGAGTAAAAAGAAATGTAGTTCTATCAAATAGGAGCTAATAATGGCCATCAATATATTTTCCAAAAACTTCTTTTAGTAACTAGTTTTCCCTGTTAAATTGGGGGTTTCTTCTCTCTTTCTTCCGCCTAAGTTATGGAAATTAGTTATGCCCTCACGGTTGAAATTCGATTCATTCGTCCATAAAATGTTGATTAAAAAAATGACATCATCTGCATCTGAATTAAGAATGACGCTACAGAATTCTACTCTTCTAGTAGGCTCACCTTCTTCCAAGCTACAGGCAGGATAGTGGTAAGGATGCCATTCAAATCTGCGTATTGTAGAGAAAACTTTCCATTGTGAAGCTTTGTTTCGCCTCGACATCTCATGTGTTGAAGTGCTTGAGTTTTCATCCAAATGACTTAATATACATTTCTCATTAGCCGGTTGATAAACAGGGCGAGCACCAACGTCTACACTTTACGGAACCGTTTTCAGTTAGTTATATTCCGATGTGGTGTTGCAAACACACGAACATTTGGTATGCGACGGTTTGGCAAGCGACGTTCATATTCACGATTAGCTTCAGCAGGAATTCTGTCACAATAACCATAGACAGACAAGATGTCTGCATATTCTTTGTTGCTGCATGAGGCTATGGCAAAAAAATAAGAAAAGCAAGTAACAAAACTGAAATCTCTAACATTCAAGTCTAAATAACTAGAAAATAATTATGAAATTTACTAACAAGCATGCGTAAATGGAAACTGCCTGTCAGTGGTCACAATAGCATAGAGAATCCCTTTTGTTTGTTCTTTTTTTATGTAAAACATCGTAATATGGTAGGGAGCTGAAGCACTAGTTGTTGACCTGGAGTGACCGTGGCTTAAAGAGCCTTGCTCGAAGCCAAAACAAGTTATTAAAAAAAATTACACCTCTTGTCAAAAAACATGATTTTCCTTTCACGTTAAATAGAAAATCACGCGTCGACTTATAAGGCTTAAAAGCTACATTTTTATTTGTACTGACGTTTAAAATTTTTGAAACGTTTTTAAAAATGTTTCCAAAATAAGTCATCTAAACACATTTGCTATCTTTTTATGTCTGTAATATGTGGATAAATTAAATTGAGTCTTAATTTGTATTCTTCTCTGTCTATCATCTTACCTATTAATTTAACACAGTAACCATTAGATCCTATTTGCTTAATTATTGAATTTTATTTTTCAAAATTGGTTTCAAACGTAGGTATTGAGAATTGGGATTATTGGATGATGGTCTGAAATCTTTTACGGCAAAGTAGATTTCCTGTATATTAAACATCAAATAAATTATTTTCTAACCTTCTAACTTTCAAATGGTTAAATCTAAGAAATGTATATTTCTCCTTAGCTTCTTCTGCTAAAACTGATATTTTCATGAAGGTTATTTATTAAATATAAAAACCAAGTTAACTCTATAGTGCTTCTTTGAAAACATTATAATTAAATATATAAAAAAATAGTAATAGGTTGATCTATGATGTCGATATTTTCGTTTATAGAACCTGCGTTATTGCTGTTGTTGTTAATTAGTTATTGTATTATTACAATTGTTGTTACGTCGATTCTAATTATAAGTTGGTTTTAATTGTAGGTTAATCAGTTAAATATTGACATACATCACATTGGCATTTTAAAGACGTCATCTTTCATTTTTATCAAATTTGTTGTCTTCTAAAAAACCTTTTTGATCAAAACAACATAGCGTTGCTACGAGTTTTTACTAATTGTTGTAGGGAATACGTATAAAATAGTACTGCAAATTGAATCATAACTTCCACATAGCTGTGATAATCTACTCTCCACAGAAACACATTTTCATGAAATGAATTTAGGGTCTATGACTTGACCACAAAGAAAATATTCGTATTCCTGTACCCATAAACTTCCGAAACGTTATACTACTCTAGTTTTGAAAAAAATGTCAGTTTTCACCAAATCACCCCTCATTTATCCCCTACCTACTGAAGCGATCTAACCCAAAAACAATTCTAAGCGTTCCTTTGTCAGGTTCTAACTGGATGCCAAATTTGAAGATGATATCTCAATTTGTTCGAAAGTTATTGCGCCTATTAACACACAGACGTACAGGCCGATCGACCGACCGACAGACAAACCGACAGACAATTCGTTCCAGAATCAAGTTTTCTATATGTTTTGAACTTTTTACGCCGTTTAGCAAAAAAAATTGAAATTACTGTCACCCATTCAGCCACTAATTTAATTTTAGCACAAAATACCAGATGATTGATTAAATTGTAAGTTTTATAATAATCAAACCCTAAAACGTTATATTACTCGAGTTTTAACGAAAAAATGCAAATTTTGGCCAAATCATTCCCATTATCCGCTACCTCCTAGAGCGACTTCACCAAAAAACAATCCGAACCGTTCGTTTACCGGGTGCTAACCGTACACCAAATTTGAAGACGATATCTCAATTCGTTCTAAAATTATCGTGGCTACAAACAGACAGACATACAGACCGAAAGACCGACAGACCGACAGACCGACATACCGATAGACCGACAGACCGACAGACCTACGGACCGACGGACCGACAGACCGACAGACCGACAGACCGACAGACCAACAGCCCAACAGACCGACACACCGGCAGACCGACAGACAGACAGAATGACAGACACAAAACATTTATGTTCCCAAATCATGTTTTCTATATGTTTTGGCACTTTTTAAGGCGTTTAAGCGAAAAAAAAAAATTAAAATTTTTGTCGACGTGGAAGTAAAATTTAATTTTATCCTGTGTGATGATGTTGTCGAGCACCGCAACCGCCTACAGGGAAGAAAACCAACACTTGTGAAGCCAGAGAAGAAGCATCTACATATGTATTAATATGAAACAGTTTCAGCAAATAAGGGCAACAGTAATGAATGCATCTTTAATGTGGCCAACTACGCATGGTACACGGAACCGACGTCTATACGTCCCCTCCGAAGCGCGGAACGTACAGACAACGTACTTGATCAGACACAACGCTACGACTTCAGATGAAATTAAATTTACAGTATGTACTAAATATCACTTGATACTAAATAAAGACGTAGATACTTTTTATCTGGCGTCACAAATGTTCGTTTTCTTTTTTTTTTGTGTACCCGGTTTCGCTGCTTGACAGCATCATCAGACACGAGAAAACTGCATTGATTTATACGTATCCGTTGCTAAGTAATGATATTTTGATAAAAAATAATTAAAAAAATAAAAATCGATATAAAATAAAAATAACAGATGATGTGTTTAAAATCTCTACGTAATAATAATAACTAACAAAAATTACAATTATAACAATTATCTATCTAAACAATAAGATAAATAAATGAGACTCTATGCAACGAAAATATCGATACACATGAATCTATTGTCTTATTACAACTTTTAGTGAATTTTCGTAGAAAAAATTCACTAATGGCGAGATCTCGACTTTTGAATTTTGAAAAAATGTTTGAAAATGAGCGCGAACTAGGACCCCTATATATATATATATATATATATATATATATATATATATATATATATATATATATATATATATATATATATATATATATATATATATATATATATATATATATATATATATATATATATATATATATATATATATATATATATATATATATATATATATATATATATATATATATATATATATATATATATATATATATGGTGTATCACACCAATAACCCAAAAAATAATAGGCCGATTTTGATCAAATTTCGCATGTACCTTCTCTTTGTTTGTAAGTCGCTTGGATAAGTTCGTTAGCCAGGAAAATTGGACCAGGTTTTCCGGGAAAATTTTGAGTTTTTTTTCGAAAAATTTTTCTTCTGAAAAAATGAAGAAGCTATGATAACCAAATTTGGTAGGTCTGTTTACAATATAAAAATTAAACACTACACCAAAATTTTGATTTCTATGTTACAAGGAAAAAAGTTACAGTAAAATATTTAGTGCCAGATTATTTCTATGAAAATTCACTACCATAACGCATTTGCTTCGTCCAGACTTTTTTAATAGAGTCAGATGCATTTTGTTTCAAGTATGTAGAAAGAAAAGGTTCCAAGAAAGGGGAATCTATTAGACCAATTTGTTCATTTAAAACAAGGTATCTGTGGTCGTATGTGAACTTTTTTTTTTCTAAAGCTTCAAAAAAATCAAATTTGTGCTTGTCATTAGGAAAATATAGTGACTCTATGCGGTTATTTACTGTTGGTCTATGTCGAGTATCAATAATATGTTTTGGAAATGCAGGTTTGTCTACGTGGTTATTTCTAAATGAAGAAATATATTCCCTGTATCTGGTATTACAATTTCCAGAAGTATTTGGCCGATGTAGATTGCGCTACAGTGTGCACAAGCTAATTTTGAAACTCCCGCTTTTGTTAGAAACATGATTTTTCTTTCGCATTAAATAGCAAATCACGCGTTGTATTGTAAGATTTAAAAGCTACCATTGTATTTGTGCAGGTATTTAAAATGTTTTCAAAAATAAGTCATTGAAACACATTTGTCATCTTTTGGGTCTCTGATATTCGCATAACTAAAATTAAGCCATAATTTGTATTATTTTATCTTTATTATTTTATCTAGTATTTTAGCAGAGTAGCCATTATTAAATGCCAATTATTATTAAAATTTATTTTTTCAAATTGGTTTCGAGCATAGGTATTAAATATGCACGATGTATCATTGAATAATAGGCTTGACAATCTTTGTAAAAAAGAATGACATGAATCGTATGGTATCGTTGTGTATGTGTAAGTAGGTTTCCTGTGTATTGAAAGGTCAAATGAATTCTTTTCTAACTTCCAAAAGGTTGAATCAAAAAAAAAACATACAACTCTCAGCTTCTTCTTCCAAAGTAACTTGATATTTTTATGAAGGTTATTAATAAAATTTAAAAATTCATTTGATTCTGTAAGGGCACGTTGAAAACATGCTGTAGTATTATCTAGATATCTGTACCAAAAGACAATATAATGTGAAACTTCTGATGTTAAAATCTGGTTTTCCAAGCTCTCTAAGAAACAACGGTAGGAAGGGCTTCACTTTTAGATAAATTTTATCATTAAATTTACATTAGTTTTGTATATTCGTTGAAAATATTTATTATTTCTTGTCTTTTATGGCATTTACGTTCCTTTATAGTAAAACGTGTTCTAGTGGAGGTAAACACTCTCTAGGAGGTATTTTAGAATACATGTTACAAACATCAAACGAAACTAATTTACTGTTAGGACAAATAATAAGGCTATAAATTTTTCTTTTCAGTTGATACAAAAAAATATTTTAAAAGTCTTAAGACGTTATCTTGCCATAACATATTTTATCTACAAAAACTCGCTAAAATTATATAGACATCACTTCCTGTTATTGTTTGCTTTAGATGTTCTTATCTAGAATAATTGTCGAGACGCATGGTAAGTAGATAGACTCTGTCAGTTGGGTAAAATTGACTAATAGCTTTTCATTTACACTTACTAAGGCATACGAACACCGTTACTATAAAACTTTTAAATTTCAGAGGCAGTTTCAACCTAAATAAAAAGCAAAAAATATAGAAAGGAAAGAAAAAGGAAATTGATTTACTAGGAACTTGTACAGAATTCAATTGGTATTGGGAGTCTGTGATCCTCGTTAAGACTTAGTTTCGTTCTGTGTCGTCTATTTGTGTCGCGTTTCAGCTGGAAGAAGTTTTCATATGGGATTACCTTGACAATCCAGCATGAAGCAATCTGTTCTAAAATCAAAGTTAGATATTAAGGTGTTTAATTTAAAACAGTTTTTGGGATACAACAAAATAATAAAATATTATTCAAAGAGTACAAGATAACTGATATAGGTAAATATTTAAAGTGATTATACTAAATAAAAGCTTTAAAATACGAAGTGTAACAATTTTGTCGAGAGAATTATGCCAGAACAGTTTGGATATACTGTTTTAGTTGAGAAAATGGTTTTCTATCTACATATATTGGTGGTGACTAATCGTGGACAGAAATTGATGTATGCATTTAAATTAAAAAATTAAAACATAAAATTTAAAACATCAGCTTTATAATCAAATTTAATTTTTCTAATTCAATTCTCCGCATATTGGGTATATATCGCAAATTGCAACAAAAATTGTAGTAAAACCGGACACCTTTAGTCATAAATTTTAAACCCCGTTAAAATTTGTGGCGCTTATTTGGAGTATTAAAATCTCTGGACGCAGCAAGTGCGTTATGGTAGCGAATTTTCTTTAAAATATTTTTAATACCAAATGTCTTTCTTTGATGAAAGCAGGCATCAAACTTGGTTGCCTATATAGTAGAAACAATGTACCATAGTTGATTGAAACAAATTTATTGTTTGAAAATATATAAACATTTTTCAAAAGTCTAGATGCAGCAAATCTGTTATGGAAGTGAATTTCCATAAAGATGTTTTTAGTAGCAAATGTGAGCAGGCATCAATCTGATTACCGGTATAGCCTAAGTAGTAGAAACAATGTACTATATTTTAACAAAATTACTTATGGTTTGAAAATATACAAAAATTTTCCGAAAATAAACTTAACTGTTGGCAGATTTCTGAAAACAGTTTTTTGAAAAACGTTCGGGAGCTAAACTGCAAATTTACCGAAAATTCGCTACCAAAACGCACTTACTGCGTCCAGTTTTTTTCTTACAAACGCATCATATTTCGATAAAAAATGCAAAAATGCATTAACGAATTTGTTCTACGAAAATTAGTTAAACAAAAATTATACACCCCTACTTACTCCTGGTCCCGTAACTTCCTCGGGGAGTGTGAACAAGAAATTTTCCTTGGGGTTTGAAGATCCAGGGGGGTGGGGGCCTAGGCAGGTTTTTGAAAACAGTTTTTTGAAAAGCGTTCGGGAGCTAAACTACAAATTTACCGAAAATTTGCTACCAAAACGCACTTACTGCGTCCAGATTTTTTTCTTACAAACGCATCATATTTCGACAAAAAATGCAAAAATGCATTAACGAATTTGTTCTATAAAATTTAGCTGAAAAAAAATTATGCACCCCTACTCACCCCTGGTCCCGTAACTTCCTTGGGGAGTGTGAACAAGAAATTTTCCTTGGGGTTTGAGGATCCAGGGGGGTGGGGGCCTAGGCAGGTTTCTGAAAACAGTTTTTTGAAAAGCGTTCGGGAGCTAAACTGTAAATTTACCGAAAATTTGCTACCAAAACGCACTTACTGCGTCCAGATTTTTTTCTTACAAACGCATCATATTTCGACAAAAAATGCAAAAATGCATTAACGAATTTGTTCTATGAAATTTAGCTTAAAAAAAATAATTATGCACCCCTACTCACCCCTGGTCCCGTGACTTCCTTGGGGAGTGTGAACAAGAATTTTTTTTTGGGGTTTATGGATCCAGGGGGGCCTAGGCAGGTTTCTTAAAACAGTGTTTTGAAAAGCGTTCGAGAACTAAACTGCATATTTACCGAAAATTCGCTACCACAACGCACTTACTGCGTCCAGATTTTTTTCTTATAAACGCATCATATTTCGATAAAAAATGCAAAAATGCATTAATAAATTTGTTCTACGATAATTAGCTAAAAACCATAAACTTCACTAACCCTACAAATAAATATCCGAAAAGCCACCAAACTTAACTAAACTGACAGCTAAAGCATCAGAGAAAGGGTCTATTTGAAATGGATATTCTGTAAACATTTTAGTAAAATGAAGGGCAATGACGGTTGAATCTGAAACTTAAGGGTTTGCAGAACATTTTTCTTGCAACATTTTCTTTTCACAAACAGTATTTGTTTCACATTCTTTGCTTAAACATTGCCAATTTTGACGTTTAAAATTGCGAGTTTGACGTTTTGCGGAAAACTCCAAAATTTGTTACTTTAACTGCCCGTAACTTCTTTGTCTTTACAGCTAGGGACATAAATTTTGGTACAGAGTTCACCCTTTATAATACAAATACGTGTACCAAATTTGGTTGCCCTTACTTTGTTATTTCCGGAGATATGAATTTTTTTATAAAGAAAATACAAAATTTTCCGGGAAAACCTGGTCCCATTTTCCTGGCTAACGAACTTATCCAAGCCACTTGCAAAAGGAAGGTACTCTGCAAATTTTATCAAGATCGGTCCATTATTTTTTGAGTTATCGGTCGGATATATATATATATATATATATATATATATATATATATATATATATATATATATATATATATATATATATATATATATATATATATATAAACACAGATCTCCCCATAAGCGAATTTTTTAAAAAAAATTCGCTAAAAATAGCGCTTACACGATAAAAAAACTGACAACACTGACATTTTTGGAGGTATTATAGATTTAGACAACGCCTTGTCAAAGCATTTGAAAACATCAATGTTATTTAAATCTACTTTTAAGGATGTTCAGAATGATATTCCGCACATTGAGTCTATATCCAAAAAATTAAAGAAAATCTTACTGGAAACAGCCATATCTTGTCAAAAATTAAAAATTGTATTAAATTTGTAGACTATATTTAAAATGTCGTCTAAAGAACATGACGAATCAAGATATATGCGTTGAAAGTTCGGTCGTCTAGATTAATAAATCGAAGAATAATATCAAGAAGGAGCCATCGTAAAATGGGTTTTCATGGGAGATTTTGACTTATTTGTTCAGATTATGGGAAGTTGCAAATATAGATTTATATAACTACATCGTAACAAATAGCTCCTTGAGAGTAAATCATCATGGGTTTGCCCAAAAACCTTGACGCGCAACGAAGAAAAATGGTTGCTTATGGATTTCCAAAATAGGCAGCATTTTGGGTTTTACTTTGGCAGGTTGTACAAATTCTATTTGTTCTAAAGTAGGTGTCTTGTGAACTTTTGGCAACCAAAAAGAGTCTAAGGTTATACATACACGCACGTTTTATGCTTGCAAAAACTTGCCTCCTAGGTGGTTCAATTAAAGATAAAATTTTTGAACGGTATTTTTGTTAGAAATAAATACATGGAGGGGCCTCGGATGTATTTCTTGAATAAAAACCAGTAAGAAAACTTAAAATATTTTTTCTAAGTAGATGAAACGGTTAATTTTAAAAGTTATTGTCAATTTCAGTCGTACTGTGCCCCAAGCCGAAATCTAGATTAGTGCAGTCTCTACACTACGCACACTATTATGCTTACAGGGGCTTTCGGGTGCTGCTGCATCACTTAGAACGATGACTTTGTTTGTAACACGATCATCTTTGATATTGGTCTCACCACAGATGAAAACCAGATGAGGATTAACACCTTACAAGGCATATTCGCTGTTGCAAAAAAATTGACAAATGGCATTAGCCCTATTGCAGTGCGTGTTTAGTTGTTCGACGCCAAACAAACACTAAGATTGATTTTGGTGATGAAATATTCTAGATTCTAGACAATCACGTCTACGAATATTGTGTCTAATTTAGCGCAATGTATGTTCTTTTTTATCGAATTTTCATTAAGAAAATTTGCTAATAGAGATATCACGATGAAAAGCTTTTGAAAAAGTTTCTTCATATGAGCGCGAATTTGGCTCCCTAGAACCGAAAACCAAGGTCCGTAAATTTTTTATGTGTTTATATATATATATATATATATATATATATATATATATATATATATATATATATATATATATATATATATATCAGAGCGATAACTCAAAAAATGTTTAACTGATTTGAACGAAACTTCGTACATATCTTCATTGTATTTAAACCGCTGACCAGTTCGTAGATGAGCTATAAAGGACATTCTTTTCCCCCAAATATATACAAAACTATTTTTGTAAAAGCTATATTTTTGTAATTATCAGGGTAACTGGAATAAGCCTTCACATGTGGCTATAAATAATGTAAATAAACCTATGTTATGAATTCCAAGTAATTAGCTTTTTCGAAACTTGAAATAAAATCAGAAAGACATGCGTTAAAACGACTTAGTGGTTAAAGTCCAATGCCTGACAGACAGAGTAGTTAACTGCCAGGCGTAGATTGATTCATACCACATGTATAAACCACACATTAACTAACAGGCATAAAACATACTACCCGAACAAACATTAGTGAAATGTCGGTTACAAATATAGAAACTGACAGACGACATGAAACTAAAAATTGGCCAAGTGATTGTTCTTTAACTGGTGGATTCAATCAATTTTTAGAATACACTATATTTGTAACGTAATGAACGACGCCAAAATACAGCTTTAGCACAGCATAGATATATTATGCTGTGGTTCTGGACTGAAAGTACAGCATAATATAGTATACATCAATGCAACTCCCTATAAAAATCATTCTAAAACAGTTTCTTTTATCTTTAAACTTAAACATAGGACGCCATAGAAGACCGAAATAGTGTGGAATGCGTTTCAATGGCAATTCTTCTAATTCTGTAATCAATTATTACGTATACTTTAAATATATCCCGGGCATGAAGTCGATTTAA
Source organism: Tillus elongatus (assembly GCA_964006375.1). NCBI lineage: Eukaryota > Metazoa > Arthropoda > Insecta > Coleoptera > Cleridae > Tillus > Tillus elongatus. The sequence goes on from OZ023265.1 coordinate 117,381,157, forward strand.
AGTATCATGTAGACAGAACGTTGTTTGACATATGCTTAGATGGCTCAGGAGGCGTCGCGCTTGCCTCCTAAGCAGAAGGTTACACGATCGATTCCACCTCGATGAATGTATGCTTTTAGCGAATTTGCATTAAGAAAAATTCGCTAATAGAGAGGTCACGATTAAAAGCTTTTGAAAAAATGTTTTCAGATGAATGCGAATTTGGGTCCCTAGAACGCAAAACCAAGGTCCGTTAAGATTTATATATATATATATATATATATATATATATATATATATATATATATATATATATATATATATATATATTGAAAACCCAATATTTTTGTAAGTATCGGAGCAACTGGAATGATACTTTACATGTGGATAGAAATGGTGCAAGTAAACATATCTTGTGAATTTTAAGTAACCTGGTACACAATATTTAGAGTTTTTTCCAAATTAAGAATAAAATCCGAAAGACATGCGTTGAAACGACTTAGTGGTTAAATTTTAATGTCTGACAGACAAAGTAATTAACTGCCACGCGTTGATGGCTTTATACAACAGGTATCAACCATGCATCAACGGTAACCAAAGTAAATAAATACCAGGCAAAAAGCATACTACACAAAGTAGCAATCGTCAAATCTCGGCAGCAATTATGGAAAATGACAGACGACATGAAATTAAAAATTTGCCAAGTGATTGTTATTTAACTGGGGGATTAAATAAATTGTTAAAATATACCATATTTGTAGCTTTATAAACGGCCCCGAATACAGTTTTAGCGCAGCATAGATATATTATGCTATGGATTTCGTCTGAAAGTGTCGCATTATATTGTACAAATGTAAAGAAATCAAGTCAAGTCTATAAAAATGATTCTAAAATAGTTTATTTTATCTTTAAAACTTAAACACAAGACGTCATATAAGACCGAAACAATCCTTGAATGTGTTTCAATGGCAAATTTACGAATTCTGTAATTTATTGTTACGTACACTTCCCATATACTACTCTGGGCATAGAGCCTGTGAAAAGTATCATGTAAGCAAAACCTTAGTTGACGTATTACCAGCTCAGTGGAAGCGTGCTAGTCTAGTACGCAGAAGATTGCATGATCGAATCCAGCTCGATAAATATATGTTTTTGATGTTTTGTTTTGACATTTGGAGAAACAATAGGGCACAGATTTGATACATTTTCAACAAGGTCTCATTTTTGTTTGAAATGCCTGAATAACTTTGTCACCTTTGAATCTGAAATTATAATTTTCAGCAGACATTTTAGCGAATTTTTATGAAAAAAAATGTATCTCAAAAAATAACAAAGCTATTTCGATGAGAATTGGTTGATATATTGCCCCCGTGAATACGTTACTACATATCAAGCTTTAACTTTTTAGATTTATAGAACATTGAGTTATATAAATTTGAAACATTTAATGAAAATTCTCTACCACTTGCTGCGTCCCGAAATTTTATTAAAGATATGCATAACGTCGCGAATACCATTTTTAGTTAATAGGAATCCCCGATTATTTAAAGTCGCTTAAGTCTTTGTGAGTAATTGTCGCAGCTGTCAAGTAACCCATTTCATAGTATCTAATTTAGATGCAAATACTCAAGAGAAAATGTAGAATCAATCAAATTACTCAAACCATTCTTAAGATGGATTTTAGATTGTTCACACAGCAGATAACGGTTAAAAATTAAATTTACGAAGTCTTGAGGTTAGTTGGTGCATATAACAAAATATCAATTAAGTAAATCCCCAAACCCATTCAAAGGCAAGTGTCCTACTAAGTTTATTTTTTAAATAAAGATTCTGAGCTGTATGTTATGTTGGATTTCATCAAATATTTTTTGCCATATCTTAAGAATTTCACCTTTTGACTTAACTGTTACCTACCTGTTTACGATGATCATGTACATCGTGGCAGAACACTAATAATCACTAATAATAACAATAATAATCATATAGTTTAAATCTTACATTCATTGATTTGACCAATATTTGAACAATTATTTCATTATCACAGTCTAAAGAAAAGGTCGTTTTGTCGTCGCAACCATGATTCTCTGTCTACAGTAGCTCCCTTTATTTTATCGTATCTTCCACACTCTATCATTTGTGCCTCCCGGAATTTTCCACATGGGCTACCTCTTATAAGTATTTGTCGTTCAAATAATGTTGTTTAAAAGTTTCAGAATTTATACAATCGGTTTAGTATTGCCACTCTCAATTTTTTTTTGTTACCATCTTTCTTCTCTCAATTTTGCTAGCGCATTTTTATTCGTCTTTCCGTGGGTGCGCCATGTCATTTGTCATTTTTCTTCATGTTTACATTTTAAAAGCTTACATTCTCACAGTCAGTAAATAGGAAGCACTGGGAAGAAACTAGAGAGCGACAACTACTCCCCTGGCTAATACAACGACGCATAATGAACAACATCACTCACTAGCCACCTCACTTCAATCTTGCTGGGACTTGCGGTAAGATGTATAGTTATAGCTTTCTTCCCACAGCCTCTTTCTTGATGTAGTCTGGGATATGGTTCTTCGTTCGTACATATCATGCGGCGAAATAGACATTAAGAGAGGTGGGGGCTGACTTAGTCCGAACCAAGCTGGCATGGTGTCGTTGATCTAACCAGTAGTCATTTGTGGTTCAAAGCAAGCGTATATAAAGTACAGGCCTAGTATCAGAGCGTGGACTGGTCGGCAGCACGCTGGTGGTTGCCACCACTTATACATAATTGACACCACATTGCTCACCCCCTTTCTCAAACCGACGGGGGTATGGACCCATGGTCCAGCACTCCATCGGGAGTGGAGTTTAGTGGGTGCGAGTCCCACACTACCTCGTATTCCCACTCACCATTATGGTGGTGGGATTGAGTGTCTGCATAACTTGGCATTCTCCACTCCTGTTTAAACCAAAAAAAAAACTTACACCCTTCCGTCAAGAAGTTCTGTCATATTGCATTTTACTTAAAATGTTTAGAATTCCACAGTAGCATATTATAGGTTTTCAAGACAACATATACAGCCAGCCGTTTGTAATACGGACTGCGCATAGCACGTCGAAACATTCGAAACGTGCAAATATTGAACTTAATTCAATTTTAGATAAGACACAAGAATTTTGTCTTTTTAATTTTAATAATCACTATAGCGATCTATTAGGGATGGAATTTCTTAAGTTAGATGAAGCTGATATAGATTTTAAAAATCACAAGCTATATATAGGCGATAAAATTATCAGAATACAGTTTCCACAGGAACATAACAATAATCAATCGGTAACGATAGAAACCAAAGCAGATGGTTTACTATCATCCGAAAACCAATTAGATTTAAATAATATAATAACCCAGGGATATTCTGTAGATAATAACCATGTAAATTTTCACACAAATAGGTTACCTAATAAGGGCAGTGATAGTAGTTGTAATTATAAGGAGAGAATGAATGACTATAGAAATAAATTAAACTTGAACTTGAACAATTATGCAAGCGACAGTCGACACATGCATTCTGTTGACCGAGCTGAGTCATCAAAACCAAAGAGGACAATTCCACAGGACAATAATAGCATTATGAGTTATGTAAACTCTTGGCTTGCCAGTGGTAATAAGATAATTCGATTAAACAAAATCCCACAGAGGAGTTTAGATGAAGTTCCCACTACAAACGAATATTGTAATGAGGAGACTGATTATGTTAAGCTAAATAATATACAGGATGTTCAAACAAGTAACAAAAACCAGTTAAAGTCTAGTAATAAGTTAATTAAGCAGTCGAATAAAGCACAAGGTAGAGATAAAGAAACAATAAGGAAACAATATAAGGATGAACCTTTAGCCCAAGATGATAATACGGAAAAAATTGGGTTAAATACGGAAAAAATGTAATAAGCAAAACAAAACCTAAAGTAGAAACATCTAATTTTAATAATAAACAAAAATTAGCAATAAATAAACAGAGTAGTATGAAAACAAACTCCATAGAAATTAAAAATTCCAATACGACTAATAAATCTGAAACAAAAATACCCAAAGTGAAAGAATTAGAAACAGAATCAGAGATTAGAGTCCAAATTATTTTTTCTCATGAAACTAAAAACCGACATCGAACTTTAGATGAGACCTATACAGAAATGAAAGCCAAATTATCTTTTCCAAAGATGAGAAAGAAAATTAAATATTATATTAGGACTTGTGAATATTGCAACAAATAAGAATATAATCTGTTTACATTACAATCAAATTACATTACCTAACTAAATTAAAAATTCGAAAATCGGATAAATGAAAACGAGACATGACTTAAAAGACTGGCTAATAAGACGTACAAAACAAATTTATCGTAATAAGTAAATAAACTCTACAAATATATGAACATTAGATAAAAAAATTATATTCAGGACCGTACTCAACAATTCTACTCTTGAAACAAAGCAAAGTTATTCTAATAATATCACATTACGTAAACTAAACCTAAGTTCCTAACAGCAAGAATAAGTTACTAAAGTTACAAGGGACAATCTTGAATGAAACACACCCAATTTTATTATATATATATATATATATATATATATATATATATATATATATATATATATATATAGATAGATATAATACATTTTAATGTTATTACCTTGTTAAAATTATACTTGCAGGTTTAAAAATCAGATTTTAAATTGTTATGCCTTAAAACGATTATTCTACAAGACATAACGATGGAGAGTACACTTAATAAGTTAACTATATGTAATATAATGTTTAAGGAGTCATATCAAAACCGCTAGACAAGTCACGTCTAAACTTCATCACAATTCAATTCGGAAAACACTCGGATAAGTTTAAACATACTGCCAACGGACCAATCAAAAGATGTCACAACACGATTATCGAACATTATCGATTGTTCAAGACTAAATTTAAAAATATGAAACCCATAGACTTATTACCATACTGTGTCTTTGCTTATAACTCGACAATACATCCACGAACCACTAACCAAATGCTTAAAGAAAACTCTAAAAAAAAAAAACATTAACGACGAGGAATACATCGATGCCTTTAACTCGTGTAGACATTTTAATGAATTGACCTGTGCTAATACCACCAGATTTTACCAAAGATTTTATATTAAGAACAGACGCTTCCAATGTAGCGATAGCGGGAATATTGAGCCAGGGTGAACTAAATTCGGACCACCCGATAGCTTACGCCAGTCTTACATTGAACGAAACAGAATCTAGGTACAGCACGATAGAGAAGGAGTTATTATCCATCGTGTGGGCAACAAATTATTTCAGACCATACTTGTACGGAAGGAAATTCATCATCTATACAAACCATAAACCGTTAAAATGGTTATTTTCTTTAAAACAACCAAATTCAAAATTACTTAGTTAGAGATTAAAATGCAGACTAATACTCAGCACCCGGTATACCGATACTCGCGGAAGAAATAGAAAAATACGGACAAACGAAATTTCATACACGCAAATTTTAATTTAAATGAAACCAGTCAAATGAAAAATTTATAAAAGAATACGGGTTATCCCAAGGGAAATATTATTGTGGTTTTGTAAATGAACAAGATAGTAGATTCAGCAATCAATAAAAATTTTAATAACGTGGAATCACCCACATTTTGCAAATGTTAAAAATTAGACAAAAAAAGATAAATACATGTATAGGACATAGTAGAATTACGTAATGACGACCTGAGACAACCTACACCGGTGTAATTAACAAAAGGAGATACTTGACATGTTAGATAAACGACAGAGGAATGCAACACGTAAGCAACACCTTGAAAATGATACACATAATGTGACGAGTCCTTGAATCGAATGACACACGGACCGATTTAAATATCAAGCTTAATTTTTAAATAACTTTAAGGCACGTAACATTAACATAACTTATAAGACCGTTTCAATTAACACAAGTATAAATAACATTTAGATATCAGCAAGATATAAGATAATACAAAGTGTAAATCGTTTGGGAACAGATTTCAAATTAATCATATTTAATAACCAACAGAAGAATGGCATGATAAACGGACTAGGATCTATATTTAAATCAAAAGAATTTAACCAAAAGATAGTCCAATTGAGTCATAATCAAGACACAATAGTAAACAGAATTAACGAATTTAGAAATACAATCAATAGCCTTATGAGGGAACAACTAACGCATTACCATCGCATAAAAATTCTGGAAATATATACTCACACAGTTAAGCCATTTACTAAACAATATTCAGGAACTGTCGTTAACAACCGAAAATGCAATCACCTTTTCAAAATTAGGAATATTCCACACGTCAGTATTAAAACCAAAATTTATAATAAAAGAAATCAATCAAATACAAAATTATGTAACTAATGCAAAATTAATAACAACCACTTATCTGAATCTATACTAAAAAAATATTTAAAATAAAAGCAGTTCAAAACAATTTCAAAATTTTATTTCATATAGAGATACCTCTAGTAGACGAATCAGAATATGATTATTATCAATTATACACTTTGCCAATCCCTATAAATTCCTATACTTTTATCATGATAATTCCTAGAACCAGATACCTAATCCTAAGCAGTAAGCAATATGCATATCGCATCGAAGAATGTCAAAATTTAATGAACCAAATGTATTTCTGCAGAGACGACAATCCAACAACCATGAATGATCAAAACCATAAATAGTCAAAATTAATAAACTAACTGTTTCGAGATATGGAACCAGTCAATACATCGTAATAGCACCAGAGAGACAAATGCCAAACTAACTTGCCAGGAACAAGAGTGGACCAAGATCATAAAGGGTACCAAATTAATCAACCTTCAGCCAAATTGTCAGATAAAGATCAGAAACAAAATTTATAAAACCGACCCAACAACATCTGAAACTCAACCACTGTTCAATTTGCCCACGTTAGAATCCCCAAACAACGAAGAACCATTAATTACAGAGAAAATGCCCGAGTTAACGTTAGACAACCTCCAGCTACACAACATGGATCAAATACAAGACCAACGTCAATATTATATGTAGCAATCATAATATCCATTGGTACAACAGCAACAAAATTAGGGTTGAAGAAGTGGAGAAAAAATAAAGCAGGAAATCCAACAAATACCGAGACCGTATTACCTTTAGAAATTCGGAACGAACCGTAGTTTCTTTCTTCAAAAAGGGTAGGAGATAAATGGGCCACCAACAAAGAGCTATTGTAACATCAAGTCGCCTTCCCAGGGATAGAATAGCCGAGTCATCATAAAGACAGAAGGCGCCTGTAAAATAAGCTAATAGGCAAACCTTGAACGACGCAGTAAGTAGAAGACCAAACGTGGGAAACAGTGTCAGCAAAACCCAAAGTCACCTCGGGAAGACAATAGTGCCACTACCGGGGAAATTGTTATAAATAGATTGTTTCCAAGTCTAGCCAGGCACATAGTGTGCTAATCTTATTATATCACTTGTATGTTGATATTTATATTTTGTCTTATTTTTATATTATTCTTTTTATATTAAGTATTCATTGTGTAAAGTAATAATAAATTGTTTTAAAAATTCAAACGTCTTAACCGTAAAGTTAAGTCGCGTCAATTTGACGCTTGTTCAGGAGGCGATAGCTGCTTAATTATTAAGTATTCCAAAAGTAATCCAAAGCGACTAGGTTGAGAGGAGAAAATACATGGAAAATTATTGTATCTCATACAAGCTTGGAAGACACTTGACACTAAAAATACACGCACAAACAAGAACAGACACCTCTAGAAACAAAGAACTTAAAAAACGGGAAGTAATTTTCACGTGTCTAATTTCATGTCTTATAACGGAACTATTATTTTTCTATCGATATAACACATTAATACAAAAAATGTATTGTGCTCTTTTGATGTTTTTTTAATACAATATTTATATGCTTTTCTGTGATTCCATTAAAATGTTTGTATGTTTATTGTTTTTCTTTGTCTTTTCTTAACCATTTTTAAATTTTTCTCTGTTTCAACTTAAAACCTGTTTTTTTGTTTCTGCCTCCTTTCACACCTCAATTATTATTTTTAATGATGATGATATCCCTTCCGGGACTTAAGTAAATATTCCATTTTGCTTTTATTAAGGTGTACTTCTTTATAATTGAACCGCTTTCTTTTCTTTTCCACCTGAAGAAATACGTTCTACAGCCTACATTTTAAATGCTCTCAAGACGCAAATCTCATTAAAGCCAAACATTGCTTTACAGACGTCTGTAAATAACTGCAGGGTAGTATCTGGTATCCAGTATCTCAGGCGAAGAGTATTCACTATCAAAGGCTTTAGTAATTTATAGCGGATGTTTTTGGTTGATAAATATTGTAAGTGTCACTTAACATCTTTAAATTAACATTTTGCAAGTTTAACAGAAATAATTCACTGCCTGGTGCGTACTTAATTAATGGAAGGTCGTTAATTATGATTCCTCTATCTCTCTTGTGGGACTGAGATGCTGCTTTTTACCCGCCGCCGTATCGAAATGATAAAATACTCCATGAGATTAGTTCAGATTTCTCTTTGGAGATCGTTATAGCTTTTTATTACACGAAGTCAACGACGGCCATTTTGGATGAAGAGAAATCCGTTTTCTGTGATTAATTTTTTCTTTGCTCCTGGTAAATGTTTAATTAAGAAATATATTAGAACTAAAAAGGCACAAAGTTGTTTTTAATTACAAATTACGGAATACGTATCCAAACAAGTTGAAAATGAATTCTTGATTAGCATGGATTTTCAATAAAAACCATGAAATATCTATAACATATCCTTGCTGAATATTTTGTATACAGTTTGAAACAGCTAAATGGAGTAAATTCAGTAACTCAGCGATTATTGTGCATATTTATAAAAAATCCCGAACTTTTATCGGATTTTTTTCGTCAAAGTTTTTTGGGTCATATTTTTTAGAGAATTTTCGTGAAAAACATTTATAAAGAACTTTTGTAGGTAAACAACTTTGTGGCGAATTTGCGTAGAAAAAATTTACTTATGAAGAGATCTAAGTGAACTAAGACCCCTAGAGGCCCATATCCTAACAGAGTTTTAATATATTATATATATATATATATATATATATATATATATATATATATATATATATATATATATATATATATACTTATTTATTTATTTATAACATGATTTTTAACACGGCATTTCTGTATACTATACAAGGAGAAAGGTTAAGGGCAAGCTCGCAAGGAGACAACCGCATACAGGTATTTCAAGCTTATTAGCTATCATCAGTACGGTATAGTATACAGAAGTGCCGTGTTAAAAATCATGTTATAAATAATATGACTCCTGGATTCCGGATGCTCACGCAGGTGATTTTTTTGCATCCGTGGCGATTTTGGTTGTTGCCCTCGAATTGAGGGTCTTCCAAATGTTGCTGCAAATGTGCACTGCTTGCCTGTTGTGACTCCGTGTATTTTTGTTTCTTCATTCAGAGTGTTACCATCATCACCTGGCTATGCTGTAATGATGATAGCTAATAAGCTTGAAACACGTGTATGCGGTTGTACCCTTACGACCTTGCCCTTAACCTTTCTTCCTATATATATATATATATATATATATATATATATATATATATATATATATATATATATATATATATATATATATATATATGTATATGTATATATATATATATATATATATATATATATATATATATATATCTGTGTGTGTATGTGGGTGCGTTCGTGTGGGTGTGCGTGCGTGTTCTCACCCATTGAAGCTGGAAAGTAGGACCTCCCTGATATAAAAATTGATGAAAACAGTTCCTGTATTAAACAACTGACAGATAAAATATTTGGCTATTATGGTAGATCATCACTGAGAATGTCTTCAACGTGTGGACCAACTTAATACCAGACTGCGTAAGCCTATACATCTGTTCTACGTGCTCAGGAGTGTTTTAAAGATCAAAATACTGAGGATTATTTATGACTGCCTAGTTTCATGTATTTTACGATACGACATATTATGCTGTGGAACAGCTTATCAGGCAACACTAGCTCCACTGAAGGTAACGCAAAATTTCATTCGCAGGATAATATCTATTTAACGACAGACTTGAGTATCACAGAAATTTACTGTATAATGAAAACACGTATATACTGAATGTATTGGGATTGTATAAGGTAGTTGTAATTAAGTATACGCAGAAAATTTCACAATCATACAAGTCACAAATATTTGACAAGACAGGAGTCAAAGTACTTACTAGTTTGACCTAAATGCGCATGGAACATGACTCAGCAGGCTGTATACTTTGTAGGGTCAGAATTATATAATACGGTTCTCAGTGATTTGAAAAACATTTACAGAAACTATCAATTTAGAATAACAACTAACGGATTTCGTTATATTTATATATATATATATATATATATATATATATATATATATATATATATATATATATATATATATATATAACTACACTGTATTGGAGTATAAATTAAATAATATATGTGATGTGTAAAGCTATAGAAAGAGTATGTTGGCTAACTTTTGTGTTTATAGTGTAAATGCTAAATATCGGAGCTTGTTTTTTTGTAGCAGTTCAATTTGGAGCGTTAATCTTGAATAATGTTTGAGAGACCTAACTGGTGTTTTATAGGGAGATGTAAGAGCGTATACATGTGTGCGATGGTTAGAATATGTAACATATACCGGTTAGTTGTGTATGCGTGGATGTGAGACTTTGTGTCTGTATGCAGGTATGTAGAGGCGTGTACAGGGTGATTTTTTAAAGTGTCTCATCCCTGTAATTTCTTTATTATCAGAGATATAAAAAAATTCTCACGCCATCTGACAAACTACCATGCGATGAGTTAAAATATTGCGACAGAAAAACAATTGCACATCGCCTTCATAGAAATCCATGGCCAACGTTGATTTTATTAAATGGAAAGATAGACCTCAGACACATACATTCGATGTAGAATCGAAATCAGCGTAGAACGATGCGAGCTCACATTTCTGAGTCGAGCCGATTCAGAAGCATGACGTCACAAAATTTCAAAATGTGGCTGATTTTTTTCAGTGTCTCACCCCTGTAATTTCTTTATTATCAGAGATATAAAAAAATCAAACGCCATCTGACAAACTATCATGCGATGAGTTAAAATATTGCGACAGAAAAACAATTACACATCGCCTTCATAGAAATCCGTGGCCAACGTTGATTATCTTAAATGGAAAGATAGGCCTCAGACACATACAGTCGTTGCAGAATCGAAATCTGCGTACAACGATGCCACGCTCGCATTTCTGAGTCGAGGCGTTTCGGAAACATGACGTCACAAAATTTCAAAATGTTGCTGATTTTTTTAAGTGTCTCACGCCTGTAATTTCTTTATTATCAAAGATATCAAAAAAATTCAAACGCCATCTGACAAACTATCAAGCGATGAGTTAAAATATTGCGACAGAAAAACAACTGCACATCGCCTTCATAGAAATCCGTGGCCAACGTTGATTTTCTTAAATGGAACGATAGGCCTCAGACACATACAGTCGATGCAGAATCGAAATTTGCGTACAGCTATACCATGCTGGCATTTCTGAGTCGAGTCGTTTCGGAGACATGACGTCACAAAATTTCAAAAGTGTGTGATTTTTTTAATTGTCTCACCCCTGTAATTTATTTATTATCAGAGTTATCAAAAAAATATATTAACCTATTCACTGCGAACTGCTTTATAACGTAAAACTATTTTTTTGTTAGATGGCGTTGTAATTTTTTGGTTATCTCTCATAATAAAGAAATTACAAGGGTGAGACACTTAAAAAAAATCACCCTGTACGTGTGTTCATATGTACACAATGCGAAAATAAAATACGTAGAAGAGGAAGAAGAATGAGGATAAATCTTGCGTTAATGGGATAGGTGAAGAGGAGGGGTGAGAGATAGGTATCCTGTAGTTTTGCTTGGGTTTTGTATGGGGTAAGATAAAGTGACAACATATTTTGAGACCTATTTTCATTTTTAATAATATTTTGATGTTTCTTATCTTTCCTATCATATACAAGTTATTAAAGTTAGGGACTATATTTGTTTTTTTTTTGTATTTTATAATTAGAAAACATTTTGGGTATGGGGTAAGATAAGGTGACAACATATTTTGCGAATTATTTTCATTTTTGATAATATTTTGATGTTTCTAATCTCTCTGAGCACATACAAGTTATTAAACTTAGGGACTATGTTTAATACAAATACTCAAAGGGAATGATCCCAGAAATTGTTCTCACAAAATGCGCACCAGAACTTGCTCCTGTCCTGACTCGTCTGTTTCAGACATCTTACAATATAGGCATATTCCCTAGTAACTGGAAAACTGCTCGAGTACGACCCGTCCCCAAGAAAGGATCCAAAGCGCTTCCTAGCAACTACAGACCTATTTCTCTCCTTTCAGTCGCCTCTAAATAATGGAAAAGTCTATAAACACCGAACTACTAAAATGTATTGAAAAACACAGTTTAATCCACGACAGGCAGTATGGATTCCGACAGCCCAAATCAACTGCCGACCTTTTTTACTTTGTCACCCATTCTTGGAACAAGTCTATGGAACTACACGGTGAATCCCAGGTTTGGCACGCAGCGCTGCTTTATAAATTTCCGGCTTATGGCCTACCACCAAAACTCTGTACCTGGACAGCAAATATCCTCTCCAACCGGAGCATATCTGTTGTCGTGGATTACCGTTCCTCTAAACTGTATCTAATTAATGCAGGAGTCCCTGAGGGTTAAGCTTTGGCCTCTACTTTGTTTCTTCTCCACATCAATGACCTCCTCTCTAGCACATCCAACCCAGTTCACAGTTACGCGGACGACAGCACCCTCCAGTAAAATATACAATATTCTAAGCCTCTTTAGCCCAATTAGATGAGGATCGCAGACTCATGGAGGGTTCTGTCTCTGTGGATCTTCAAAAAATATTGGACTGGGGAGGTATAAATCTTGTACAATCCAACTCCACCAAGGCTCAGGCTTGCCTTCTATCTCATAAAAGATACACCAGCCCTAGACCCATCACAATCAACAACCAAGTTATTCAATGTATTGAGTCCTTTTCAGTTGTTAGAATTTCTGTGCATCGAAATCTCAATTGGCACCAACATGTCACATCAATCGCAGAAGCGGCTGCTAAGAAATTAGGTTTCCTCTTCCGGGCTCGCAAATACTTTTCACCAGCTAATCTCTGTACCTTATATACTTTACAAATAAGGCTACACCTCGAATACTGCTCCCACATCTGGGGTGCCGCTGCCGCTTCTACACTCGCTATCCTGGACTCCCTTCAGAAGAGAGGTATACGTCTCATCGGTGACCTCTCCCTCACCCAAAGGCTGCCATCTCTTGCCCACCGACGTGCCGTTGGTGACCCTTCTCTCTTTTACAGATATAGACACGGGCACTGCTCGAAGGAGCTTTCTTACATAGTTCCTCCACCTGCTGCACCCAACAGATCTACCAGGGGAACAGAGCGAATACACCCTTTTACTCTCCAGGTCCCCATACATAGAACATCTTGTTATGCACGCTATTTTGTCCCGAGGAGTTCCAACTTGTGGAATTCCTTGCCGGCACATGTTTTTCCTTCTCCCCCGAACCCCCAAACCTTCAAGTCCAAAATTATTAAATTGCCTCTTTCCTCCTCGTCGATACAAACGGTAAGATAGTATTTAAGCTGTGAACTCTCGTGGTGTGTTGTTGAAATAAAAAAATTTAAAAAAAAGAATCCGAATACAATATAAAAGACATAGCATACACCAGAAAAACTAACATCGTAAAAGTATTACTGATTACCAATCAGCGATGCAACGTGTCTCAGCTCGGACTCACCACAACACAATACGTCTATCGGCTGATGCACGCTATTATAAATGGAGCACGATCTATAAATCGGTGAGTTAAGGTTAACATTTGTCCTAGGTGGCGGTAGATAAAAAGAAATCGTATCTTCTAAAGCTGACTCTAGGGGTGTGAAAAAGCAGAGTGCACAACAGTTCAGGACAGACCATCCTACTGTGCAGTAAATTATATATATATATATATATATATATATATATATATATATATATATATATATATATATATATATATATATATATATATATATATATATAGAGAGAGAGAGAGAGAGAGAGAGAGAGATAACATAATAAATACGCCTAGCCTGCAGATATTCCAATGAGAAACTCGACAGTAAATCGGCCTCTGATGTACCAGTAGCGGTATACACTCGACCCTCTCTGTATGCAAGGAACTTTACAAATCTTTGTTGAACACCTTCACGAGCACCTATATGAACGTCATAGAGAGGAGACCACACCACACAGGCATATTGCAGATGCGACCGCACATAGGCAACGAACAGGAGCCTCAGAGTGTCAGCATTATGAAACGAACCGAAATTGCGAATAAGAAATACAAGTATCTTCGATGCCCTAGCAATAGCATGTTCATAGTTCCCCACAAACGAGAGCTTAAAGTCGCACACAACACCCAAGTCTTTAAAGGTTGCAGGTCTTAGAAGAGGCTGTCCATCTATGGAGCATGGAAATTCGATTACACGGCGGTTGAGACTTTAGCACACATTTTTAATATGCAGCGAGAGGGTGTTAATGGAGCACCATTGTTGAACCCTACGCAAACATCACTCAATCACCGAACATTGCAGAGACCAGCAATGGATGAGATGATTTTGGCATCATCCGCATACAGAAGATGGGTCGATGACATCTGAAATATCATTGATAAACAGATTGAAGAACAAGGGTCCCTGAACAGATCCCTGAGCAACACCTGATTTCGCCAAGACCCCACGAACACCCATGATAGTGGACAACACTAACTCGATCACGAAGATAAGATCCCATAAACGTCAGCAAGTTCGGTGAGAAACCCATGTTATCCAGTTTCCTCAAAACAATATCGTGATGCAGCTTATCAAACGCTCTGGAGAGGTCCAGGTAAATAACATCCGTCTGCGACCCGTTATCCATGACAGCAGATATATATTCAGTTATGCTGATTAAGTTACTGGTCGTGGAGTGGCCCCTCACAAAGCCATGCTGAGCGCTGCTAATCACATTTTTTTACCGTAAACGAAATGGTCACATGCAAGACAATCTCGAACACTTTCGTAAAGTTGTCCATTATAGCACCTTGTCTATAGTTCTCAATCAACGTAGAGTCACCTCCCT
Organism: Tillus elongatus; assembly: GCA_964006375.1. Classification (NCBI taxonomy): domain Eukaryota; kingdom Metazoa; phylum Arthropoda; class Insecta; order Coleoptera; family Cleridae; genus Tillus; species Tillus elongatus. Next base: position 117,396,434 of record OZ023265.1, read on the forward strand.
TTGGAACAGGTATTGACTTTGCCTTCTTCCAGGTGCTTGGAAACACAGAAGACTGCAGCGATATATTGAATAGAATAGTCAAGTGCTGAACAAGTATGTCAGCACAATCCCTGACTAGAAAAGCTAGAATTTGGTCAGGGCCCGATGTGCGCTTCGGTTTGTTCTTAAGCAAAGCGCTTAAGACTTGTTACTCCGAAATTCGTTTGATATCCAAGCTAATACCACCACTGTAACAGGGAGCACAGCCCAGAAAGACGCCGCTGGACGCTTCCGAGCAGGAACCCTGAAAAACTCAGCAAAGGCATTCGGTGCATCTGCATCGCTCGCAACAACCTTCCCCCTATATGAGAGTGCAGAATGACCAGATTGACTTTTTTGAGGTTGGAAAACCTCCAGAAGCTACCCGGATTAACGCGGATATTTCTCTTCACCATCTCCTCATAAAGCTACCGTTTAGTTGCAGACAAGACCCTAACACGTCTTCTAAGTCCCCTTAATATATCATAGTCGGCAAGATCGTTTGATCGCTTGATGCGTTTCCAGGCCTTAAATTTCCTTCTTGTATAACTGATAAGTTCAGAGTAAAACCAGGGTGGGTAACAGCGGTGCACTCGTGAACGAGTCCTGAGTACGTAGAAGTCAATAACAAAGCGTATAACCTGTGACAGGCTTCGTCCACATTTGAGAACTGGGCAAGTGAAGTCCAATCAACTGAAGAAAGGTGATTATATAAACCAGGAAAATTGGGTTTCCGAAAGTATCGGAGTATCTCAAGGATGTGGGTATATTCACAGCATATTTGTTCATCGGACCTTCAATTGTAAGTGTTATCTCAAGCGCGGGATGATGACTATCCTCGTACACCAGTTTGACAGACGCACGATGCACACAACCTCTCGCATTAGTGAAAAAACACACACACACACACACACACACACACACACACACACACACACACACACATATATATATATATATATATATATATATATATATATATATATATATATATATATATATATATATATATATATATATATATATATATATATGTCATGCCAAAAAGCTTAGTTTACGAGGTCAGTAACGTCTAGAATCGGACTAGGAGAGCGCGGGTTCGTGCCCCTATTCAGACAGCTGGTCTTTTTTACTCGAATGTGAAAAGGCCGACTTTTGATGAGTTATGGTTGGTGTCCTTTGTCTATATGTGTGTGTAAGTGCCGTGGATTATTCTATATATAAATAACTTTCGTAATAAATGCTAGATCATTTCTGTGAAAATTCGCTACCATAACGCACTTACTGCGTCCAGACTTTTTTACACAATTAAGACCATGATAATAAGGATTTAAATTAAATTATATTTGAGGATTACTTATGTATAACACTCCTTAAAAAAGCCATATGGCGGACTACCGAACTTTTTAGCGAAATTTTTTTTTAAAAATTCGCTTATGGGGAGATCTGTGTTTATATATATATATATATATATATATATATATATATATATATATATATATATATATATATATATATATATATATATATCCTATCGATAACTCAAAAAATAATGGACCGATCTTGATAAAATTTGCAGAGTACCTTCCTTTTGCAAGTGGCTTGGATAAGTTCGTTAGCCAGGAAAATGGGACCAGGTTTTCCCGGAAAATTTTGTATTTTCTTTATAAAAAAATTCATATCTCCGCAAATAACAAAGTAAGGGCAACTAAATTTGATGCGCGTGTTTGTATTATAAAGAGTGAACTCTGTACCAAAATTTAGGTCCCTATCTTTAAAGAAAAAGAAGTTATGGGCAGTTAAAGCAATAAATGTTGAAGTTTTCCTCAAAACGTCAAACTCGCAATATTAAACGTCAAAATTGGCAATGTTTAGGCAAAGAATGTAAAACAAATACCATTTGTGAAAAGAAAATGTTGCAAGAAGACTGTTCTGCAAACCCTTAAGTTTCAGATTCAACCGTCATTGCCCTTCATTTTACTAAAATGTTTACAGAAAATCCATTTCAAATAGACCCTTTCTCTGATGCTTTGGCTGTCAGTTTAGTTAAGTTTGGTAGCTGTTTGGATATTTATTTGTAGGTTTAGTGAAGTTTATGGTTTAACGGCTTATAATTTTTTTTAGCTAATTATCGTGGAACAAATTAGTTAATGCATTTTTGCATTTTTTATCGAAATATGATGCGTTTATCTTAAAAAAAATCTGGACGCAGTAAGTGCGTTTTGGTAGCGAATTTTCGGTAAATTTGCAGTTTAGCTCCCGAACGCTTTTCAAAACACTGTTTTCAGAAACCTGCCTACCCCCCTGGATCCACAAACCCCAAGAAAAATTTCTTGTTCACACTCCCCAAGGAAGTTACGGGACCAGGAGTGAGTAGGGGTGCATAATTTTTTTAGCTAATTTTTGTAGAACAAATTCGTGAATGCATTTTTCCATTTTTTTTTCGAAATAGGATGCGTTTGTAGGAAAAAAAATCTGGACGTAGTAAGTGCGTTTTGGTAGCGAATTTTCGATAAATTTGCAGTTTAGCACCCGAACGCTTTTCAAAAAACTGTTTTCAGAAACCTGCCTAGGCCCCCACCCCTCTGGATCCACAAACTTCAAGAAAAATTTCTTGTTCACACTCCCCAAGGAAGTTACGGGACCAGGAGTGAGTAGGGGTGTATAATTTTTTGAAAACTAATTTTCGTAGAACAAATTCGTTAATGCATTTTTGCATTTTTTATCGAAATATGATGCGTTTGTAAGAAAAAAATCTGGACGCAGTAAGTGCGTTTTGGTAGAAAATTTTCGGTAAATTTGCAGTTTAGCTCCCGAACGTTTTTCAAAAAACTGTTCAGAAACCTGCAGGTGAGGTCCTAGTAATGTTTCTGAAAACAATTTGTTGAAAAGCGTTCGGGTGCTAATCTGCAAATTTCCCAAAGTTTCATTAAATCCTTCAAATTTCAATAACTCAATTTGCTATTAACGTAAGCTTTGTTGGATAGAAAACCAACATTTAAGTTTATTTTCGGCAAATTTTTGTATATTTTCAAACCATAAGTAATTTTGATAAAATATAGTACATTGTTTCTACCACATAGGCTATACCGGTAATCAGATTTATGCCTGCTCGCATTTGCTATTAAAAACATTTTTATGGAAAATCACTTCCATAACACATTTGCTGCATCTAGACTTTTGAAAAATGTTTATATATTTTCAAACAATAAATTTATTTCAATGAAATATGGTACATTGTTTCTACTACATAGGCAACCAAGTTTGATGCCTGCTTTCATCAAAGAAAGACATTTGCTATTAAAAATATTTTAAAGAAAATTCGCTACCATAACGCACTTGCTGCGTCCCGAGATTTTTTATCAGTTTAGAACTTGAGACGCTGTTATTATTTGTTAAAAAGTAAAATTCTATCAAGAATGTACGTAAAATAAGCAGAACCAGTATTGTGTCGTGTGGAATTTGCAGAGATACCCTCTCTTTATATCTGTACTTACGTCAAGAGTAAAAACGCATTACTCCAATCACGTTTTAAACAATGGGGCCATGAAGTGCAGAGAGACTGTCCAATATACCTACATATTGAATATGATGGAACAACATTAAGAGCAGAGTATCATAAAGCAGTTAAACACACCAGAGCAAGCGCTGGTTGTAGAAGGGCTACAATGGAGGTTGAGTGACCACTTGAGCTTCTATTGTATACTCCTGCTGCTGGTAGCAGGAACCGTCGGCTGAAGCAGGAATCGTCAACTGAATAAGCTAAAAGAGCTTTGTTGTTTTTAGTTGAAATTACACATATCGATTATATACAATCAAACTGGCTGATGTAGTATATTCAAAAAGAAAATAAGTCGGTTGGTGATACGTCAGTTGAGAATTGTGCAAAATATTTCAAATATTTTACAAATAGCACTGAATTTCGTTTCTCTGTTGAGACTCAACTCCTGCTCATAGTAATACTGTAACTACACAGTGTGAAACCGCTAAATAAATATATAATTTATTAGATCTGTCATTTACCCAATACTGAGGGTGACTGGAGGTTGTGTTTTAATTATTATAGAACGAGCAATATATTTTGGTACTAATATGTTGACAAAAAAGTATCGAAAACACAGGTTATCTGTTAGTGTGGTAGACTTTTCCAGCTTAAACGATTTGTTAGGGATTTCAATTACAAAACAGCTTATACAAATAATATACCTGACAAAGGTAAGATAAAATTAACATGAAACGCAAATAGAGTCCAATTATCATTTAAAGGTATTTTCAGAAAAAATAGTGTATTTTCAGAAAAAACAGTGCACTTGTAAAACAAAAACCCACCTGCAGAAAATGAATATTTAATATAACTCTAATGTTGTGCAAATAATATTGTTTATTTATAGCATTACCTATATATTTTTATATTTACGTGATACGACAATATCACAATTAACTACTATGTGAAACAAAAAAAAACTCGGGACGCAGCAAGTGCGTTATGGTAGTGAATTTTTATTAAATGTTTCAAATTTAAATAACTCAATTTTCTATAAACTTAGAGAGTTTCATTTTAATACGTAGTAAGGTCTTTCCTAAGGCAAGACATCCACAAAATTTCATTAAAATAACTTTGTAATTTTCGGAGAAAAAAATTTTTTTCGAAAGAAAATTTGAAGTTTGAATAACTCAATTTTCTCTAAACTTAGAAAGTTGAATTTTGTTACGTAGTATGATCTCTCCTGCGGCAACATATATAGTAAATTTCATTAAAAGAGCTTTGTTACTTTCGGAGAAAAAAATTTTTTTTTAAAGAAAACTCAAAACTCAAAAAACATATAAAAATTAAACCTATTTACAAATGAACTTTAATAAGATATTATGCTGTGACAATACCTCTCTCAAGCAGTGGCGATTTCTCCTAGTGAGCTAGGTGTGCGCCGCACACCCTAAAATATAATCAAAATGTGCACAGTTATATATGTTTTATTTCTTTTTCCCTTAGTCTTAATACACTACATATTTTATTACAATCGATTTAAATTACTTATTTGATTTCATAAATAGTCGGTTAATAGTGACTCGGAAGGAAGTAGATACCACGTCTAACTAACATATTCAGAGAATATGAGTAGATCAATAGCAACTGGCAATGAATTCGGTTAGTTCCCCAGCCACGTGTTTAGAATAGTGAGGAAAATACGATTGATTTTAACACTGCAGTGAGCTATAAATATTTTATTAACTCAGTTATCTATAATCTTAGATAGTTTAATTTTGGTAGGTAGTAAGGTATTTCCTAGGACAAGATATCCACCAAATTTCATTAAAATACCTTCGTAATTTTTGGAGAAAAAAAATTGTTTCAAAAGAAAATTTAAAATTTAAATAACTCAATTTTCTCTAAACATAGACAGTTGAATTTTGGTACGCAGTACAATCTCTCCTGAGGCAACATATATACTAAATTTCCATTACACAGCTTTGTTACTTTCGGAGAAAAAAATTGTTTCGGAAGAAAACTCAAAATTTTCCCGGAAAACCCCGTCTGATTTTTCTGACTAACGAACTCATCCAATCCATTAATAAAAGAAAGGCACTTGCCAAGTTTCATCGAAATCGGTTATTTTTTTTTGAGTTAGCGGTTGGATATATATATATATATATATATATATATATATATATATATATATATATATATATATATATATATATATATATATAAAAATTGAAACTGACCCCGGATATGGGTTCTAGGGGTCCTAGTTCGCACTCATTTGAAAGAATTTTTGCGAAGTCTCACCATCGATACCTCTCTATTAGTGAATTTTTTTTTTTAATTCACTAAAAAATTAGCTGACGTGTTCGAGCGTTTTTCACATTTCTCTTCGAAATATGAATTTTATTTCATAACTGCGGTCCACACTGTATATTATTGGCTTAGCACTGCTATCTCCGTTATTGTTAGAACCAGAGTGTCAGTTAATCGAAGTAATAAAAAAATTTAAGCTGACTGGATCTGTTTTTAGACATATTTTTTTCAAGTATTTAAAAAGCAGAATTTTTTAATTTGTTTATTTTTTCCATCTAATTATTTGTTAAAATTTTCTAGTAAACAAAAGCAAGTTAGATTTAGAAGAATACTACAAGACTGGATAAACACGTTTTGCATTTTCTATCACGGTAAAGTGCGTTGATACTTTTTTATAATGAACAACATACTTGATATATAAATCTCTCCCGCAAAGCAGTTGTATTCATAGTTACGATTATTAATGCCATTGCGATTTCAATATTTTCCATCCATGTGGAAATATTGAAATCGCAATGGCATTCTTAACATTCCAAAACACTGCAAAGACCCGCTGTTTCCTCAGAACTATAGGCCCATTAGCCTACTCTGTGCCATCGGCAAAATCGCGAAAAACTAATTTAGCAAGGCCTCATTCACCTCTGAGAACCATATCCTTCCTGATGAGCAATTCGGTTTCAGACACCAGCACTCCACCAGAGACCAAGTCCTTTGAGTGGTGAAAAATATCACCGAAGGATTCAACAAAAGCAAGTCAACTGGTGCCAGATTTCTCGACATTTCTCAAGCCATCGACAGGGTATGGCATGCAGGCCTCCTAAACAAACTTCTATCATTTAATTATCCACTCCCTCTGATACTACTAATCAAGTCATACCTACAACAGAGGAAGTTCCAGGCCAAATATCTGGGAACCAGATCTAGAACCTATTCAGCCACGGCTGGCCTCCCGCAGGGTTCTGCCATCTCGCCTCTGCTGTACAATATATTTATCGCAGACTCGCAGACATACCGACACCGCCCCTAAACGTGAAATACGCATTGTACGTAGACGACACTACTATCCTCGGCAGCTGCATTCAGCCGAGGATAATAACTGAACGTCTGCAGACCGCCGCAGACTTGCTGCAAGGCTGGTGTAGGACTATCTGATAGATGTACTAGTTATTAAAAATAAAACTAATGGCTCGCTTGAATTCGATGTCTGCAGGAAGGAAACTGCCACTATTATATTCCTAACGACTCACATCATACGTTTGTACAAAAAACGACTAGTTTAAATTTCTTGGTAAGCAGATTGATAAATTTTCGTTAAGTAAAAGTAGATGTAATATATAATTAAAGTACATAAAAAACGTGGCGAGATATAACGGTTATTCGGATGGTTTAGTGAACAAATTGGTTAACAAACACAAAACAAAGAAAAGGCTATCTGAATGCACGACATTTACGAAAGATAAAAATAGAGAAAAATTTGTCTGTCTACCTTATGAACTCCGTATCACAAAGGGCCTGGAAAGTATTTTTAAGAAAGCCGATTTACATTTGACTTTTTCAACGAAAAGTAATTTAAAAAATTTGTTGAGTAATACGAGAGACAAAGACAAAGCCACCGAAATGTCGGGTATTTATAAGATAAGTTGCAAAGATTGTAATCTTAAATACGTGGGTCAAACCAGGAGAAACATAGCTCCCAGATTTCGTGAATATCTCACACATTTACGATATGGTACGGTAGACAAATCATGTGTGGCACAACATATATGGGATGATAATCACCACATTGACAATGAAAAATTTAAACTTGTCAAAAATGTTAGACATCAATCTATGCTTGATGCTTTTGAAAGTGTTTATATATCAAGGTCGATTAAGAACAAAACGTCATTGAATCGTGCGGTACCTTTAATTTCAAGCCCTTTAGTTTCACTTTGCACTTTACTAGCTAAGCACTCCTAATCTGTCTGGCAGAATAATAAATTATTGTTAATAACTCAGCCGGTCTTTACAGATACTAGGCTCTACGTTTAGTTCTCGACTTAGAAACCCCATTTCGTTGTATCCAAGAAGTCAATATAAATACTTGTTTTTATGTAGAATTTCAGTTGAAATATTTATCCTTTGTTAAAGTTAACATTGTGAGGGAAACAGTCGTTTTTTTTGTTTTTAGTGAATTTTCTTTAAAAAAATTCACTAATGAGGAGATCCCGACTTTTGAATTTTTAAAAAATTTATTCAAATGAGTGCTAACTAGGCCCCCCAGAACACATATCCGGGGTCAGTTTCAATTTATATATATATGTATGTATGTATGTATCACACCGATAACTGAAAAAATAATGGGACGATTTTGATTAAATTTGGTGAATAAATTCCTTTTGCAAATGGGTTGGATAAGTTCGTTAGCCAGGAAAATCTGCCTAGGTTTTCCCGGAAAATTTTGAGTTTTTTTTCGAAAAAAAATTATATCTCCGGAATTAACAAAGTAAGGGGAACCAAATTTGGTACGTTATATCCTTATATGTAAGTTACCTACCAAAATTTAGCTATTTAGGTCAGAAGAGAGAAAAGTTATAGGCATTTAAAGAAAAATAAATTGGGGTTTTCCTCAAAACGTCAAAATTGCGATTTAAAACGTCAAAATCGGCAACATTTAGGCAAATAGTTTGAATCTAATACGGGCTATGGAATTGAAATATCTCAAGAAGGATGCTTCACAAACCCTTAAGTCTTAGTTTCAACTGTCATTGTCCTTCATTTTACTAAAATGTTTCCAGAAAATTCATTTCAAATAGACCCTTTCTCCGATGCTTGGCAGTAGTCTTAGCTATAGAGTTTATCGGTTAATGGTATATAATTTTTGTCGAATTTTCGTAGAAAATCAATAAAGTTCAATATATCCGTTATTATACGAGATATGAAAAAAAATTGTATATATTAATTATAGGGTATCTTGAGCTACATCTTAAAAAAATATTTCTACAATTACAGGGTGGACCATAAGTCGTTGGTGATACAAATTTTCTTTTTTTTTTAATCAAACACGCCTTATGTTATTGCATTTTTGCATTTTCCATCGAAATATAATGCATGTTTGTAAGAAAAGAAATTCTGGATGCAGCAAGTGCGTTATGGTAGCGAATTTTGATCAAATGCTTCATATTTGAATAGCCCAATTTGCTATTAACCTATAGGGTTGACCAAGAAACGAGTTTTTCCGGGAACACTTTAAGTTTACTTTTGGAAATTGTTGTACATTTTCACACAATAAAGTTATTTTTATGAAACATGGCACATTGTTTTTACTATATAGGTTATACTGGTAACCAAAATTGATGCCTGCTTTCTTAAAAAGATAACACATATTTGCAATTAAAACATTTTAATGAAAATTCACTACCATAACGCACTTGCTGCGTCCAGAGTTTTTTTTTAATGGGCGGTTGTTATTGGTCTGTTCGCCAAAAGTGCTTGTCGGCGCTCTTCACGGGCTCTAGTATTCACATAGTGAAATTTTTAGATAAAAAAGAACGTGAGCTTCCTTAAATATCTCGGTCCCTTTTATTTTAAGCCCGTTATCCTTAAATTAGATAAAACCTAATAAATTTGTCAACCAGAAGATTAAAGTAGTTCTTCGATATCGTCAATATTGACACAATAGACAAACGACGGGTCGCCGATTACAATTTTTACTTCGGATTAGTTCGTCTACCTAGGTGCGATATAAATACACTGTAGTTGTTGATTTAATTTTAGAATTTTTCATCCTCTGATGACGCTGACGTTGTCAGTGAAACAATCGTAAGGTCTTTAAAATATGTGTTGCGGTGATTTGGGTTCTCCAAGTGTACTTAGCTGGTATAGGACATCATGCCCCACCCATAAACCCCGATAAATGTTCATCAGTCCTATTTTCCAAAGCTTATCCTTACTCGATAACGCCCCCACTGCAAAACAGAATGAAAACATTTAAAGCCAAACGCCATTGTGTGAAATCTTTTAGACCGAGGTATGGACTAAAGTCCGGTACTTCTGTGAGTGGAATTCAGTAGGTAGGATCTCACACTACCTCGATAACCCACACACTACGGTGTTGTGAATGAGGTGTGCATGTGGAATTCTCCACTCCTGTATCCAAAAACAAAACGAAAACAAACAAAAAATATAACGATTTGAAAGCCTTTCTAATTCTAAGCAGAACAATATAGGTAAGGTTCCATTTTCTTCACCAGAAACAACTGCAAAAGTAAATGTCAATTCTGTATTGAAAAAGTCAAAGTTGGTTTGCCAAAGTATTGTGCTGATATAACAATGGCTAGTGGTCAAGATAGCTGTGGTTTGAGGGTTACTGTGTGTCTATTTTTCTAACAGAAACGAAAAGTATTATATTTTTTGACCAGCAAAGAAAAAATCGCCCGATCACATTCAATATAAGGTTGAAACATGTCATATTTTTTTCGCTACAGTAAAATCTGCCTATTTCGCGGTTCACTATATTTTGTTTAAGCTCACCTGATGACATTCTACAGCCAGTGTCAAATTACAGTGCCGCTACGTTGGCAGTTTGTCATTGTCGCTTTACAACTATATAAGTTTTAGCATGGCAACTTGATGTTTTGAGAAAAATTTTAAAATGGTGTTTTGCTGTCACTTTTCCTAAACACTAACATCGTGGTGTTCAACTATGTTGTTCATTAGGAACAAAAAGTTGACTAACACTCAGCTGTACTTTGGCATAACATTGCAAATTAAACCACATCAGTTGTCGTATTCTTATAGATAGAAATAACTTTTATTTTTGTTAATCATTTGTAAAGATTATAAAATTAGAAGAAAAATAAGTAATTCGTATTGTTTGAATAACTTCATCAAAACCAATTAATGCTAAAAAGAGATTTGCAACCGACTGTGAATTAAAGACTTTTTCTACCAGACAATTAATTCCTTTTAGTCATGTCAAATTCATTCCTTTTATCTTGTCAAACTCAGACGTGTTGACGTTTAGAAATAATATTTAACAATATTTCTGATAATAATGGAAATAGTAATAATGAGCAAATAAAATTTGACCTCTTGTATAATGTGTACCTATTTGTGTATAAAAACCAATTCAAGCTTAAAAAACATTTACTGAAATAATGAATTTAAAGAAAGCTCTCCTTATTAGAGCAAATTTTCAACAAGATCTAAGTTTACACTAGTACGTCCTACATGTCGATACAAAAGCATATAATTTTGAAGCAGTCAGACGAAAATCATGATACGGTGCAATGCAATTGATGGAAGGCAGCCAGCGTGCAAAAGTATATAACGCGCAGTCACTATCGAATTGATTTTATGCAGGTTTGGTGCTCTCGCTTCCGTGCACCCACACATGGGGAGAGGTGGCACAGCATCCAGCACACAGCAAGACTCATCTCCCGGTGCACCTGCCATTGTGCTATCGTTGTCAATACTACAGGGTCTACAGGTTTATTCAAAATATTCACCTTGTTATATGACTGTCATAGAATGAAATTCGCTGGAACCCCGCCTCTGACAGTGGCGGTGCGTTAAATTGTAGTCTAGGCTCGTAATGATTTGTTATATTTCGCGACAACATGTACAGCTAACTAGATCGAAGTCTAACAAATAAACGCTAGGATGAAACTTTTTGAGTTTTTCTATGCCACACAGAGTTCGATTGTTTTTTTTTTCTAAATCAATCAATTCTACTTATCAAAAAATCCATCTGTTGATATAAAATGTGTTTTTCAGCGCATTTAGTTTTGTATATGACTTAATCGGTTTGAGAATTTACAACGCCATATCTTACGGTAGGTTAAGGGCACATAGACATATTATAGCTTCAGACGAGAACATCATGATAAATCGGATATTTATTTGATAGGATAGTTACGAAATACACCAAAACTGGGAGTGCTGCGGACTTCCAACCACAAGACTACCCTTCGTTAAATAATGATGCAAATTTAACGTAATATTTAAAGTTCAAGATAATTATCTCTTTTACACAAGGCAATTGACATAGTTTGACCATCTCACTGTCATGAAACTGCTTAAAAAGGAAAAATGTCCAAACAATAAAATTTGCTTGATAGCTAAGTTAATTGGGGATAATTTAAACTATTGTTTACAGTCTTGTGAGCAAATGATGCAGGATTTCGACTTGAATAAATCTAAAGTATATATTTTTTTGCTTGAATGGAACAGTCAATCAACATAACTGCCAAGTGAGAGAATCATTATTGTAGAACAAGAGTCTTACAGCCAAAGACAAAAAAAGTCAGTTGTGCAATGGAATGATAGGAAGCAGTCTCATGAAGTTCTACTTTTAACGATTTAGATTTTCTACAAAATGAGCCCGTCTATTTTCGTGCTATTTTCTGAAACAATAGAAATAATCGTGTGTTTCATTAAATGATTTGTTTCCAGCACGATGAAGCTCCTCTCTATTTTGGTGTAAATTAAAAATTACTCAAGTAGGCAATCCCGGGAGGCTGAAATTTCAACAAAACTTGTAGTGACAGTTCCAGAAAGTTTCTGACATTTATTTAATTGAGCAGTACATATGTAACTAGATTATATCTCTTACATACCCAAGCAAAGCTTATTTGTACGACACATTGTGCTATTCATATGCAAAATTAATTATACTATACATAGCGCAAGTTCTTTTGTCTCCTAAGCATATCCCGGACCTGCTTCAACGTATTTATCTCACATTTAAAAAGCTGTTTTTATAAACAATTCGCTCCAAAGTATCTGAATGTTTCTATCAATTCAATATGAAAAGTCACCTGAATCGTGTGACATATCATAGATTAGAATAACTGACAACGAATACACCATTTAATATATTCGTCTTTGTTTATTCTATGTACCTTTATACTGCACCGTTATGTCATTTTAGAACAACAACGAATACCACTCGTAGTATTTTCCAAAATCTGTTAAACTTTATTGCGGAAAAACTTGGATTACAATTATTCAACAAATTCGACTTTTATCACATTGCCTCTTTAGTTTAATGGTTATATATAAATGTCGTGCCATCGTTACCAACGTATACGTTAAGAAACTCTTTAGCTTTATTATTAGTAAACTGATTTTCTGTTTAAACTTAGGGCCTCGATGTTTTAGTCATAAGAACGTGTGCTCTGAACCGAAAGGTACTCGGTTCGATTCCCAGAGTTCCCCTTTCACGTTCTCAGTACACACTGGATGTAAAATTAACACCAGCCGCGGTTGTGGTATCGTATTTGGGCAAGTGGAAAGTATAAACGTTCCGCCCTTCGGAGGGGGCGTAAATCCACTGATCCCGTGTCGATGGAATGTTGGGCACGTTTGTATGTGGTAAAGGTATCTTGAAATAATAAAACTACCTTCTTTAAACTTAAAAATAGAGCCTCGGTGGTCCAGGGGTAAGAACGTGTGCCTCTGAACCGAAGGGTACTGGGTTCGATTCCCAGAGTTTTCCTCTCACTTATCAGTACAAACTGTAATAAATTAACGTCAGCTGAGGTTGTCGAATGGTATTTGAGCAAGTTGAATGTCTGCACGTTCCGCCCTTCGGATGGGGCACAAAGCCGTCGATCTCGTGTCCATGCGATGTTGGACACGTTAAAGACCTCTACCCTCCTTACAGAAAGGCTAAGCTTCGGCGAAATTTCCAGGATCGTGAGAAGATACTGCTTCCTGACGTCGGTGATTTGACATAGTCGCGGAAATATGCCGACTTAAATTACACAAACGAAATTTAGTTTTTTGTAACTGAATTAATTAATATGACTACCGGCGAAACAAAAAACATTGCATGTTAAAACCAATAAGCTTCTTCGTTAAAATGTTGAGTTTCCCCGATACACATTGTGTAAAAGTATGAAGTTATTTTTAATTGTTGTGCTCAAGGTTTGCTGTGTCCGCGAGTTAACCGCACAGCTGAGTCAGGTATACCACCAGACGTTTTTTACGATTTGTTTTGATCTGAAACTCCTTCAAAATACAGTTTTAACACCTGTCAATCGTTTTGCTAACGAAGTTAACGTCATCAGAGGTATGTATAAACTAGTGTATCCATCCATCTGATGACGCAAACTTTGTCCGCGAATAATTTCAACCCCTCTGACGACGCTAACTTTGTTAGCGAAACGATCGTCAGGTCCTAAAACTGTATTGTGATAAATTGGGTTTTTCAAATTTTACTTATCAGTGCTCATCACAGATATCAATCTTCACTCAGTACCGTTTCTAGGTTAGAGTACAGCACACGGTAAGCATAACAATTAAAAATCTCTCGTTAGTTTTAGCGAATTGCACTAGACTTTTTTCAATTTTTAAAGATATTAGTACCTTTTTTTAACTTTCTAAGTGATTCCGATTCAAATTCAAACATTTTTGAACCACTAAAGTGTACCGAAATTCAGGTAGCAAATCTTAGAGAATCTGCTTCTTGAAAATAAAATGTAAAATAAAGATATCAGTTGTTCCCTTATCTATTAAGTTTTCTTTCAACGTGCAATTTAGAATTTGTCTACTTTCTGTCTTTTTAGTGAATTTTCTTAGAAAAAATTCACTAATGGTGAGATCCCAACTTTTGAATTTTGAATATATATATATATATATATATATATATATATATATATATATATATATATATATATATATATATATATATATATATATATATATATGTTTCACCGATAACTCAAAAAATAATGGTCCGATCTTGAAAAAAATTGGCATGTACCTTTCTTTTCTAAATGGCTTGGATAAGTTAGTTAGCCAGAAAAATTGAACTAGGTTTTCCGGGAAAATTTTGCGTTTCCTTCGGATTTTTTTTCAATCTCAAAAGAAAGGTATGGTAACCAAATTTAGTACGTAAGTTTACAATATTAAAGGAAAACTATATACTAAAATCTATATTTCTATGTTAGTATATATATATATATATATATATATATATATATATATATATATATATATATATATATATATATATATAATGTTTGGTACCAGATCATTTCTATGAAAATTCACTACCATAACGCACTTGCTGCGTCCATACTTTTCTATTTGGTAATTATAATTGGTCATTGACTTAAAAGCAATTTTTGTGTATTCGGTAACCTAACATAGTGTGCTTTAATTTTTACGGTGTTTTAAACCAAGTAATACAACTGGCAATAGTTTAAGAAAATATCTCTAAATTAAATCCAACTTTTGAAGCCTCCTAGGTAACGACCTTGGTCATCCGCCACTGGCTGATTTGGAGTCGTATCCCCGAAGCTCCCCGCCCCCCAGCATCCCCTTCTCCCGCACCTCGCGAGGGTGAAGCATCGATCTGAGCGCGTTGCCGTGACAACCGCGTCAAGGTATTAGCTTAAGACGTTAGTTACATAATACAGCCTTCCGGTACTACTTGCGTCCTTAATGGGATCAACAAAATCCTAAGAATTTCTACAAAAGTTGACGATGTTTGCGGCTGACACCTTTTATGATCACATCGGAAAATTAAAAATGTTTAAAATGAAGATTATTTTCTTTTGTATAGCAACCCCGAGGACCGAGGAAGAGAATACGAAAGAGCGACAGGGACCGAAAAAAGTAATAAAAAAGTATAATCTCCTGTATTTAGATAAGGAAACAAAGGAGTCCTGTATAGAACGACAAAGAGCGTCACTGAGCTGTCGTATCAGAATACATTTCGCACATTTTATTGCTTTGGAAGTTTTATTTGGACAAACAAGATTTCAGTAAATAAATATAGCGTATTGATCCAATGCATAAAAATCATTGTGCTAGCCAAAGTGGAGGATTGTAATAAATTTCCAACAAAAATGTTTCAGGATGTATCGTTGGCAAAACTTTGGTCAACTAACTGAAAACTGCACTTGAAAACTTGTAACAGTGAAATACTGAATTTTTATTATCAAAAAGAGTTTCTGAAAGTGATTTGCATATTGGGAACATTTTAGGTTTATAAAAAAGCACGAATCACAAGTTTTTGATTGATGATTTATGTGGTTATCTTTCAGTATTTACAGAACGTTTTTGTAACCAAATAGTTTTAATGTTATATGAAACAATATAACAGTATACAGGCTGTCACTAAGTTGTCTGAAGAAACTTTGAGAGATGATAAGACTCATGAAATTAATGTGGGTAAGTCCTTTAAAAAAAATTCTAAAAATGCTTCGTTAGCGAGATACAGGGTATTAAAATTTGCAAAAATAAGGTTTTAATTAGATAATTCACCAAAAATAAATTGTGAATTATTCACAACTCTTAAGAGATCAATCATCATAAGTGCCAATAAAGTTAGAAAATCCACACCAACATAAATTAATAAATTAGACAAAAGTTAAATTATTATTCCTACTCCTATTCACAAGGTGAGGTTATGCTGAGCATCAATTTGAATAAATGTAGGTTCTAAGTAAACGGTTAACATTAGCGCAAACATTTAGGATACCTCTTTTTCTTCAAAACCACTGACCTATTAGAAGAAAGTATACAAGAAATTATCAGGCCAGTGGTGTGGAAGTTACCTAAAAGATATCCTGTCAAACCCCCAGATCTCCGCCACTGGATTACCCCAATTGATGAGCAATATTTACTACAATCCTGCGAAAAACTATGAAGAAAGGTGAATGAACCATTTTCAATCTATCAATTAAAACCTTAATTTTTCTGTAAACTCTAACACCCTGTATCTCGCTCACAAAGCGATTTTCGACTTTTTTATTTTTTATATTTAGGGTTTTTTTCACATTAAAAATAAAAACCCAGACATGCGTTGAAACGACTTAGTGGTTAAAGTCCAATGCCTTACAGAGAAAGTAGTTAACTGCCACGCATAGATTAATTCATCCATCAGATATAAACCATACATCAACGGTAACCAAACTAAATATATACCAGGCAAAAAACATAGCACCCGAACCAACAATCGTGAAATCTCGGCCGCAATTATGGAAAATGACACACGACATGAAATTAAAAATTTTCCAGTTGATTGTTATTTAACTGGGAGATTCAATCAATTATTAAAATACACTATATTTGTAGCTTTATTAGCCGTTTCAAACACAGTTTTAGCGCAGCGTAGATATCTTATGCTGTCGCATAATATGGCAGATATTTAAACAAAATCCAGCCAAGTCTCTATAAAAATAATTCTAAAATAGTTTTTTTTTATTATTAAACTTAAACATAAGACGTCATATAAGACCGAAACAGTCCTGGGATATGTTTCAATGGTAATTTTACTAATTCTGTAATTAATTCATTAATTGTGTATACGTTGAATATAATATCTCAGGCATGAAGCCGATCTGAAGTAAGTAAATAAAACCTTTGTTGACGTGTGTCTAGATAGCGCAGGGGGGCCCTGCTTGCCCCCTAAGCAGGTGGTTTCGCGATCAACTCCAGCTCGATGAATGCATTTGTTTTTTATTGTCTATTTTGACATTTAGAGAAACAATAGCGCATATATTTCATACGTTTTGAACAAGATCTCGTTTTTGTTTAAAACACCTAAATAAGTTTGTCACCTTTGAGTCTGAAATTATAATTTTGTTATATATATATATATATATATATATATATATATATATATATATATATATATATATATATATGGATTAAAAGAAAGCAAGGTGAGAATTACGCAATCATTGTAAGTCAAAAAATGTGAAATGTATACACCAAATAAAATAAGATCCAGGTCAACTATAAAAGTGTTTGGACTTAATGCGGACAAATAAATGAATGTGACGAACTCAAAAGGCTAGAAAATAATGAAAAATGTGAATATACGGACAGTACGAACTGTATAAGTAGTTTTTAGGAAGTATAAAATGTTGATGTTTATTAGAATAAGAATATTTAGATGTAGAACAGATGTTTGGTTTAACATCAGATGTCGGAATGACAATGCCAATGTCTTAGATAGGTTAAGGAATGCTGTCAGAAATAGTGTATATAAATATAAATTAAGATATTAAATGAATGTGAAAAGTATGACAAGGTTACCCAGGAAATGTGGATAAAGAAAAACAGGAATTTTTGGAAGGCGGCGAGTTCAACAAAAAAAATTACTTAGAGGCGGTCGTTGGGAAGAAAATTATAAACAAGAAGGAGGATTTTTCAATTTTTTTTTTGGAAGTGGACGGAATTTTTTGGATGAAATTGGAAACAAGAAGTAAAAAGATTTGTGAAGCAGAAAAATCAGTGTGAAAGTTCGAGAAAGAAAACAAGCAGCCAAAGAAGAAGTCAGGGGAAGAAGCTACCGACGATGAAACAGTGAGTTTGCATAAAAATAATAACACTTACGTTTCATATGCCCTTGCACTGCAGCAAAAACACAACAAGTTGAAGTATCAACACTGTAATAAAAAAATTAAAGGAAGAACAGACATACGTTTTACAGCATCCATATTTAATTGATATTCACAACAAGGTGTTTGTTTGGCCATCTCTGAGCACCAGAGACCACTACACATATCCTATCCTCAAGAATCCACTATTGACTACGCGTAAAACTTCGATAGAATGACTTAGTCTATGTTCTGGTGTTATTTTTAGCTAGCATAATAATAGATTTATGTGAATCTAAGATTTATCAACACAAAGCGCTTAAATTTAAAATTTGATAAAAAAAACACTGGCCAGTTTCTCTTCGGAGGATATTTGATTTACTTAAAAGCTATAAATTCAATAAATGAGCAAAGTATAAGGAATTAATGATAATAATAGGCATTTGTCGTCTGACTTTAATAAAGTTCAAATTGTGTGTTAATATTAAACCCTTGCTTTATTTTGGTTCATATATATAATATTTGGGGAACACAAATAACATCAAAAAGGGCAGTATCTCAAAAATAATCTCAAATTTGTCAACTAAAGAACAGAACAGCATCTCATTTTGAAATTTGTAGATGGATACATTTTAAAAAATGTATAATAAATTGATAGGACCTGAACCCACTAGCTTTAATAAGCTCCGTAATTTGAAAGTCGAATCATATTTCTGTTATCTGTCAATTTTTATGAGACATACTACAATAAAAAGGCATTGAGTACACCAAGGTGTAAAATTTCATGCATATAAGTTTAATAAACACATTTTTACAGGTAAGACTTAATTAAAATCTAGAATAAAATAATAATAAAAACTATAATTAGACTTATAAACCTATACGTATCAATTACATCCCCAAATCGTGGGGCTATAAAACTTATCTAAAACCAAATTCTTTAACAATATATACCCAATAGTGAGGCAGTAAAACGAAACTATTACAATTGACGCACAAACGTGGGGCTTTGAAAAACGAATATTCGTTATTAAAACCTAACTATTACAATTAACACCCAATCGTGGGACAGTTAAAACCCCATTATATTAAAATTGGCCCCTAAATATCACACATAAAAACACTAAATAAAACCCAACCAGTACTATATATATATATATATATATATATATATATATATATATATATATATATATATATATATATATATATATATATATATATATATATACATATATATATATATATATATATATATATATATATATATATATATATATATATATATATATATATAAAGGCATATTTTAGGCAATCGTGTATTAAAGCTTATTAAAATAACCACCCCAAGATGTGCGATATCAGCCCTAAAATGAACTACTAATACAGAATTGTGGCATAATAAAGGGAATTGGCTTATTGAGCAGTCTTATTAATAAACAGAGTAGAACTGAGTCTAATATAATGATAAATGGACAAAAGAAGAAACTCAATATAAAAGACTAGGTGCTCATTCGAGGCTCCAGAGAGACAACAATTGACAACACCTCAACCAGACCGTATAAACTAACAACCTTTTATAGAGATAGCGTTCATTTTTACCTATCACAAGTTAAGAGTTAGTACTTCACGTTACTGTTTTATTTTATATAGTAAATAGTAATATTTATTGTTACTATTTTTACATGCATTTGACAAATACATAAGTCTTGTACTTGTTTTTGTGCAAGATGTAATTTTCATAGGTGAACTTCAAAAATTGACTCCAAAAGATTTATAATGACATTAATGCGAATTTTGGTATACCAAATTACTAAGTTTTATTTTTAGTGAATTTGTATTTTAAAAAATTCATATTCGATGGTGCGACTTTGCAACACATTTTTTTAATAAGCCGAACTAGGACCCCTAGAACCCATATCCGGAGTCAGTTTTAATTTATATATATATATATATATATATATATATATATATATATATATATATATATATATATATATATATATATATATATATATATATATATGTATCCGCACATTAACTCAAAAAGCTATTAACCGATTTTGTTGAACCTCGGCAAGAATTTTTTCTTTTATTAATGGCTTAGATGCGTTCGTTAGCCAGAAAAATCGGACAAGGTTGTCCGGGAAAATGTTGAGTTTTCTTTCGAAACAAATTTTGATCTCCGAAAATTACAAAGCTTGATGAAGTTTGGCTAATATTTTGCCTTGTGAAAGAACTTACTACTATTCAAATTTGAAACACTTAGTGAAAATTCGCTACCATAACGCACTTGCTGCGTCCAGAATTTTTATATTCATCAAATTTATTTCAAATTTTAGGTATTGCCACCACTTGTAGTGAAATATCAACCATTCATGAACATGATTTGCATTAAACCCTTTCTTTTCTTGCAAAATGTAACCAAATAAACATAAATACAAACTAAGGATTTACAACCTAATAAAAGGCAATTGTTACAGGTCTTGTTTTTATAAAAATATATTACACTTATGTTGATTTATTTTACTTATTATATTATAAATGTTTGCATTTTTTGAATGAAAAATAAATTGCTTAAAAAAGTTATTTGTTTTATCGAGAACGTTAAATCTTAATCTTGACAAGAACAAAGTCACAAGACAGACTCCTACCGTCTTACCTACTCTTTGGTAAATACAATCTAATCTGAAAGCAATTACGAAGAACGTATTTCAGCTACATCTAATTCGCAAATATTTTGAAAACTGTTGATTTAAGCGTCATTCAACAAGGATATTTTTTTGTTAATAAAATACAAGAGAATACTATTTTTAAATAAAACGTGTAAGGCTAGATGCATTCTCACCACAATTAGATCCGTAGACCGGGTTTTCTCTAATTAGAGCTCGTTGGTACGGCATACTAATTGCAGCGAAAATACACCTATAAAGTAATACGGCTATGGTAGCCAGCCTTCCAACACTAAGTGAGATACAAGACACAAAGCAGGTGCCGCCACCTCGTTGCGGAACCAAGTAGTCTTGTCACGGCAGCTCCACATAACACAAAGTGTTAAATATTAGAGACTGTATACAACCAACTAACAATTTAATAAATTGCCAGCCCTGGCTCATTTCTAACCTAATATAGGGACAAAGTATGTAAGGCTAGATACATTCTCACTACAATTGGTGCAATTAGTATGCCGTAGTGACGAGCTCTAATTACAGCAAAACCGGTGTATGGTTCTAATTGTGGTGAGAATGCATCTAGCCTTACATATTTATGTAGAAGGTAGAAATGGGCCAGGGCTGACAATTTACTAAATTATTAGTTGGTTGTATACAGTCTCTAATATTTAACACTTTGTGTTATTTGGAGCTGCCGTGACAACATACTACTTGGTTCCGCAATGAGGTGGCGGCACGTGCTTCGTGTCTTATATCTCACTTAGTAAATAAAATCTGTTGGAAATGAATTATTTTAATAATCATGAAAAGCTCATGTGTACTAATTTTCAAGACAATACGGTAAATATTTTCTAAATAGTCAAAAAATCTAAATTCGTTTATCAGTTTAGCACCCTGTATCTATTTTAATTTTGACTTTTGTGATAAGTACACTTCGAGAACCCAAATCACCACAACATATATTTTTAAAGACCTGACGATCATTTCACTACCAAGGTTAGCGTCATTCGAATTTTTCATACTCTTATGACGCTAACCTTGTTAGTTAAACGATCGTCAGGTCCTTAAAAAGATGCGTTGTGGTGATTTGGTTTCCGCAAGTGTACTTATCGGTGCTCATCACAGGTTCGAATCTTCACTTAGTTGCCTTTTGTGATTACGTAAGTTTAGCTAAACCGTAATATTTTGATGCCAACAATCTACTGCTGCTTTGTGCACCACTACTTTTGGACGACCCGGGAAAAACAAAGTTAAGTTGTGACAAGAGACAACTAGAGTGGCTATATATAAAGAGTGTGGCTAAGCGTTCGTGGCGCCATGTTTCATCTTTTTTTGTACAGAGCCTTATGGGACAAACATGGAAATCGAAGCATTTCTGTGTTAATCGATGCATCAGTGAAAAAATGGACAGGGATCACAAGAAATAATGATGAAAAAATTACTCAAGTATTATTTCATTGCGGAGTATCCTTTTTAATTAGAAAATGTAAATTAAAAGCTTCTTATTAAGTCCCACAAAATGTAAAATCGACTGTAATGTCAATTGTCATATTAGTTTAAGAGTTTACATCACCTGAAAAGTAATTAGTAAAAAAATACTGGCAGAAATCTTGTAAATTGCATGGACAAACGTATTTAATTGTGAATATTTGGCAGAATGTTGACGAGAACATTGTTTAAAGTTTTGTTGTCATAAGTTTTGAGCTTAGAGTCGTTCATCTGTACTTCATATTTAGACAGTTGATTTGATTGATTAGGTATTTGCCCAAAATTAAAAACCTATTTAATTATATGTAGTATAAACAAGTCAAGTTCATTTGCTTACAAGGAAAGTCAGATAACATTATTATTACGTATTCGTGATTCGATTATTACTACCCATTACAAGTGTGAGACATCCATGGGTTTTCTGAGCTATGCATTTTTTCAACTATTCGCTACCGAATGCTACTTTCATCCATCACACATGTATCAATACCACCACCCTAAATTCATAAACCACAAGAAAAATTTCTTGGTAATAAACCCCCAAGAAACTCACGTGACCTGTGACGAATGGGGGTTATGTGTTCGAGAAAAGGGAATTTGAGAAGGTATAGCTGCAACATGGAATAAAGATAGTTTATATATGTCCAGATAAGGTGTGTGTTTTGCATTTTTCGTTTGTACTCCCTTTTTATCATCTTTACGGCCTACCACCATTATTCACTCCTGGTCCTGTAAGTTTCTTGGGGGTTGCTTGCAAAAAGTTTTTTTTGTGGTTTATGCATCCAAGAGTGATAAGTACAATTTGGAGAACCCAATTCATCACAATACAGTTTTTTGTCCCCACGATCGTTTCGCTAACAAAGTTAGCGAGTAAACTCATCCCGTTGTCCCCGATTGTCGGGTCAAAAAAAAACTGTATGGTGATGAATTGGGTTCTCCAAATTGTACTTATCAGTGCTCATCACAGGTTCCAATCTTCACTCATCCAAGATTGGTTCTAACCACGTTTCTAAAAAAATTATCTAAAAGCCCTCCGTGAGCTTATCTGCAAATTTACCAATATGTATTTTAACAAAACAAAATTGGTGGTCTACTGTACTGCCACTTAGTCAAAAGTAACTTTTTACTTCCACATCGTCAACACGTGTGGAAGTGTGGCATCGGCGATAAAAATTTCAAAGTTTTTTTTTTCGCTTAAACGTCGTAAAAAGTGTCAAAACATATGGAAAACATGATTTGGGAACAAAATTTTTTGTCTGTCGGTCTGTCGGTCTCTTGGTCTGTCGGTCTGTCTGCTTGTAGCCACGATAACTTTAGAACGAATTTAGATATCGTCTTCAAATTTGGTACACAGTTAGCACCCGATAAATGAACTTTTCGGATTGTTTTTGAATAAAATCGCAAGAGCAGAGGATGAACTGGGGAGGATTTGGTAAAAACTTACATTTTTTTGTTAAAACTCGAGTAATATAACGTTTTAGGGTTTGTTTATTAGAAAACTTTCAATTTGATCAAACATCTGATATTCTGTGCTAAAGTTCAATTCGGGATTGAATGTGTGTGGTGGAAGATCGATGACAGAAATTTAGAAAGTTTTGTTGTTACAAAAACGGCTATATAATAGCTTTCGAACGCATTGATATATCATCTTTAAATTCGGTATCCAGTTAGCACCCGACAAATAAACGCTTCGCACTGTTTTTGGGTAAGACCGCTTCAGTGGTTAGGGCATAAATGATGGCTGATTTAGTGAAAATAGACATTTTTTCGTTAAACCTCCAGTAATATAACGCTTCAGAAGTTTATTGGTACAGGGATACGAATATCTTCTTTGTAGTCAGGTGATGGACCCTAAGATTATTTCATGAGAAGGTCATTCTGAGGATAGTTGATTATCACAGCTATGTGCAAGTTATGATTCAATTTGCAGCTCTATTTAAAACTGTGCATGCAGAGTACGGATAACACATTTAAAGAATTCGTAACCTACTGTAATAATTATGCTTAACACAAATATTGTGGGCTTTTTTTATTTTTTAACAGAAGACCACCCACAATGGAATTATTTTTCAAATGTGAGCAGGTATCTAAGCAATCAATGGAACTAACCTAAATATAGAGCACTGAAGAACAAATCTAAGCTCAAAAACTATCACAACAAATATTTAAACAATG
The DNA here is from genome assembly GCA_964006375.1 of Tillus elongatus. Classification (NCBI taxonomy): domain Eukaryota; kingdom Metazoa; phylum Arthropoda; class Insecta; order Coleoptera; family Cleridae; genus Tillus; species Tillus elongatus. The sequence goes on from OZ023265.1 coordinate 117,420,904, forward strand.
TTCTCGTCAATATTCTGTGCAATATTCACGATTTCATACATTTCTCCAAAAATTATACCAGGATTCCTTTTACTAATTACTTTCCAGGTGATGTAAATTCCCAAACTAATATGACAATTGACACTACAGTCGATTTTAAATTTTGCGGGAATTGAGAACGAGATGTTAATTTCCATTTTCTAATTTAAAAAAGACACTCCGATAATGAAATAACACATGTCATTTCTTCTTCATTATTATTTGTGACCTCTATCGATTTTTTCTCACAATGATTAACACAGAAATGCTTCGATTTCCCTGTTTTTACCATAAGGCTCTATACGAATAAAAATGAAACATGACGTTCAAGGTTTATAGATAGACAGGTTGTCTGGTAACTCGGAGACGGGAGAAACGCGAGAGGAGGGTAATACGTTATGTGAAGTCTAATGCCAAAAGTTTAAGTTTGGATTTGGTGCTTTAAATAATATTAATTGGAAATTTAGTTAACTTTTAATGTGTTTGCTAAAAATTTTTTGAAAACGATCAGTTACAGACATATTTTAATGTTTATTTTGTACGAAATAGCAGTTTACTAAAATTTCTGGAAAAACACAGTCTAATCCACGACAGGCAGTATGGATTCCGTCAGCGCAGATCGACTGCCGACCTCCTTTCTTTCGCCACCCATTCTTGGAACAAGTCTATGGAACTACACGGTGAATCCCAGATTGTCGCTCTAGACATATCCAAAGCATTCTCTCTCTTTTATAGATATCTGCACGGGCACTGCTCAGAGGAGCTTTCCTCCATAATTCCCCCACCTGCTGCCCCCAGCAGATCTACCAGGGGAACAGAGCGAATGCATCCTTTTAACGTCCAGGTCACCAGACATAGAACATCTTGTTATGCCCGCTCTTTTGTCCCGAGGACTTCCAAGTTGTGGAATTCCTTGCCGGCACATGTTTTTCCTTCTCCTCCGAACCTCCAAACCTTCAAGTCCAGAATTAACAAGCTGCCTCTTTCCTCCTTGTCAACACCCACGGTACGATAGTATTTAGGCTGTAAGCCCTCGTGGTGTGTTGTTGACATTAAAAAAAAATAAAAAATTCGACCAGGTCTGGCACGCAGCGCTGCTTAATAAACTTCCGGCCTATGGCCTACCACCAAAACGTTGTACCTGGACAGCAAATTTTCTCTCCAACAGGAGCATCTCTGTTGTTGTGGATGGCCATTCCTCTAAACTGTATCCAATCAATGCAGGAGTTCCTAAAGGTTAAGCTTTAGCTCCTACTTTGTTTCTTCTCCACATCAATGACCTCCTCTCTAGCACATCCAACCCACTTCACAGTTACGCGGACGACAGCACCCTCCACTCAAATATACAATATTCTAAGCCTGTCTCCTTAGCACAATTAGATGAGGATCGCAGACTCATGGAGGGTTCTGTCTCCGTGGATCTCCAAAAATATTAGACTGGGGAAGTAGAAATCTTGTACAATTCAACCCCACCAAATCTCAGTCTTGCTTTCTTTCTCATAAGAGATACACTAGCCCTAGACCCATCACAATGAACAACCAAATTATTCAAAGTAATGAGTCCTTTTCTCTTGTTGGCATTTCTGTGGATCGAAATCTTAATTGGCACCAACATGTCACATCAATTGCAGAAGCGGCTGCTAAGAAATTAGGTTTCCTCTTCCGGGCTCGCAAATACTTTTAACCAGCTAATCTCTATACCTTATATACTTCACAAATAAGGCTAAACCTCGAATACTGCTCCCACATCTGGGGTGCAGCTGCCGCTTCTACACTCGCTATCCTGGACTCAATTTAAAAGAGAGCTATACGTCTCATCGGTGACCCTACCCTCACCCAAAGGCTGCCATCCCTTGCCCACCGACGTGCCGTTGGTGACCTCTCTTTATTTTATAGGTATCTGCATGGGCACTGCTCAGAGGATCTTTCCTCCATAGTTCCCCCACCTGCTGCCCCCAACAGATCTACCAGGGGAACAGAGCGAATGCACCCTTTTACTGTCCAGGTCATCAGACATAGAACTTCTTGTTATGCCCGCTCTTTTGCCCCGAGGACTTCCAAGTTGTGGAATTCCTTGCCAACACACGTTTTTCCTTCTCCGAACCTCCAAACCTTCAAGTCCAGAATTAACAAGTTGCCTCTTTCCTCCCTGTCAACACCCACGGTACGATAGTATTTAGGCTGTAAGCTCTCGTGGTGTGTTGTTGAAATTAAAAAAAAAAGTTAAATCAAAACTATTATCTTAAAGACTGTATTTTATTTTTTAAGGTGTTTTGTTGTAATGTTGTAAACATAAGTGTATAGAATCAACCTGAGGACAAATTGAACGTTATTTAATCAAGAATTAAATTGGTAATTTAGTAATTTATCATAAAGGTAGATGTGTCTAACTTCAAGAAATAAATTATACATACTTTAAAAAAAAGCCAATAGATAACTTAACCTAAATATCTTTTTAGATGCCCAGTGGAACAATTTGTAATGTATCAACGTGCAAAAATAATACTAAAACGGCAAAGAAAAGTGGAGAGACACTTTCCTTCTTTTATTTTCCTAAAGTGCCTAAGATTCAAAAAGAATGAGTAATAAAATGTTACCGCAAACGTGTCTGGCATGTTGCAAATTAGAGAATTTGCAGTAAGCATTTTAAACCTGAGGATTTTGAAGATGAGTTGCGGGCTAGGATAAGGAATACACAACCGACGCATCTAAAAAAATCAGGTACAAAGTTTGTGTTTGTTGGTTTTGATTATTTATTTATTTTGTGTAAGAGTATGTAGTACCTACGTATTATTTGAGGTTTGCCTGAGACCTATGAGGGTACCTATTATACCCACTTGTAGTAATAAATTTATATTTTTAGCTGTTCCTTTATTATATCTGTTGAAAGGGCAAGAAAAACATAATGAGAGTGAAAGCTCCAAGAGAATGTTGCATAAAAATAGGAAAGCTATCGTGAAAAGTGTAATTAGCAGGAATAAGGAATCATCATTTAACATTACAGAACCAGCTGATGAAAGTAAGCGCCGAGAGGAAACTTTGAGCATATACTTGTCAGAAAGACCACCCTTTAGTGAAGAAACAGTATGATATCTTAAAAAGAAAATATGAAAAATTGCAAATTGAAAACCTGTGTTTGAAGAAAAAAAAAATAGATTACTATGAAAATCCCCAAAATTTACTGCAGCAACATATTTCTGATCTAGAAAAGAGGCTAAAAGAAGCTGGCATTAATTTTGAAGATAGAGTGAAAATAGCGTTAAAGATCTTTTAACTTCTAATCAAATTGAAATTTTATTAAAAAGGAAAAGCAAGGCACGTTGGACCCAAGAAGAATTATCTAGGGCATTTACTGTGAGGTAATGAATTAGATAGTTTTTTAAAATATTTTAAATCTTACTTTAAAATATTATTAGATATTTTAGCAAGCGAGCGTATATTTATTTAAGGAGCACTCTAAACTTTCCTTTACCTGGATTATCCACACTGCAGCATTGAGCTGCGAACATTAACCTGACTGATGGCATCTTTGAAGATGTTTTAAATGTTATGGAGACTGTAGGGAACATAAAACATCATCGTTTTAGAGCTACCATATTGTCCTATAATGAAGTTGTATGAGTACTACCAAAATAATGATGAAATTATGGGGCCACATTCTTATATGCAAGTGAGTGTCTAATAATCATTTTCGTTTGGTAGGTAATTTTTTTCTACAAGCTGTTATGATTACTCAATTTTTTTATAATGTAAAGTATAACGTTGTTGCTTGTGTTTCGGATTGTGGCGGTGGGAATCAAGGATTTAGAATGTGAAAGAGCTCAAAAGCAAAATGTTAAATTGTCAGCACAATTGTTTCCAAATACAACTAATACAGCATTGAAGCATTACATCGCAGGGGAAAACCAAAAGGCAAGTGCAGCAGCTGGCGATTTTTTCTAGCTGGTAAATAATTGGTTCGATATTATGAATTCTTATTCACCATCGACCTCAATTCCAACAAAAAAAACCATATGGCACCAATTTTTTTGCTTACAAAGTGATTGCAAAAATTATAAAGCTACGATTTTTATGTATACAGATACCTACGTAAATATTATATACTACAATTATTTACTTATTGTGTTGTCAGTGTATTATTTTACTTAGAGTTTTTTGCGTGGAAATTGATTGTAAACATTATAAATCTACGACTTTGTATGTGTACAAATACATATCTACCTAAATATTATGTGCTAAAATTATTTACTTATTATATATAGCAGCCCAATGTATTATTTTACAATCATAACAAGATGTATGGTATTTTGCTTTGAAATTGATTGTAAAAATTATAAACCTATTATTTTGTATGTATACAAATAAATACCTCCTTAAATATTATATAAAGACATTATTTACTTATTGTGCTAACTAAATGCACTATTTTACAACTCCAAAGAGGAAGGAGTTTTGTGGTCGGAAATTGGTTGAAAAAATTATACACCTACTATTTTGTATGTGTACAAATACATACCTACCTAAATATTATAAATTTAAAAAATTTACTTATTGTGAAAGTTGAATGTTATTAAATGAAGATTATCAAGTAAAATAGGAAAACAATTAAGAAAAAGAAACCAAAAACCTAAATTGCAATTCAGAACAAGAAAATCATGTCCAATTTGAGACATCATGAATTTATAATTTCATAAATATGTAAGTTTTAATCCTTTTTAAGATAAACCAATTAATTGAATCCATTACTTTGAAATCGAATAATATCCTAAAACTTCAATACATACTGTTACTATATGAAAAAAATCTTAATTTCAACTTGTTATTAAATGTTTAATCTATCTCGTCTATAAATCTTGCGTGACGTTGCTGATCCCACGTGATCGTTGGCCAATCAACACTCTGACGAACGTATGACCACACTATCTTTATACAGTCACTGTAGAGACAACCATCGAAACAATCGCCCATATTTGTTGGCATTATTCTGACAATAAAAAACTACCTTGTTGGCGTTTCCAAAGCTGATGGCAAAGTCCTTTCCAGTAAATATCTGAAAAATCAACAGAAAATTGTTCATAATTAGCTGACAAGTGAGTAAATGACTTACTCTCTTTACTGCTGGCTACTGTAACCTTAACTTGGAAAAATAATAAAATACAGCGGCCTAACAGAACTGAAATGTTATTAGTATTCATGTAGAACATCAGACACGTCCCACGTCCTAATTAATTTATGTTGCTTATTCAGGAACAGCTAACTAAAACCTTAGTGAAAATGAGGTAAATCTTCAGAGTGCAATGATAATCTCTGCAGTGTGGTATTTTTAATTCCCATTGCGGATCTAGATGCATTAGAATCACGTGCTGCAACGTTGAATTTCATTAAAATCAGCAAACAAGTCGCAGCTCAGCAAGTATTATTATTTGCAACTGTAGCAAAGGGGTTTTGTTGTTTATTCTGTTTTAATTGCCAGCGCAGTGTACGCTTTGTATTTCGTTTTCAATTAAATATTCTCAAACAGACTGGAATATTTTAATAAATATTTATTTCCATGAATACACACAAAAATAGTTAATTCTGTTTCATGTAAATAATTCCACAGTACAAGAGATGAAAAGGTTTCCATTCTACACAAGAATTTTATTAATATGTGAAATTTCAGCCCAACATTAATTTTTCAGTTAAAATATACATATGGAACTTTTATTCGGTTTTTGTACTAATCACCATTACACAAATAAATGAATATGTTCACATTGTAAATACGTTTTTGCTTAATATTCATGCAAGTAAGTAATTTATAAAACCAGAAGAGACACGAAACTATATTCCTTTTTTTTTGGTGCCTACAGATGAAAGCGAGGTGGTTGCATATATAATGGGGATGAAGGCTCCTGGGGTATATTTAACTACTGTACAGAATTTAAAAAAAATTCTCATGTCATTACAAGTCCTCGCACAATTTCAATAAATAGATCGCTGGAAACCAATGTGTTTCCAGATCCACTCAAAGAATCAATTATTAAACCGTTATTTAAGGGAGGAGAAAAAAATGAAATATCTAATTATAGGCCAATATCTTTGATATTGAATATTCATGAAATATTTGAAAAAAATATTTACAAAAGAATAGCCGAGTATATTAGAAAGTGTAACCTTGTTGCCGAGTCTCAGTGTGGATTTAGAGCAGGATTGTCTACGGAGAATGCTTTAAACGCCCTGACCACATCAATCCATTCAGCTCTGGATAAGCAAAAAAAGTCTGGACGCAGCAAGTGCGTTATGGTAGTGAATTTTCATTAAAATGTTTTTAATAGCAAATATGTTTTTTTTAAAAGAAAGCAATCATCAAATTTGGTTACCAGTATAAGCAATATAGAAGAAACAATGTACCATGTTTCATCAAAATAACTTTATTGTTTGAAAATGTACAAAAATTTCCGACAGTAAACTTGAAGTATTCCCAAAAAACTGGTTTCTTGGTCAACCTTATAGGTTAATAGCAAATTCAGCTATTCAAATTTGAAGCATTTAATGAAAATTCGCTACAATAACGCACTTGCTGCGTCCAGAATTTCTTTTCTTACAAACATGTATTATATTTCAATGGAAAATGCAAAAATGCAATAACATAAGGTGTGTTCGATTAAAAAAAAAAAATTTGAATCACCAACGACTTATGGGTCACCTTGTAATTGTAGAAATATTTTTTAAGATATAGCTCAAGACACCCTATAATTAATATATACAATTTTTTTCGTATCTTGTATAATAACGCATATATTCAACTTTATTGATTTTTTTACGAAAATTCGACAAAAATTATATACTATTAAACGATAAACTCTATAGCTAAGGCTACTGCCAAGCATCAGAGACAGGGTCTATTTGAAATGAATTTTCTGGAAATATTTAAGTAAAATGAAGGACAGTGATGATTGAAACTAAGACTTCAGGCTTTGTAAAATATTTTTCTTGAGACATTTTCTTTCCAAAGCTCATATTAACTTCAGGTTCTTTGCCTAAATATTACCAATTTTGACGTTTTAAATCGCGACGTTTTGAGGAAAACCCAAATTTATTTTTCTTTAAATGTCTACAACTTTCTTGTCTTTTAACCTACAGAGCTAAATTTTGGTAAGTAACTTATCTCTAATAACATAAACCCGCGTGCCAAATTTGGTTGCCCTTACTTTGTTAATAATTTTTTTCGAAAGAAAACACAAAATTTTCTGGGAAAGCCGCTGTGGATATTCCTGGCTAACGAACTTATCCAAGCCACGTGCAAAATGAAGGTATTCACCAAGTTTAATCAAAAGCGGCCCATTAGTTTTTGAGTTATCGGTGTGATACACACATACACACACAAATATATATATATATATATATATATATATATATATATATATATATATATATAAATTAAAACTGACCCCGGGTGTTCTAGGAGGCCTAATTAGCGCTCATTTGAAGAAATGTTTACAAAATTCAATAGTCGGGATCTCCAAGTCTGCATTTAGAATGTTTAACAACGAAACGTCTTAGAAAATTGTTGAGTCCGCTATCAGATAGAAAACGGAATTCAAATAAATGAAATAGAAGCGCAAATCAAAAATTGCTTTTTTCTGTTTTTTTGACAATTTCTTGACGGTTGCATAAAATTGGTTTTCTTTGCGGCATATTAAGGAGCACAAAATTTAGTAACTTTTTTGATTTTAAACCTACATATCTTTCATAATAAGCTGGATCCCCTTGGTAGACTCGAATTTAAATCACCAATATATCCATTTCATGTTTTCTTTCTGCCAAAGAACATACCGAGACCCCAAAATTCTGTGTGGAGTTAGGTTATATTCAGATGCTCTCTACCATATAGCTGAATTGTTGTAGGAGTATGAAGAATGGCTTATAAATACAGGTATTTTCGTTATTTGAAAAGGTTAATAAATTTCTTTTTCAAATAGAACATCCAGTTTGGAAAGCTGCTGAAATATACTATCTATTTGTATATATATATACTTATACCTAACTAGCTAAGTTTTTGCCTTATGACAAATTGGTTGCTGTAGTTCATTGAAAAACTTATTTCCATTAGATTTTTAAGTGTCGTGAATAACTCTGTAGCTTGGATGAACAAGAGCCAATGTGAAAAATGTTAGTTTTTAGAAATACACATCTCAAAAGTGACAAACTAATTATATTTCGTTAGAGATCCAACCTAAATAAGTTTTTTTGGTTATTCAGACTGACTTAAAAACACGATTATAAACGTTACTATGTTACTTGGTCTTGAAAACATAAAGATTTTTGACTTTTTTCAGTAGGATAGACCTCAAAGTTTTATATTCAAGTTCAAAAATTTTAACCCCTTTTCACTTTAACTTGGGCCTTTTTAACCAAAATGGTTATGTACTCAATTTGTATTAAAAAAACAAAAGTAAATTTTTAGCTTTTATATCAAAATTGGCACAATTAAAAGAAGCTACAAAAATCAAATTTTGCAAAACAGAACAAATTTCAACAAATGCTGTTTACAAACAATATTCTTAAAATCACTCATCTTCAACCTCTGATTGGAGACACATGCCACTCACATCATCACAGTCAGATTAATTTATTACACTTTCAGTGGGCTTATGTTTCACTTGGGACTGATCTGTTATACACACACACACACACACATAAAGGTATAAAGTCCAATGTTACACATTTGTCTACGCTTTTAGATAGCTGGGAACCTATATAATACAGTAGTCCTATATTTAGTTTTCACAGCTGCCAACATAGGCGACTACATTAGACATAAATTTTTACTGTGTGATACATTGGCCTTCATTTCATTTAAAAGACTGAGGTTGGACACTGTGGCTGGAAACTGAAACAAACACAGAATCACCCCAAAAAAACCCAAAAATAATAACAAACAGTTGTCCACCAGATAAGTATTTCGACAGTGAAATTGTCTTCATCTGTAGCTGTCAGTAGCTGTCGCTGTAGAAATACGTATCTAGCGCATAGCTCTCTTATTATTTTTGTGTTTTTTTATTATTTTGCTTTTTGTTTATATATTTTGTTGTATATAGCTAAAAGTCCGATTTACCAAATATATGTCTGTGCACAGTTACTGTATGTGGCTTATTTGAAAATTTGGCCTTTATTTATTGTAAAGTATAAAATGTTAATCCCCTTGCTCACTCTAATCTCCGTTATTCTAGGTCCGATGTTCTAGTTGGCCTTTATTGCATTGAAAAGAGCGCACTTCAATTTGTGGGGTACAATGACTAACTCAATTTCGCAAAAATTGCACATTGGTGCTTTTTCATCCAAACCACAGAACTATTGTTTGACATAAACGTCAATGTCACTCTTGTTGTGGCCTTGATATTTGAGTACTTTTACAAGGTGGAAATACCCTAGAAACGATGAAAAAACTATTCAAACGCATTCTCATAAATTTATTATTTTTGGTCATCAAATGAAAGATTTCACGAGTGAAATACAGTTGGCTGCATGGCGATTTTATAAATACAATATGGCAATTATTTTCATTTAAGTACACCTAAATAATCAAAGCTTGTCTCTTTTAAATTGGTTAACACGTTGAACGGATATTGTGGTTTCTGCGAGATAATTCCAGCTTGCAAAGACTTGATTAGAGAAACACCTGCTGCGAATCTTTGGAGCGACTCCTTTTTGAGTTTTAGGGTGTAACCTCGCAGATGAGGGTTGGAGCTTAGCTAAAACAGGATTGGTGTTCAGGAACCCACAGAGCACCTTAAAGGTAAAAATCAGACTCCAGCAGAAGAGCATATCTGATGAGAATAGAGCTTTATGCAACACCAGCAAAATCACATAGTTCACATAGGTTGTGTAAAGAATGGTGAAAGTCTTTAAGAAGCAACCCCTGAAAGCGTTATTTACTAAATAGAGCATCTTGTTAGCTTTAGATATTATTGAAATTATGTGTGCGGACCACGAAAGGTCTTTCGTAACCAGTAGCCCAAGATCGTCGTGCGTTGTAGCCTTTCTAACCATCTCACCATAGATATTGTAGGTAAAGCAGTGTCCCAAATGTAGCATGCAGCATGTGGATATTCACTAATTCTATTGTGTTCTAGTTTGCAGAGAAGCTGACGACTGATTACGCGGTCGAAGGCTTTAGAAAAATTAAAATATAACACTTCGACTGGATTCCCCATGTCAAGTGACTTGGACCACCAGTCAGGAGAAGGAAAAAGGTTAGTAATAACAGATCAACCGGAGATGAAACAATGCTGCTGATTGGGTAGTAATTCCTGTTCCATTAAAAAGGTAAGCAGTTTGGTAAGAAGCAGTCGTTCGGCAACTTTCACAATAATAGTCATAAGGTCCAATTTGTCGCCAGATTTTAAAATAACCGCGACAGGGGTCATGACCCAGGCGGTTGGAAGGACGCCCAACTATAAAGGTGTCTTGAAACATCTGGGACAATGAGACTGATAAAGAAATAGCACAAAATTTCAGAACTCTGACTGGAACTCCATTGATGCCAAGGTATCCGGAAGGTGGAAGGGATGCCGAAATAGTCTCCATTTCATTGGCACTGACCCTCATGGATGAAACGCTGTCGTTAATAGGACTAGTAGGAAGAGGCAAATAACTGCCTTTTGGAGTAAATACTTGCCCAAAAGTTTGTGCCAGTACCTTAGTTGTTTTGCCGTCAGTTCTGCATATGTTGGCAGTACTGTCTCATATAAGATGGCTGGAAAATTTGTTGCTGAGTTTAACACGAATGCACTCAAATAATGCTTTTGGATTTTGACTAGTTGCTATGACATTGAAGTCATTAGCCCTGGCCCTGGATATTTCTTGGGAAAGCGAGTTAGAAATTTGGCGATGCCAAAAGTAGTATTCAGTACGGTTAGACCGTCTAAAGCATTGCCATAGGTTGTTCTTGAGTCGCAAGAGTTTGCAAAGCCTTCCAGAGATACAGGGTTAGCGAGGATAGCAAGGAACAGTTCGAAGTGTAGTTGATTCAGTTATGGATGATTGAAGGCGAGTAATGAAGTTACCCCACGTATTGTCAGGAGTAGTATCTTTAAAAAGTTGAGTCCAATCCACAGATTCGATTTTCTGGGGAAGTAGTTCATAATTAGTGGATTTTAAAACTATATAAGAAATATTTTGCAAATACCTAGTAGCGAACTGAAGAGCAAACATTATGCAAACGTGGTCGGACTTGCCAATAGAAGACTTGAAGTGCAAATAGTGCAAAAGTGTGAAATGTATCAGGGTTGTTGGTAAGCACAATTGATCCTGAAGCGAGTCCGTTCCAATAAAGCAAACATTTTTAAAATTTTTTCTGAATGCCGGTTTGTTTCACTTAAAATGATCTAATTTTTAAAATAAAGTGGTAAAACATGTTATATGTGATTATCCGGTTATGTTAAATTGCTAGCTTATAAAAATATCTCAACGAATTAGTAAATGAGTATCTTTATTAAACACATATTTCACGTCACTATAAATTGTATATAAAAAACATTAAAAATAATTGAATAAATAAAATTATGTGTATATATAAAAGTCACTAAAAATAATATATGTCCAAAATATGTTTTAGGGTTGCGACACCGAACACCTACGTACAATAATTTCTGAGCACTACTGTGACAATTGGCACAACATGGCAACACCCCTCATAATCCAATGTTGTGGTTTCTTGTCTGTAGGCAGTGTCATTGCTATAACAAAATTGGTGGAGTGGCCTGTGGTTGACAAAACGCCACGTCTATCCGCAGTCTTATAGAGTGGACATACGTATACGCTTCCTAAAACTAGATCTGACCTTTTCAATGGTTTCATCCATATCTGGAAAATTAAAACAAAACTATATTCTTAAAGAGGTATGAAATTATATAAAGACATTCATCATTAAAATCATCAAATTAATCATAAAGTCACCCGTATCTTAAAAAGAGAAATTATACAAATCCAGCGCCATTATCAATAAAATCTTCGGTCATAATAAATATTACATCCCTCACCTGATGAGGTCAGCTGTACATTGTCTCACTTGCGGTGATACTCAGCATAACGCTGTTTATATAGAAATAACAGGAAGAGCATTAGATACCGGGTTCTTTGAACATCTGAGAAGTAGAAATAACATTGACAACACCAATTCAGTTTTCGACTGCCACTTGAGAGAGTGTGGTCATAGTTTTGATAGGAAGAACAATGTCAGCAAACTTCATAGATATAGTTTTGGCGTCTAACAATTTGTCCTGGAGAAGCTGGAGATTTACAAACACATCAATTGTTTCTAAAACAATGTCCTGAATTTTTCCATTATTAGTGTGATGAACTTTCCTTTCATATACAAACAACTTCAGTTGGACCATAGACCTAAGCTTGATTGATTTAGTTGCTGTTTAGCTTCTTTCCTTGTGATTGGTCTTTTATCTTCTAAATGTCATTTGTCACTTCTGTCACTTGTTGACTCTGTTTTTGTTCATTTTTCCACTTCCAACTTTAGCAGTGCACAGGTTTCCATTTTGGCTGTTTAAAAAACGCGTCGCTTTATATCCATTCTTTTACTGTCTCAAATTCTGGAGATGCTGATATTTTGTCCTTTACTGTTGTCATTGACTTGGAGACAGTAGATGCAATTCCAGCTTTGACAATTTCTTATACAGTGTAGTTCCTGTAAAAAGTATTATCAGCCAGATAGGCTTTGCTCTTTTCTGTGCAATTGGATTGTTAAAATGGTCTCTGAAAGTTCTGCTCAGCAATGCGAAAATCTTGGCTTTTTGTTGCGTTCTTCACTTATATTTCAAGTTATACTTTGTTTCTTTTGAGTACTGTTATTGCGGTACTTAGTCCCTTTAATAGACTAATGCTGTTTTTAACCTTTTATTATTATCGGGTCAGTTTTTGCATTGCTTTAATGTAACTTGAGTTTTTTAATGCTTAACACTAGCTTAGTAGACGTTTGCTCTTTCTGTAGCTGTTAGATGCTTTGTTAACTTGTGTCGTACTCACATTCTAACTACCAAAAACCAAATTTTATATTCTCTCACCCTTGAGGATCGCTCCATGAATCCGAAACGAGTAGGGTCTTTGTACTAAAAATCTCTCTGGACGTAGGTATAAGTCTTTGAAATTAACCTTCAAGTATGTCGACCCCAGATGTATTGACATTTAGAACTTACGTTCATCATCATCATCTTCTTCTTAAGCCGCCGTCTTTTTACGAAGGTTGGCAATCCAAATGGCTAACACAGTCCTGGATACTACAGCTCTAAAAATGTCTATTTATAAGCATCCAAACAATCTTTTGAGATCCTCTAACCATGAATTATGACGTCTGCCGATTGATCCTTTTCCCTGTATTTTGCACTCGATTATTAATCTCAGAAATTCATATTTGTCACCTCTAATTACATGACCTATATGTTTTAACTTGTTTTTTCGTTGTTTTATTGCCAGTAATAGTTCCTTTTGTTTTCCCATACGCCTGAGCACCTCTTCATTTGTTTTTTTTGCACCCATGGTATGCAGAGCATTCTTCTATACAAAGACATTTCGGAAACCTCCATATTCCTCTCTAGACTAGAGTTAAGAGTTATACTCTCACACACGTATAGCAGGACTGAGAAGATATCGCACCTGACCATATGGATTAAAAGTTCCAAGCCAAGATCTGATCTCGTGAAGAATGTTTTCATTTACGTGAACAGTTTTCTAACTTGTTCATTTCTAGATCTTCCTTCTTTTCTCGGGTCGACCTGATCGTTTATTATTGTGCCCAAATATTTGAAGGAAGATACCTGTACTATATTTCCTTCAACTAATATATTTGCTTTGATGTTAGTTTTTGAGAAAACGAGCACTTTTGTTTTATTAATGTTTGTAGGCAATCCGAACTGCTCGCTGTGTTGAACAATGTGGTCGATATGTGGTCAGTCACGCTATCTGCCACAATCACAGTATCATCTGCGTACCGAATATTATTGAACGTGATACCATTCGCCGCGATGCCTTCTCTCATTGTGTCTGGCGCCTCTCTAAATATGCCTTCTGAATTGATTTTGAAAAGGAATTAAGGGATTATGCAACCCTGTCTTACTCCCTTTTCGTCGAATGTTGCCTGTTCAAATCTTACTTTGGCCATTTGATGGCAGTATGAGTTGGAGAAGATGTTTATTTCTTGTTGGTCTACTCCGGTTTCTTTCAGGACTTCTTCATCTTGTGGTGCCTCACATAGTCAAACGCCTTTCAATAGTGTATGAAGCAAGTGAAAACGCTAACGTTCATGTCTTTGCACCCCCGTATTAAGACATTAGGCGAGAGCAATACCTCACACTTCTGAATCTGCACTGTGTATTACCCACCTGGTTGTCACATTTTTTTGTAAATACGTGTATGTATTATTCGTAAGAATACTTTGAGCATATGCGACATTAAACTGATCATACGGTAGTCATCGAATCGAGTGGCATTTGCCTTTTTTGGTAAGGTGACAAATGTTGACTTTAGCCGGTCAGATGGAACCTGGAGTGGTATAGATTATATTAAAGATGGATACTAGAATATTTAAGCCCAATGCTACTCGCTCTGCGATTACCTTTACACCCTCGGCGTAAACACTATCAGGGCCAGTTGCCTTCCCATTCTTCTGAGATTTAATCACATGCACGACTTTCGACTGTAATCGGATGTCCAACTTTATTTAACACGAAATCTGATGCTGGTGGTGTGTTTGGCCCATAATCGTTAAAAAGTACTTCAACGTATTCCTTCCATATTTTTAGCTTGTCTTTAATACCTATTATTATTTCGTTGTTTGTATCTCTCATAGTCCGTACCAGTTGCTTTCTACTTTTGTTGGTCAATACTTTACCTTTTTGTGGATATTTAATAAGTCGCGTTTTTCTTGTAGCAGTTCTATCTCCATACATTCTTCAGACATCCATTCCTCCTTTGCATTTCTGCATTTTCCGCAAATGTTCTTGTTGAGTTCTTTGTATTACGAGTGTGCGTTTTTGTTTTTCTTCTCTCTTCCATGAGGTTTAATATTTCTGTGGTCATCCATTCTTTCTTTTTGTCGTTTCGTTTAAACCCAATTTCGGTATCTTGTATGTGTATGATTGTGTCTTTTATGCATTTCCAAGTTGTTTTTACTTGTGTTTGGTGGGGAATATTCAATTTGTTGAACTGTTGTTCAATTTTAGAACTTATTTGTATTCGTATACGAGGACCCTTTAGCTTTTCGATATGAATACGCTTGGTCTGTTTTTCCTCCTCAACGTATCTAAACCCTTTCATTTTGAACTACATTACAAATGGATTGTGCTCGCTGTTTATATCCACTCCTGGGTATGTTTTTACCGATTTTATGTACTTTTTGAGCTCGAGATTCGCTAAGATAAAATGAATTTGGTTGCGAACTAACCTTACACCAAGACCATAATTGCCCACGTATTCTCTTTATTCGCCATGACCTGCCTCATCATCATCATCACAGTCTAAAGGCGAGGTTGCGTTGTCGCAACTATCTCTCTCTCTCTCTCTCTCTCTCTATCTCTCTCTCTTCAGCAGCTCTTTTGATTTCATTATAGCTGCACGTAATTAATTGTACTGGGTTTTCCCGAAATTATTCACTTGGTCTACCTCATCTCTCTTTTCCCAGTGTATGCGTCCCACAAAGAATGTTGTCAGAAACGTATTATGTCTCAGAATATGTCCAATAAGTTTTGCCCCACTCCATGCAATTTCTTTTAACAAGCATCTTTTTCACACGTCTTTACTCCTCTTTAGATCGATGTACCTTGTCCTTTTTTTTGTGTGTCCTGTTTGGTCGTCTATTCTCTTAATGTCCTCCTTGGCCCATGTCCAATTTTCCACCCTAGAGATTACAACACTCCATACATACGACTTAATGAACTTTCTATTTAGGTGCAAGTTAAAACAGTTATTAGTGGGACGAGCTTCTTGTATATTGGTGGTTCGCTTTCCGATTACAATCCACATTTGCTACATTTATCATTATCAGTAATAATACTCTAAAGGTACGTGTACACTTCTGCTTGTTCAAGTAGTTGACCATTTAGCTTTTTTCGTTTTGTAGTTTCATCCTTACTTATCTTAACTACTTTTGTTTACATAATATTGATTTTCAATTTGATTCTTTATAAAACACTATCTCGCATACACATCATTTTCTGTAATTTTTCCATATCTCATTTCAACGCCATGGCCATGTTATCTGCGTAACTAATTCAATAGATCGATCGCTTGTCCATTTATTTTGATTCTTTATTATATACATACATATATATATATATATATATATATATATATATATATATATATATATATATATATATATATATATATATATATATATATATATATATATATATATATACTGCCCTGGATATGTATTCCAGGGGGCCTAATTAGCGATCATTTGAAGACATCTTTTCAAAATTCTAAAGTCACGATCTCACTAGTGCTTTTTTTTAAAGAAAGTTCACTAATGCATATTTTCCAGTCCACATTAGCGATTGCTTTCTCCAGATCATAAAAGCAATAAACCTACCTATATATTTTTTAAGTCTCCTCCTATAGTTTATACTAGCTAATACTGCTGCTCTAGTTCCTCGACCAGGTCTATATCAGAACTAATCTTCATACCATATACCTTCTCTGCTTTCTCCAATGCTTTATGATTAGCAACATAGTCGCCACATGACTACATTTAGTATTCTGTGTTGATTTTTCGTGCGTTTTCCGTTTTTGGAGTGATGATACTTTTACTATTCATAAACACTCGGCACTTCTTCCGATGTATAAGATCTCGCAATCAGTTGAAAAAGTTCTTTCCTCATCACTTTTTACCAGTATATTTTAAAAGTTCCAGTTCCACTGTTAATACGTCGACAGGAGGAGTTTTTAATTGCTAAGTTATTTAAGAGATTTCTCAAATTCTTGTCTTGAAACAAGCAAGCCACATCATCTGGGTTAATCTGTACTATTACTTCTAGACCCTTATTACTTAATTTTAGAATAACATTTACGTTTGGCTTTGTGTTGGGTTTTATTTTGAAAGTTATCAGTATAAGATTTACAACATAAGATTCCGAATTTTAGTTTACACACAGAATTTGGTCAAATGCTAATTTTAAGTTTATAGGCTAAAAACGACATAATTTTTCTCTTTTTTGATTTTAAAGCCATTTCCTAACAAACTTTTACAAAATATTTGGCCTACATGTAATAAACTTTGTTGTAATGAAAAAAAAGTTTGTGCAAAGAACGATATATCTCGGCAAGTTAGCTCTGCTTAAATATCTCTCAGTATATTGCCGCAAACTTTTAATTAACGACACTTACCATAGGAACAGTATCATATAAGACTTTTGGTAGGGACTCATCGATAAGCATGTTTTTCATGTTCCATCTAGCACCATCCAAGAACAGACCATAGACATAAACACCATCTTCTGGAGGCTTGTCAAAACGGGTTTGCGACAAGACCTGCATTCATTTAAATTCATTTAGTTATAATAGCACTTAATTTACATAATTTCTACAAATCGATATTAAAAAAGAAAACTATAATACTTAGAGCAAATTTGGAAACCATAAAATTGATTACAATTGGGAAAATTTTAGCCGTAAAAGGAACAAATTGGGTGGGTGTTGCTAAACGGCGATTCTGTTATGCTTCTTAAAAATGTTATATAAAAGTCTCACCCATATAAGCATATTTCGGACTTTGCTTTGGCAATCTAATATGCGTTGTGTACAAATACAAGCTCCGCTTTGGGTACAGTTAATATAAACGGATGAAATAAATAGTGATGAAAAAAAAAGTTGGCATAGCCATCTCAAAAAGTAAAGAAGGTGAAATGATATTGACTGCATTATTAAATGGATTTTAAAGTTCTAGTGCTCATCGTTAGTTTTTATATTTCTGTCATTTTCTCGGAAAGTAAATAAGTTTCACCAAAACGTCACCCAGAACGCTCTTATAATGTCAATAAACTTTCTTTATTTAACCAAGTTTGTAGCTCTAATAGTAATAAAGTTATTTTTATTATTAGTATTATTGTTATTCTATAATTAGGAGTTAAGGCAAAGGCTATAAGTTACCCAATACACAAAATAAAACAACATCTAGACACATAATATTTTCTTAATGTAAATAACCCAACTACCCTATCACCAAGAGCATAACATTATACAGTTTGTCTATGCTATAATATTATTACACCATTTTTACCGCTTTCTGTTCATGTCATCTAACCTGTTCTTAAAACTGTTTGTGCTAGCAGCTATTATTACTTTCACGGGTAGAGCATTCCATTCGTTAAAAATCTTATTACATATAAATAAACTACGAGAAGTTGTGCAAAAGGATTCTTTTTTTAATTTGGGTGAGTGACCACGAACATATGAGACCAATCAACTCTAATGCGCCCACAAAGGGCTTTTAATGAATAGATTAAATCACTTTAGGAAAACTGGGATAAACCACATAGCCTCAATATTTCATCACAGTTTAGACGCACAATGCCATAAGACACACGTGTGGCTCTACGCTACATGGACTCCAACAAACCATTTTTTTTCCTTTATAGGGCACTACACAACTCCTGCATACTTTAAGACAGGATGAACATACACAGTGTGAAGCCTATTAGAAGTTTGAACTGAGCAGCCTTAAAAAGCATTATGCATAAAATAGATGAGCTTCTTGACTGTCGGTGTGACGTCGGCTATATGGACAGACCATGACAAAAATAAACCTTTATGATTTTTTCTTGCCTTTATAGATTGCTGCATTAGATGGTATCAAAATTTGGAATTATTTTGCAGCAGCTAATAGACCGTGTTAAATATCAGTTTAGTGGGCTAAAGGATTCTAAAACACTTTCAAATCATTCGCGTAGAGCGGGGTACCGAAGTATATATTACAAACAATATAAGACCAAGCATGGATCCCTGTGGTACTACACTAATGGCAAGACGAAATGTATAATTTATGCAACTCTGACGAAATAGTAGCGATCAGAAAAAAGCTTTTGATCTAGCTTAGCACAGGCCCACGAATGCGATAATTATTTTAATAGTAGACAATTTTTCGGGACACGATCGAATGCCTTAGAAAAACAAAAATACAGAATATCGACTGGATCTTTTTTATCAAGTGATTGCTTCCACCAATTTACACAATTAGTGAGAACTGGGCGCGCGAAAAAGAATCCCTGTTTCTTGTCGGATAAAATTTAATTTCTTAGCAGAAATATAAGTTTATGAACCAGCAACCAGTCATCAACAATAGAGATTATAGGTTAAAAACTTATATGTCTGTAGTTTGTGGCATCTAGCTTACTACCTGGTTTTAATACAGTGGTAATGAAGGCAGGAAGTTTAGCAGGGGACAGTATTTCTCTGTCGAAAGAAGCTTGAAAAGTACCGTCGGATGGACCGAGAAGGGAGCAGCTCATTTTTTTAAATGGTATCAGAAACACTGTCAGGTTCAAGTGATGTTGTGTTGGATAAGTAGTTTAATATATCTTCTACTTCTTGTAAAGTTACGGAAATATTTTACAAACCACCAGACGACCTAGGAGACAGCACTGCTGGAAGTAAACATGGATATTTCACAGAGTAGACTCTACTAAAATTAAGTCACCATTAAACCGCCAGTACAGACATCACCTTCAGAATCTCTGAAGGGAGGTGTAGAAAACCTAGAACCCAACGCAGTACACACACACTTTAAAAAGCCTCGTGATTCTTGGCAGAGGCTATGTGATTGAAAAATCTCTCGTAGCTTTCGTTAGAAAACCGACGAGACGTAGCGTATGCATCAGAACGTAATCTCTTTTAACGTTGCCAGAGGAAAAGTTTCACCTACAAACCTTGGCCGAGACTACCAATGATCCATGGATTCCTTGGACGAAACTAACGCTTTTCCAAAATGTATTTTCTGCAAGTAAATGATATACTGTGTTCGCAAACCTCTCCCTCCCATTATCCAAAGTGACACCCTCGGGAAGCAAATACCAATCGATTGCTTCAAGCTCTCGTTATAAGTCGTCGTAATTGATATTAGTTGTTTCTTGTATATTATATAAAAGTTTAGGTAAATATTGAATTAAAAATTGCAGAGAGAACAAAATACAGACGTGCTCTGATTTATCACCAATTGGTGACTGACAATTTAGGGAGCGAACATAATCAGAGGTATTTGTGAGAAACAAGTCCAGGACAGATGAATTCTGGTTGGATCTATAACGGGTAAGCTAATTAATGAGTTGACGCAGATTGTTCTCAACGAGCTCTCTGAGCCAAACGAAAAGGAAATGCAAATCCTGAAGGTGCCACAATTTAAGATCAAGAGATATCAGAGATAACACAAAAGTTCCCCACAAGCACAAAATTCTTCTTAACCGCTGCTATATTGACGACTTCGTTAAGGTTTTCCCAGAAGCCGAGGACCTTGGTGGGTAAATATGGCCTACTACAAATTCCAACGTGTTTTATATTTTCAGAAATATATTGTCTATACCGGGAGTAGCAATCGAGTATGATTGAACTTTGAACTACTTGTATATGCTAATCTTTAAATACGTACAAGCCCCGGTATATCCCCCACCACTAGTTACTTATTTAGTCAACCTGAGTTCGCGAAACACTGTATAACCTACAGCTATTGGCTTTAATGTATATAAATAAAAGTTACTTTAATTTTTAAAATTAAAAATATATCAACTACGTAAAATAAAAAATACAAACCTCATATTCAAATGTTAGCAGATCTATCGGTATGGTATACTTTCTTGCGTAATTCTGCTGTGCTCCCGTTAAGAACGCTTGTGTAAAGAAGAATCCAGATACCCAGAACGTGATAGGCGGACCCTCGTCGTACCATTTCTGTAAATATGTGATTGACAGTCGAGCACATTACAACTAATACTGATATATTAGAGGGAGAACATAATGTGTAAAATTCTATACAGGAATTAGAGGAACGTCAAAGCGAATGTATGGTCGACAGCGGCAGGATTATGAGTCCATTTCCTACAATACGCTTAATAATGCTTCACAGTTCACAGGATCAGCTAGATTCGTTCTATGTAGCTGTCCTGTAGCTAATACATAGCAAATCTAGATGGCGACACTAGTCTTTAGTAAAGGATCTTCAATCTTTTACTCTGAAAATGCTAAAAGGATCGCTTGTAAAAATCATTACGCAGCAAATGTGTTGTGGCAGCGAATTTTCATAAATAATTGTGAATTTTTAAAAATGAAGTTAAATGGGTCATATAAATTAAAGTCTGGGCGCAGCACCTATTATCTTATGGTGGCGATCTGTATAAAAATAGTTAAAAGCATGGAACATAAAATTGTAGTTTCGGAAATACAAATTTTCCTGAGATGAAACTTCTTATCGGAAATACCGGTTTAATAGGGTTAACTAACGCCTGCAAGCGATTGACAAAACGAAAAGTATGAATTTGAGGGGCACCTTCAATTTTGTAAATAGATCAATTCGTTAGCCAGCTCAATTAAAAAAGGTTTTCTAGGAAAGTTATTTTAGTAAAATTCTACAAGTTGCCTTTGTAGAAACTAGTACATACCAAATTTTAAGTTCCTGGCTGTAAAGAATATTGTATTATAGAGACTTATTTTTTAAACAGAGATGCAGAAACGTTTCTATTATTATTATTGACTTTAGCCTGAAGGGCTTTCACACTCCTACAAAGGGAAACATTCACTCATCCCAGGCATCTCAAATGCCAAAGAGACTAAGCTCAGATGGAGCCCGTTCCAAGTTATCGAGCCCTGAAGGACAACGCGACATATCCTCATTCCCCAGGACTCACCGCACGATGTGGGCAGTTGCAGGCATTATTGCCTTCCGCATAACCTTATAAATTTCCGTATTCGGAATGGCCACATCAATCAGTGTCAATTGCTTGCAGGATTGATTGGGCAATCCGTTGGTCTGTGAGCACGGTGCGGTCCCAGTGTATATATAGTAGGGCACTTTACTAATATTAGTATAAATAAACAAATAAATAAAGTGCCACTTTCGGAGCCATTTCTTGATGAAGTATTCTGGCAACTGCGTCATGCCTCTCTTTATACTCTGTTGCAGCAGCAAACGCTTGGCATCCTCCGGTGACGTGCTGGATAGTCTCTGATGACTGACACTCAAATCTACATTTGTCATCTTGGACCGAATTAACTCAAACTCTATATTTCAGGTAGTTTCTTGTTGTGATGACCTGATCTTGTATGGCCAGCAAAAACTCCTCGGTCTCTGGAAACATCTGTCGGGACAGCACCCAGTAGTTTAACGTCGATTTGTCGACATGTGCCTGGGACGCCACCCATGGGATGTCGCCCATGGAGAGGCTTCTGCGTCCAAGATTTCAGCTTGTCCGGTCATTGCGATGGTGACTTTCTATTTCACTTGCCTTTAATTGTAGCGGTGATGAATCACCAGCTTCGCATATGGCACGGTGTAGTTCAGGAGTAACCGCCCGCTGAAGAAAATATATACGTAGGTTCACACTCACTCAAAGGGGAATGTTCGCTCATCGCCGGCATCTCAGATACCAAAGGGACTGAGCTCAGATAGAGCCCTTTCCAAGTTTTCGGGCCCTCAACCACAACGCGACACATCATCATTTCCCAGGAATCTTCGAACATTATTATTATTATTATTATAACTTTCTTTTGCTTTTTCTCTCATCAGTGATACTACGTCATAATACAGTTATATTTTGATTTAATTTTTCTGCCTGATGGCCTGTTCTGCGGCAGTATCCACTGTTTCGTTTCCTTTAATGCGATAGTGTTCAAGTAGTGTAGGTCTCACATGATTGCCTGTATTTCTGCATAAAAAGTCGGTAAGATGTGGAGACTATTCTCTCGCTTAACAAGTGTTTGTTTTCTTCTCTGTTACCGGTTTTGCTGCTTGATAGTATCGTCAGACAGGAAAAAATTGAACTCATCCATGTTTGACTATAAGCAAAAACTCGTTGCTATATTATGACGTTTAGGTCATTTTTTTAGAAGAAAACAAATATAAGAAAAACGACAGGTGAAGTTTTTAAAGTGTCTATGTGATGTACGTTAAAATTTAACATGAAAATATAATCAACTTATAACAATAATAACCATGAAAACAATCGTAATAATAATATAACTAATTACCAACGCCAGTAATAAAGCAGGTTCTATATAAAGAAAATATCGACAACATAAACCTATCACAAATTATTTTGTGTGATATATTTAATTTTAAAAAAGAGTTTCCAAAAAAGCGGAATCCCTCAAATAAGTTTGCTCATTTAAAACGAAGTAGTATAAAGATAAGTAAAAGTGATAACGTTGATTTATTTATGCTATTTTATTAATTTTTTATTTTTAAGTCAAATTAAAGAACATTATTATTATTATTATTAGGTTTGGAACAAGATATTTTTAGGGGTGTTTCTGGGATAGGTATTTCTTAAATTTAGGTCAAGAATTATTTTTAAAGAAAAAATAGCCTTAAATCTTAAAAAAAAACATAGCGTTAAAAGTAGATACACCATGTTGATTCTAGCCCAAAAACCCATGTTATTTCTTATGGAGGTTCATTTTGCAATAAGTTGTCCCCAGCTGTAACCTGCACATACGCAAGGTCAGAACATTTCAGTTTACAGATAGACTGTTATCATCAATGCAACTGCGAGGTTTGCAACAACTCTTGACCTGAACAGGCCTGCACAAGAGCCAACCTGAACAGATCATCTGGTCTGTTTAGGGCAAGAGCTGCTGCAAACCTAGCAGTTACATTGATGATAACAGTCTATATGTAAACTGAAGTGTTCTGAACTTGCGCATTTGCAGTTTACAGCTGGGGACAACTTTTTGCAAGATGAACCTCCATAAGAAATAACATGGGTTTTTAGGCTAGAATGGACATAGTATATCTACTAATTTAATTAAGTAATTAGAGCCTCAGTGATCCAGTGGTAAGAGCGTGTGCCTCTGAAACGACGGGTACTGGGTTCGATTCCCAGATTTCCCCTTTCACTTTTTCCGTACATACTGTAAAATTGACATCAACCGAGGTTGTGGTATTATATTTAAGCAAGTTGCATGTCTGCACATTCCGCACTTCAAAGTACGCGTAAAGCCGCCGATTCCTTGTCCACGCGATGTTGGACACGTTAAAGGTCCCTACCCTCTTTATAGGAAGGCAGGGGTTCGGCAAAATTTCGAGGATAGTAAGATTAAACTGCTCCTTGGCGTCGGTGATAATCCATAGTCGCGGAAATTGACCGACCTTAAGAAAAGAAAAACACGCACAATTAAGTCATTTTTGTAATAGTTCTCGACGGTTCTCCGCAAAGAAAATTTAATCTTTGTCTGTAATATGCAATATAATCTCTTAACCACATATTTTGGTTTCATGTCCCTCTCTGATCACCAGTGGTTTTTCTATTTCAATGCCTATAGCTTTTCTCCTTTAATTTTGAGATTTCAATTTTTGTATGTAGGTTGCGTTTTATGATAGAAACATGCGTACCCAATTTGATTGCGATATCTTTGTTATTTTGAAAATACAATCATTTTTTGAAAGGAAACCCAATATGTTCCCGGAGACACTGTTCCGAATTCCCTGGCTACGAACTTATCCGAGCCAATTATAAAAGAAAGGTACATCCTTATCAAATTTCATCAAAATCGGCGCGTAAGTTTCTCTGCATAGCGATTTTTGTCTGAAAATTTGCTAAAAACCCGCAACACATTACTTTTTGAAGATTTTACTCAACATTTTTTTTTATATAATATAACTACTTTATTTCTGAGAATAATAATAATTGATGGTAAAGTTTGAAGGATTACTTTAAATATTAACTCCCGAAGCTGTTTCACTTTGCTGCTGATTTTTTTACAGTTGCACAAAAAAATGATGTTTATATTTTGTTTGCAAATTTGGTGTTCTTAATGACACATTAGGAAGAATTAACGCATTCATATGTCATTAAAAAACAGTCATTTTACGCAATTAATACAAAAATAACTAATTTTTAAAGTGAAAAGTATAAAAGTTAGGGTTGTTAAATTTTCTGTGGATTAACCTGTACAGTTTCTAAAATAGTTTCTTATAAGTTATTAAACTCAAGCAACTCTCATACACCGTAATGCTGAAACAAGTTTAATAGATATCGAAGACAAACCCTCAAATATATGTGAGGCAGGGTTCCCCCAATATAAAGTATATTAAAGTTAATGAAATATATTTCTACCCAAGCAAGAATACGATACGGTCATGATAATTTTGTTTTGTTGTTTTATTTGATGTTAAGTTAAACGCTCAAAGCAAAAAAAAAATATAAAAGGAAAAAGCTGTGGTGTAAAGTTACTCAAAGACTTCAAAAGCACACATAGTGCTGAAATTGAACTTAAAACTGTTTACGCAGTAGTCGTTTGAAGGTATACGGATCTTTTATAATTTACCCTTGCAGTGTTTGTTTAACAAAAGCCAATAGGCTATTAAATGCAAGCAGATAAATTCGACAATTATAATGAGCAAAGTTGTTTGACAAAAAAATAAAAATACATCTAAGAAAGTGGGTATACATATATCCACATTTGCCAAGCTTCCAGGGCACGGTAACAGCGACACCTCGATAAACATATCGGTGCAAAAATGTAGAATAATAAAGCAAAAGATAAAAGCGTATCCTAACAGGAAATGGTGACAAACAATGCAAAACCTAACACCAAGTAATAACACAGTAGGAAAAATGACGAAAACACTAAAGAACCCATACAGAAACATGCCGACTTACCAACATGATCCGACAAACTATCGCCCTAAAAGCTAATAAGCTTAGTTGTTTAATAAAACAGCATATCTAAAATAGTAGAAAAAATAATACTTAATAGATTTAAAACTCTACAACTCTATATTTGGAACAAATGAACTTCTAATAGACTTGTCAGTTTAGTTTTAGGCAAAAACATAACACCGTACATCAAGTAACACGAATAGTAAACGACATAACACATAATTTTAACAAAGACAAAGTAACGACAATGGTTTTAATAGACATACAGAAGGTCTTAGATATAGTATAGATAGTCTGATTACTGGGCAAACTAATAAAACTTAAATTTCCCTAACATCTTATTAGACTAATATACTCATACTTATCACACAAGTGCTCTGTTGCAAAATATATAACAGCACATCAAATGAAAAACAAATCCAAACGGTATTCCCGCAACTGTTTAAAATATTTTATTAACGATTAAAAATACGTTCCCTAAGATCAAACTGGCACGTTATGCAGATGATACCATGATACAAATAACGAGAGATATGATATTCCGACTACCTATTTTTAGACCTGTCACGCGCCTGGGGTCAAGTGGTGAGTCCAATGCAACAATAATATGCTGTCGTGCAGTGGGGTTTGAGGTTTCATCACAACCTCTTAACAAATTACGTATTTTACTAATATTTAAGTTCATACAGTTGGAAGTAATAAAAATGAAAAATATTAAATTTAGTACTGAGATCTATATTATCTGAAAAAGACAATATAGGCGTAACTTCAACCGCATTAAACTGACGTATAGAAACTTTTTAATTGAGAATGACTTCGTTCTAAGTGTGTAGTTGGACTTCTGTAAAGTTACTCACCTCGTGACGTCATAGGAGGGGGCGGGGCATATGCGCAATATCATATCTACTCTAAGTCTTTACATCATGGATGATACTACCATATACGTCCCTTCCTTTTTAGCAGAAATTGATAATAAACAGTTACCAATTTATCTTAATATACTTCAAAATTACCTGAAGAGTTGGAAAATAACCTTTAGCTCTAAAAAAAAATGAAGACCATAGTATTTACCAGAAGGACAAAATATTCCAAAATATTTAAACATCTAAAAGCAGGGGACATACAAGTTAAGCCCCCGCAACAGTAAAATAACTAGGAGTACATCTGGACAGCAGACTTAATTTTAAACACCATATTAAAACTGTTCTAACTAAAGCTCATATCGCAAGGGAGTAAATGTACCCGCTAAGGGCAAGAAGCAGTAAACTTAGTAAACTATGAGCCCTGAAACTCATATCCATGGCTCGTTTTATTTTTTATGTGTTTTTATAACATTAAACTTCTTTTGCTAAAAATTTATATTTTTACACACTTTTTGAGCTTTGAGCTCGAACAAAAGAAATCTAGGTTAGTATTTAGAAAAAAACATATGCTACATAAAATCACGCAAAAGCCCAGAAAACCTGATAACTTGCCAGAGAAAAAATATAGATCAAAATGTAGACAATCATCTTCATAAATAAAACTTAAGTAGAGGCAACTAAAGCTTAGGATCATAGATAAAGTATTATCTATGTTTAGGATTTAGATTTTTTTTGTAATTCTGACAACGCTAAAATTTATTTGGTAAAGGACATTTCGTTGACATTAGTGACAGATAAACTAAGATATTTTTCACCTAAACACAGAATATGTTGTTAAACTGTGAGCTAACACAAATGTAAGCTGTATGATCAGGTGAACGTCACTCATATCACTGAATTACGATTAGATACATGTAGATGTTAGCCACAGAACACAAATACATATTCGCGAATAGCAGCGTATTGTCCATCCTAGTTTAACACAGTCGAAGACTTTTGGTAACAACATGTCAGATTGTCGGATCACCTTTGATCGAACTTTTTGTAGAACGTAAAAATTCGCTAACGAGGAGATCTGTGTTTGCTGGAATAAGTTCGTTAGCCAGGAAAATTGGACGTTTTTGAAATTTATTTTGGAAAGTTTTTGTATTTCCGAAAATAACAAAACTATGACAACCAAATTTGGTTCGCAGGTTTATATTATAAAAGGTATGCATATCAAAATTTAGATATCTAGGTTAAAAGAAAAAAAGTCTGGGCACGGCAGGTGCGATATGGTAATGAATTTTCATAGAAATTATGTGGCACCAAACGTTTTTTCATTAAAAGCTTTTTTTGTTATAACATAGAGAACTAAATTTTGGTACATAGTTTACCTTTTATATCGTAAACCTACGTACCGAATTTGGCTACACACGGCTTTTTAATTTTCGGATTTTCGGAGATATGATTTTTTTTCGAAAGAAAACCCAAAATTTTCCCTGAAAACCTGGTCCGATTTTCATAAATAACGAACTTGTCCAATCCACTTATAAAGGGAAGGTATCTGCCAAATTTTATTAAAATGAGCCCGTTACTTTTTGAGTTACCGGTATGATTTATATCTATACACAACACACACACACACACACACACACACACATATATATATATATATATATATATATATATATATATATATATATATATATATATATATATATATATATATATATATATATATATATATATATATATATATATATATGTATATATATATATATATATATATATATATATATATATATATATATATATATATATATATATATATATATGTATATATATATATATGTATATATATATATATATATATATATATATATATATATATATATATATATATATATAGAAACTGACCGCAGATATAGGTTTTAGGTATCCTAGTGCGCGCTCATTTGAAGAAATTTATTTTTTCAAAATTCAAAAGTAGGGATATCTCCATTAGTGAATTTTTTCTACGACTCACTAAAAAGTTGTAGCCATTTCAATTTAAAAAAAAATTGTGTGCAATTGATGACCAGAGAAATGCACAAAACCAAAATATTTTGTGGATAACAAAATCTGTTGTATATTAAACACAAGGGTTAAGTTTTAGCCACTCTCTACATACACATGGTTGTCTCTTAAATAGAAAGCAAAGCCCTTATTGTGAACTCTGTGACCGACCGATTTCAATTTTTCACGACCTATTAGAATTTCCCTTATATTCTTGTCCACGATTCGAAAATTTGGGTGTAAAAAAACTTGTCTGAAATTTTAAATCTAAATTTTACTAATGTAAACTTCGATTTTTTAGACAGTCTAATTTATATAATAGTATTTAAATGTATTTCATAGTTCCTAATTTTATATATGATTTTGTTATGTAGTTATTTAACGTTTTGTTAGTGTCAATGACCTTAGGTGTTAAGACACTAAAATTATAAATAAATAAAAAGTTTTGTGGGGCAAAATGGGCAATAAATGTCAGAAAAGCTGCTTTGAAAATTGTATAATTTTTCTTCCTAAAACGCCAAAGTCACAATATGAAACGTCAAAATTTCCAATTTTCAGACACAGAGCCTGAAATGAATACGGGTTACGTAGAGTAAATGTGGTAAGAAAAACGTTTTACAAAACCGTAAGTTTCACCTTCAACCATCATTGTCCTTCAGTTTACAAAAGTATTTGCAGAAAATTCATTTCAAATAGAACCTTTCTCTGGTGCTTTGGTAGTAGTTCAGGTATAGAGTTTGTGGTGTAATGGCCCATAATTTTTAGCGAGCTTTTGTAGAAAAAAATTCGTTATTGAGAAGACTGCGACTTTTGAATTTTAAAAAGATTTCTTCAAATGAGCACGAACTAGGCCCCCCTAGAACAAATATCCGGCATCAATTTCAGTTTTTACATGTTTACATAAACATCGCCCATTTGTAAAGCCTAGTATGTTCGTTATTATACAAGCTACGATAAAAAATTATATATGTTAATTATATGGTGGTTTAAGCTGCATCTTACAAAATTATTTTGAGAATCACAGGATCGTGCATAAGCCGTTGGCGCTAAAAAGTTTTTTTTAATGGAAGACAACCTTATATAATCCCATTTTTCCATTTTCTGTCGGAGAAAATAAATTGATATCCTTCATGGTTTTCGAGTTACTTCAATTGTTTTGCTACTTTACTCGTGTTTGACACATATTGGCGTTTTTGCCAATAGAAATTGGAGTCCCATGAAAATAGTTTTTTTCAAGGAGGTTTTCTTTTATATTATTCGCCGAAAAAATCGGGCGGTCATATATATGGCGCTCTCAAATAATGGATTAATTTGAAAAAAATTTAACTGTCGTAGCTCAATTTTTTCAAATAGAACAACCTGTGTATTATGTTTCAAAAGTGAATAGCATGCTTTCTGCTTCATCTCGTGTATAACACTCACTATCCCGCAAAACTATAGTTTTGTAAATATTTCCATTTATGGCATGATTCATGTAGGATCAGTCAAAAAATGTTTTTTTTCAGTTGTTTATATAATTATAATAATCGCTCAGGTTGTGGGATTGTTTAGCGAGAAAGGAAAAATAAATAATTAATATTATAAAATTATCTATGAATATTTACATTTTCATAATATATAAGGAGTTGATACATTGTTTCCACAGATGTCCAATAAAACTTTAGAGTACAGCCTTACATAACGTTCCTATTTCTGACAGCTTGTAACTTGAAGATATATCGTACATTGGTGTCTACGATAAAGGTTATACTATCTACAAAATTTAATGTCCCTTAAAAAATAACATATTTAACATTAAAACAAGTCTACGAAAATTCGCTACCATAACGCAGTTTCTGAGTCCAGACTTTTTTGATATACAGCCATGGTCTATTGTTACTTTTCTTTATATTGTTTGGTAGATACTCGTATATAACCATTTTTCAACAACTTAGAAAATAAAGATTACAAATCAATTCCGACTCTTGTGCATCCGAATCAGCATTTTATCTATAGTATAATTTACATTTCAACCCTCCAGCAAAACAAAATATATCATAGTGACGTCATAACAGAGTGACGTAAGAATCAATAGAGTGATTTAATAATAATGTAAAGCGTTAAGCGTAATGTGTGATGTATATGAAAGTTGATGTGGAGTATGTAGGAAAAAATGACGGCTCATACAAGATTTAAAAGAGGTTTTCTTGCTGGGCTCATCGAACCATTTCTAAAGAAAAATGATTGACAGCGGCAAAATACATCTAATCCCTATAATATACTGGAGAACACAAAGTGGGATTTTTATATAGAAACGTCAAACGAAGTGTGAAGCTGACAATATCAGGATTATGAGTCCATTTCCCATTCCCTAGTTCGGTTCATGCTTCGTAGAATAATTCCTACATTAACTATATCAGATTATATTATGAGATAACATATCATAATTGTGTTAAGGATTTCTTCCATCGGATGTGTAGAATACATTTGGTTAAGTGAGAAAGTTAGGTCATATTTATTACGATGGACTATTCAGGTGTTTCAGCCCTAGAGATCTTCCATTTAAAAAGGAGGAAAGTAGTAGTCGTACTGTCAATTTAAAAATAAATTTACAACATTGTTTCGCTTGAACCTGTTTACTTAGGTTTCTGCCCGTTCGTCCCTATTATTTCTTTTATTGTTGTATACGCATTGTTACATAATTCTTGAGAGAGTAGTAGTTATGGCATCCTGTTTTCTGCAGTGTTTAATATTTATATCAATGAATTTTAGTCTCAGAGCTTCTAGTCTCTTGCATTTGATTAATTTATTGATATAATTTAATTCCGCTGTTTCTTAGTATCATATCCTTCTCTCTTCGACGATAAGTTTTATTAGCGCAAGGACTAAAACTGCGTCTGAGGAGATAATTTTATAAAGTATAGTATAGTAAATTTCTTTTCTTGCGTCGACAATGTGTTTAACAAATAAGCGGTCACGCTTGTGATTGCAAACAAAACATAATTTAGATTCCTGCTTTTTTCTAAATAAAACTGTTAAACGATTTGAGACAAGTGTCACTTGATCATATATTGCTCTCGTCCAAATCTATTAGCACCTACTATTTATAGCTCCTCTTTTCATATGTCTTTTTTATGTTCACTATCCTTTGGAGCCATGCCAGCTTATGTTTTAATTTCTTGTTGTTAGTCAATGCTAGACAGGGTCAGCATAGATGATTTGCAGCAATACCACCAGTAATATCAGATTCTTCGTTTTGATGGGCCTCCTATGTTTGGCACGAAACTGCTGAGAGCTGGTATTGTTCTTTTCTCTACGAGTGATGTTCGTCCGATGTGCTCTGCAAAGGATGGCTTTGTATGTAGCCAAACTCATAGGTTTCTGATTATTCTGTTCGGTTTTATCCTTACACCTTTTATTATGAATTTAATAGAAATCATCTTTCTCCTCTTAACCAGGAGGAGGCATTCCGTTTTCTCTCGTGAAAGACAACGATTTATACTTGCCATACAGTTACAGACTTTCAGTATTGCCATATTTGTAGTGTTCATAAGAATCTCTTTATTTGAGGCTATGAATACTAGAGATATGTCATCTGCAAATCCTATTAGAGTTACTCATTTGGTTTTGCTCGGGTAAGAAAGTCCATCATACATGATGTTTCACAAGGTCGGCCGCAGGATTGAACCTTGTGGAACGCAGCTTTTAACCTGTATATTTATTGCTGATGATACCTGTTATCCAATATCAACTGTCTATTACACAAGAAGTCTGCAATTATGTTCACCAGACTATCGTGAGTGTAACATCTTCTAATATATTCTAATATCACTTGCCCGGTGCGCAATAGGATGCATTTACCTTACGTCTAAGGTAATGACTAAGGCATGGTTTTTTATGTGAATGTGTGAATGCTGATGGCTGTTCTGTAATTCTCAGTACTTATCTTACAGCATCTACTGTTTGCCGCCCCTCTATAAAACGATATTTATTTTTCTATAGGTCTTGTGTTCTTTCTGTTTTGCTATCTAGCCTAATTTTCAGGAGTTGCTCCTAGAGTTTTACCACTATATCTAGGAGGCAGATAGGTCTATAGCGTGAGGAGTCTGGCATTCGTTTCTCTGCTTTCTTAGTGAGGTTAAATCTGGCCAAGTTCAAGGTATCAGATAAAAAGGCTCTTATGTCTAGTCATTGTATACCTCATAAAGATATTGCGCGATATTTTCCACGACGATGTACAAAACTTCAGCTGGAAGATTACTAGGTTTGAAACATTTATTGTTTTCAGTTTACCACTAGCCGTTTTGCGTACTTGCAGCGAAAACATGGGGAAATTTTTACAATTTTAAGAGTCCCATGACACTGATCTGTGGTAGAAACAAAAGTCATCTCTCACCGATACCCATTCAGCTTTTTTTAATAATTTTGTCTTTTTCATAAGCTATTTTCTGCTGGCACCGTATTTTTCTCAGATTTGTTGAGTTTCCGAAAGATTTTACTTTCTACTGCTTCTCAGATAAATTATTTTCTTATGCTCTTTCTACACATGGTACTACACAGAATAGCGAAAATAAAAAGTATTGTTATCCATATTAATTTAGCAGTTCTGATAACAAAAAAATTAACAACAAACATGCAACAGTTGAATTTCACTCCGTTTTTGACATTTTCAGTCAAAGGCAACTACGTCTGACCAGATATCTGATGTATGCGCCAAAATATAACAGAAAAATCGATATATCTCAGAAATCGTAAAAGATAGGTATAGGGAAGTGTTAACAATTTTCAAAGAGATTTAAATGGCCAATATGCTGAGCTAAAAATAGAGGGTGTTTTATTTAAAATTATCAAGTTATAAATTAAAGAAATTGTTCAAGTTTTACGCTTAGTATAGAACGCTATGTATAAGTTCTTAAAGATATTATCCACCGCATCCTTATAACTAAGCTTTTTTAGCTCACTCACTAAGGTAGAATCTCCGATCTTGTCTAATATCCGAGATATGTCTTATCAAACATGGTAGTGACATTTTAAAAATTTTCAAAAAATCGAAATAACTTGAAAACGTCACATTTTTGACATATGGTGCTTTTATAAAATTTTATTTTTAGATATTATCCACCGCATGCTTAGAACTAAGCTTTTTTAGCTCACTCGCTAAGGTAGAATCTCCGATCTTGTCTAATATCCGAGATATGTCTTATCAAACATGGTAGTGACATTTTAAAAATTTTCGAAAAATCGAAATAACTTGAAATCGTCACATTTCTGACATATGCTGCTTTTATAAAATTTAATAATTTTTAATAATTCTGTCTTTTTCATAAGCTATTTTCTGCTGGCACCGTATTTTTCTCAGATTTGTTGAGTTTCCGAAAGATTTTACTTTCTTCTGCTTCTCAGATAAATTATTTTCTTATGCTCTTTCTACACATGGTACCTTACTTTCATGTCAGTAATAGACTGGACGTACTCCTTAGCTAGTCGTTAGTCAAGCAAGATATCCAGCGCAGATTAGTTTTATTATTTTGTTGATTAACCTATATTTGCAAGCAACAAATCAACGAAGGATTTTATTTAGGCCCATATCACAAATGCGAATTGGGACACGTAGGCCAACAGCTATAGGAAATAGGGTCGTTTTATGTTGCCTAGACAAGGACCAACAATGTGCTACGGACTTTGGTAATTAAACATTTAAACAATGTTATAAATTTCAAGAGGTGAAGTCAATGTTTCAGAGAGTCATATAACACAACATAGTCGCCTTTCTGTTGCGATACCATCTCTCAAGCACGCAAACTGAACTCACAGACCATATTCGATACAATGCAGGCATTGATCGTCAACGTACCTCCATCATTTTATATGTGTGGTGCGTACGATAAAGCATTGCATTATTACGGCCAGAAGCCTTGCCTAATGTATTTGTTGTGTGGATGCTACGATTATCACTTACCTGTAGAAATGCCACTCTTGCTAGAAAATCAGTTATGTAACTTCCCAAAGGCTTTAGCGATGGGTATGACACTTTCATCCATGAATTTGGAATTTTACCAGTTAACATGCTGGTCACCACCTCTTCCAACACAACAGACATAACGATCAACCCTGTGAAAAAATAATTCAATTGTAATTAAAATTTATAAATAAATTGCTGAAGATTACATTAATAACCTGAGACAACGCATCTATTGAAAAACAGTACACTAAAAATTTCTTGAAAAGGTCTCAGCCAGCAAAAATGTTACCATGCATTAAAATTTTTACTTTTAGTTTTAGTTTATGTAGAAAAATAGTATTGTATTAAATCTTGTAAACCTTTTTTTGATTATTCAAACAAGTGTGGAACTTCTTCTAGTACTTTAGCTATGACACATCAGTTCATTGATATTGTGTAACCACCTTTATCATGTTACGGGGTGGTTTTACGTGCCTTTAGCTTTTCTTTAATATAAAGATTTTAAATGACTGTAAACTCTAATTATTATTGTTACTAAAATTTAAGTGATTATTTATTGAGGTACGTTTTTTAAACTCGTTTTTTAAACACGTTCTATCACTTGAACGTGTGTATTCAACAAATCACCCCATTTACCTTGAAAACAATGTTTTACGACCTTCAAGGGAGGTCTTGTTCAAATTTATTTAGAACACTAAAACCGAGCATCTGAGATCAAATTCCCAAAATTTTTCCATATATTCAGCCTTAGTGTATACCGAGTGACAAACACGTCACAATCATTTTAAAAAAGGACTGTCCAAGTTACTCTAGTTTCGGGTGTATTATGCTAAGAATAAAACCCCGCATCTAGTTTTAAAATGGCTTTTATACAAAATAAAATTTAAACGGATAAAATTTTAACAGCACAATAAATTTTAAATACATCCTTTAATTTGAAAGGTTTCCGTATGATTTAAATTAAACAAAAAACTCTTAATTCCAATAATATAAATCCAAGAGTTATTTAACAGAATTATGTGATAGATTTTTCCAAATCTTAGAAAGGCCTAAATGTTACGCAAAATGGATACCGATGAAAATTAAATTGGTTTCGCCCCTGGTATAAGTTCCCATGAATTTAATAATCGACTTTTTCTCAGCTTAATTTTAGCTCTCAATCCTTATCTACCAGTCCCTGAGGTTCCTGACTAAAAACCTTCATGGCTCTAAGCCCTATCTTATCCTTAGTATAATTTTACAATTCCCCGTCTACTAAAATCCCTTAACACAACATCTACAATTTTAGTATGATTCCAATTCACTCTAATACTACTCTAGCCCCTACGGCTCAATCATCCATACTATTTCTATCTTACAGACTATGGCCCAAAATATATCTATACAAGTGTTATATAAAAATTACTTCAGTACCTGAGACAGATAGCCTCTCAAATAAAAGACAAATTAAGCAATATTTAGACATGGTATGGACTTACCAAACCCCTGGGGCACTAATACAGCCTTGTATCTTGCTTACCAGCCCCTCCATCTGCCGTTCAACCACGCACGTCTGCGATAATCGCCCTTTTTAAAACACTTTTGATTCACTCTCTGAAATTTCACTTCCTTCTCAATTTATTTAACAGAAACCCTTGACAATTAACGCCGCGGCGGCACTGCCTAGCCTAATGCCGGCTGCCTGATCACAAACTTTTTAGACACGTATTTTCTACTCCACGTCTCAAATTCCGAGTTTGCAATTTTTGTCTCTGTTGAAATCAAATGACCTCGTTGCAGAGGCTATAGCATTTAAAACTTGCAAATCTAGCATTCCTCTATCCACTATGTTTCAAGTGACCCGGTTTTAATTGCAACTTGAGCAGTTGATGGTTTTATAATTTTAACATGCCCAGCCTAGATAATTATGCATATTTCGACTATATTTATGATCGCTTGAAGTATGTTGTGGCGATTTTTTATAATTTTTTTGTAGAGATCCAATCCAGCAATTCTATTTACTTCTTGCAATAAAAATATAGATACGAAATCAGGTAAACACCTTGCTTACAATTATTTTTTATTATCTAATTAAATACGCACAACATAACTTACAGACGGGGCAACAATTTTCAGGTGCGCCCGGAATACAGTAAAAAATTTTGTTACCAAATTTGGCAAAAGAAAAATGTGGAATTAAAGATATTGATTAGAGGAGTAAATTTTAATAAGATGTTCTAAGGACTATGCAATTGAAGAATAGAGTTTATTTATTTATTGTAGCGAAATGGTTTTTAGTGCTTTCAGTTAGTAAGTACAATTGAAAAACTCAGACTAAGAGTAGCTAGTTTTGCATATGAAAAAAAAAACTAAATGTCTAAGAGCTCATGGGAATTACAGAGAGGTCTTCACCCATAAATTTTTGCTAGGAAGGTAATTTAAGCATCCCCCATTTTTAAATCCTGCAGCGTTCCGGACTGTGATGCCTTGTTCGATCTTACTAAATGGACTACTGGACGTTCCTCTAACCATAACTTGGCTCCAATATAGCAGGACTAAAACTAAACAGGCATTGATAACTTATTTTATACCCCGTAGCTGATGTCCGCTTAACAGGTAGACACGTCGTTGTAGATGACGTTACGAATGCTAATACACACCACAATATGTCTAGTGTTCTGCTGTAATCCTGGCACATAAAAATCTACATAATCTACAATGACTTACTGAGCTTCTGGATATCGTCTCTAAGGACCCAAAGATGATCTCCAGTGATATTTCGGGAGTAGGCAGACTGAGTACACGTAATAAATCATAGACGAAGCAACGTTGACACGCAGATGTCTTCAATTATAGAACCAAACATGTGTGGGAGTTGGAAAATCCGACCATCATTTCCAACGCGAATTCCAAATTAATGTTGTGGCTTATTGGAAATTAGTTATTAGGTCCATTCGAATTACCACCAAATTTAAACAGCTATCGGCACTTTAATATTCTACAGGCTCGGGTACCTTAATATTTGGATGGGCTTCCCTTACAATTAAGACAAAACATAATAAAGGCATAAACTAAGAGTTATTGTGTTAACTACAGTTGTTGTCTATTTTCTTAGAAAACAATTTTTTGCCTAAAACAATTTATTTATAATTGTAAAAATATTAAGTACCATTCATTTTTTTATGCACTCTTCGTCATGTCAATAAAACATTGACTGCCTGCCCTTAGGAGTTAATAGGTAAGCTAACATAAAAAATCAATTTTCACTTTTTTTCTATTAAAGAACAGTTTCGGTGTTATCTTGAAAACGATTACTTTTAGAGACTTTAAAGTATAATTAATAATATGAGTACAAGATCTTGTTTACATTTTTATGTTTTTTGTTAGTTTATGTACACACCCTAAATTTCATGTATTTGCCTTGACTTATTCAGATATTGAGGCGAAAAATAATATTTTCAAATTAAATTTTAACACCCTGGACCTTGGTTATTACCATATTTTCACTATAAACAAGTATGGTTATATCCTAATATTTTCACATAGTTAATCAGTGGTTTGCTTTGTAACTTTAATTAGTGGGTATCCTGAAATGTGAATACACAGACAGCCCAGAGGAAAGCACTGAAGTTCTCCTATAGACCCACTTTCGAGGCTTACGAAACATTGAAGATAATTTGCACCACAGCAGCTGGCTGATCAAGAGTTGAAAAACCCAGTGAGCGTTACGAAAAGACGGGCATCTAAAATTTTACACATTAACGGAATTAAATGGGTGATTAATACCTAGTTTCACAAGGCTCTGTTAAATATTTAACGGGCGGTTAGTTAATCATTGCGTTATACAACCAATCACAGCTTCAAAATATTTAGTTGTGATGGCAAAAACGGGAACCAGAGTCTGTGGTTGGTCATCTGAAGCAATGATTAACTACCCCTACGTTAAATATTTAATCCAGTTCTGTGAAACGGGGCAATAGAGGTTCAGACCCTATAAATCTCCTGTCAGAGAGAGCATATTTCCAACCTTGCTACAGGAAGGGGGGGGGGGGTTGTATTAAAACCCCACCTGCAACGAACATTCAAACATAGTTTAATCCTAGGCTATATTCCGCATGGCATGGAGAGAGGCAAATGTTGTATTTATACCAAAAACAGTCGCCCTATAGACAAAGCAAAGTCCTGTCCCTCCAATAGCCCCACATTAGAACAATTCATTAGAAGTAAAACCCTAAAAAAAATCAGCTCCATGTAGAACAACTCACATATTAAGCGGGAAAATATACACTAGATGCCCGATACTGTTAATGAGACGCATAGGAAAAACTTTGGTGGCCAAAGGAGTAGCCCTTAATGCATCCGTTGACTTAGAGGGTGCCTTTGACAACACCTCATATTAATCCATTAAACGGGCCCTACAAGAAAAGTAAGTGGAATTCCCTATTACAAGATAGATTGAGTTAATGCCGTGTAATCACAGCTACCACAAATGACACTATCCCAACAGTGACGACGGCAAAAGGTTGTCCTCAGGGAAGAGTGCTATCACCTGTGCTCTGGTCGCTCGTTGTTAATACAATAATGACTACATTGGGCGGAGCAGGATTTATAGTCCAAGGATACGCAGGTGATATTGAACATAGCAGTAAAAGGGCAAGCCTGATGCTGTAATGTCCAGCCTAATGCAAACAGCCCTAAATACAGTAAGGAACGGGTGTAAGACAGAGGGGCTTAATGTTAATCCTCATATGGCAGTTTTTGTCTCATTTACGAACTGAATGAGACTAAATTTAAAAGCTCCCACTCTGAATGAAATACACACATACAATTGCCAATGAAGTTAAATATTTAGAGATTTTCTTAGACCAAAAACTAAACTGGAACACGTACTTCAAAAAACTCTTTCGAGGGCCACAATGTCACTCTGGAGTTGCCGTAGACTCATAGGAAAGATATGAGGGCTGAATCCCAGGATTATAAATTAGATACACCAAACTGTGATTAAACGGATGGTCACCTTTGTATTATGCCAAAAACGGAAAAAGCTTCAACACAAAACATATTGTACAAATTGCAGACTGATGTGTTTTGGAATAACAGGAGCTATTGCATCATGGCCTACAGCTCCAATAGAGTCAAAGCTGAATCTTTATTCAATGCAGACATGCATGAAGAGAAAAGCAGCACTAAGTGCCCCTAGACTATTTTAAGCAGACAAATTCAAACTAGGTGATTTGGTTTGCAACTTGAAGATCCTGGAAATTATTTTATTGGAGTCGCTCGCCAAACGCATCTGTATGGTATACAAATGGTTCTAAACAAATAGAGGAAGCAGGACTGTGAATAAGAGGACCTCACTTTAGACGCACTAAGTCTCTAGGAAATACTTCTAGTTACTTCCAAGCAAATTCTTTGTGCACAAGAGTGCATACAAATAAGACTAAGATATATATATATATATATATATATATATATATATATATATATATATATATATATATATATATATATATATATCTGCTAAGACAATAAGGCAGTACTAAAGACTCGGAAATATTTTAAACCCGAGTCTACGCTGAGCTGGGACTGCAAAAAAACCTTCAAAAAACTGGCTACAGACAAAAAAGTAACTTTGATGTGGGTACCAGGGCATCAAGACATTAAAGAAAATTTGAAAGCAGATAGCCCTCGAAAAAGGGCAGAAACAACACCATTCTATGGTCCAGAGCCCTATTGTGGACTAACAAAAAGCCATGTAAAAATAAACTTGGTACTTGGGAGAGGAACCAAATGCTGTCACACTGGAGGAAAACGCCTAAAGCAAGCAAAACGCTTCATCACTATATCAACAGAGGAGTCTGAACTGTTTCTTGAATTGAACAGGAACGACTTCAGAATAATCACAGGACACTCCCCAGTAAGCTATTACCTTATAAAGATGGGTAAGGCGAACAGTGAAAACTGCAGATACTACACTGAAGCAGTGGAAAAAACAGAACACTCCCGATGCGACTGACTGGCTCAGTTATGCAAAAGGCTTAAATCCTTGGAGGGGGTGACTTCAATACCTCAAGTAATGGGTAAAATATCCCTCAAAGGCCTATATGAAAAGTCTGAACATTCCGGGCAGCTTCGCTATTAGATTAGATTATTAAGATAAGGTAAAAACAGTTTATCCGATTAAAAACATCCGGACAATACTTTTCTAAGAATCTGTGTCACGAGCGTCAAGTGTAAGTTCAATTAAGATTACTGCTAGTGACCTTGCTTTACCGACATGTTATATAATACAGGATAAGATATGTAACAGCCCGATAAATAAAAGATATACAAATCTACTTACGCTAACATAGTTTCACATTCCTGTAAGAGAAAGCATATACAAAACACATAACATAACCCTTTCAGTCCCCAAGTTCAACAACAGTATAACTTATATATATATATATATATATATATATATATATATATATATATATATATATATATATATATATATATATATATATATATATATATATGTTAATGACGTTAAAAAGTGTCGCTGATTTTAGATGCCGTTTTCATGGGTTCGCCAAATTTTGCCAGTACAAAATCCTTGAGCCAGGTATGACAGTGTACCACTTTCAAAAGGTGTTAGTAAGCTTTACCTTTACCTTTACCAACTGGGGAACAAACCCCCAACAGATGTACTGGCTCTATGTAGTGGTTATCAGACCTATGATAACATATGGAGCCATAGTTTGGTGGCCTAAGGTGCTACGCGGTACCGCGAGGGCCAAACTGGCTCATCTACAGAGACAAGCATGTCTGATGATAACGGGAGCGATAAGCACCGCACCATCAGTCGCTCTGGAGGTCCTCCTCAATATTCCCCCACTTCACATATGGTTGGAGAGGGTGGCGAGGTGGACAACGTACAGACTAAAACAAACGGCAGATAACATGCCGAGGGAAGTCAGTCTGAGGGGGTCCGGACTCCTTGATGACAGTGATTGTCACAGGATTCTGGGAATGGTCTCAGACTTGATGCCTACAAAAATCAGCAGAGATCTGTCTTTCAAGACCGTCCTCCCGGAAAGGGAGGACTGGGACCGGAACCAATCGACCCTGTTGAGAGCGGACCTCTGCTGGTACTCTGACGGCTCCAAAACCAATATGGGAGTAGGAGCCGGCGCATATGGGGGCAGCACCGATGCTAGACTATCAGCTAGCCTCGGCAAGTACGCAACCATACACCAGGCAGAAGTTTATGCCATCGAGATGTGTGCAAAGGAAAGCTTAAAAGACCTATGCACAAACAAATCGATAAAGATATTTGCAGATAGCCAAGCTGCAATAAAGGCTCTTGGTTCCTACCGTTGCAATTCAAAGACGGTATGGAGTTGTAAATCTGCCCTTAACGAATTGGGCAGCTGTAATGAGGTGTCGCTGGTCTGGATACCGGGTCACTCGGACCATGATGGCAACGTTGCGGCAGACGCGCTTGCCAGGAGTGGTGCCCAGTGTGACTTTGTCGGACCAGAACCGGTGCTGGGAATAACATCTTGCACAGCAAAACGCACCTTAAAGACCTGGACAGATAGAAGGACAATTCAATATTAGCAAAATCTTCCAGGATTAGCTCACTCTAAGGCCTTCATAAATGGCCTGTCTGAGTCAAGGGCTAAGAAACTTCTAGAGTTGAACAGACAACAACTGAGTACTCTAGTCGGCCTGTATACAGGACACTGTCGCTTGCGGCATCACATGCACCGTATTGGGATCGGTCAGGAGACCGAGTGCCGGCTGTGTATGGAGGATGACGAAACAGCAGAGCACGTGCTGTGTTCCTGTCCGGCAGCGGATAGGACTAGACACCTGCTCTTTGGCAAGGTAAAGCTTGCTCCAGAGGATCTGGATCAACTTTCGCCCGCAAAGGTTATCGACCTCTGTAGGAGGCTGGATTTGTTGGGCGAAATATAGACATTAGGCGTGAGCCACAATAGACCTTATGGTCGCGGTGGAGGGACCGATATGGACCACTCACAAACTAACCTAACCTAAGCTTTACCTTAATTATTCCAAAGACAATGCGAGCAAAATGTATTTTGGAAAATAAAAATGATTTTTTCGATACTGTGTTTTGTACGAATAAGCATAAATTAGAACATGATTTAGCAAATTTTACTGTATAACAAAATCAGCCACTCAG
This sequence comes from Tillus elongatus, assembly GCA_964006375.1. Classification (NCBI taxonomy): domain Eukaryota; kingdom Metazoa; phylum Arthropoda; class Insecta; order Coleoptera; family Cleridae; genus Tillus; species Tillus elongatus. Next base: position 117,463,792 of record OZ023265.1, read on the forward strand.
ACCGACGCGCCCACTGACAAATTTCACGCGTCCACTGTAGGGTTAATATTAAGCGTGTACGTAAATTCAAAGTATATTTTAAAGTTTGAGTGGAATAGAGCACAAGTGCCTTATAGGACTCGAAGCTATTAGAAAAAGGAGTCGTTCAAAAAAGACCTATCAGGGTCGCAGCGTTGAGCGGCCGAAGACATATTAAGCAATCTACAAATCTACAACCAAGTGGACATCACGTATATTGAAATACATATCTTCCTCTTCCTCCTCTTGGCTTTGTGATGTAGAAAAGTTACTTTTGTATTATGGGCATATTCTGTGACTTTAAATAACGTGTCACCATAACTATAGTGTTATTGGCACGTTAGGTATTCATCACTTAATTGACTCATATGTGTTGTAATATGATTGCGCGGAGCGGGGAAGAATGTGCGAATGGCAATTAGCCATCTAAATTCGAGGAAAAAAAAATATGATTGCGACTCAAATGTTGAAATTTATTTCAACAGAATAAATAGTTGGAGTTTTTTTTAATTTTCATATCACATCTGATAGACATCCCACAATATGATTTTTAATATTTATTTCATTTCACATACTACAAAAATAACGATGAAAAAAAATTGAAAATGGGAATTTCATAATTGATTTCAAACACCACTATTTTACCGCCATGATCTGTGACGTCGCGGTACAGTACAATAGTCAACAATAAACTTGCTTCTCTGTGTTAACATCCTGTGTGCAAGCGATTGATTGAATCTTGTCTTCTGCACGTGATTTTATTTGACAATATTGAAAATAAAGCTTATATAAATACTGTATAGTATCAATATGTACAAATACGACTATAAAAACTCCAGAGAAACTATTTTTGATTGTTTCAAAAGTGGCTATAATTAGAAAGCAATGGTACAAAGTTATAAAGCGGGACGAAAGGAAAAATCCACAGTTATTTGAGAAAACTTCCTTATGTTGTTGTGAAGACCATTTGAATGTAATTACCTTCTCATTTTCACAACGAATATTAGTGATATAAGGCTAAAATTCTTATCATACGTTATTAAGTTAGGTTATAATTTTTATGTGGTCAAGGTATGTTTATGTGTACATATTAAGTATTAACTTTACATATTACTCTGAGTATTAACAACCGGCAAAAATCATGCTTATTAATTAAACAAATTATTATATTTGCTTCCATTCATTATCTGTAATTATTTCAGACAACATTGTTCTATCAAAAACATATGGTAGATTTGAGGTTATGTTGTTGTCATGTCATATTGACTTCATTCAAAGCAAAATACATCACAAATGACATGGATAAGTACACGATATACTTGTCTAAATATGTGTGCAACTAGCATTGACTTATTTACAGATACCTTTCAGCCTTTGCTCATTTTATTTTAGTACTTATAAAGTCTGGATTTTCACCAAAGAATGATGTCATCATAAACTAGTCAATTCATGGCAAGTTAGCTGATTGCGCCTGTTGAAAACCTTTGTGTCCCATTTTATTACGCACACTTTACACTATTCAACTAGAATAAACACAATAAACGAATAAAATTCACCACGATGTTAAAAAACAAGGGACCATACTTATCATACTATAAGGCAAATGTCAACACGATAGTTATTTACTATCCAACTCCGTCACGACCAACAGCAGAACGTTCGCGGTCACATGAAAATAATTCGATATGTTTTGATTTTAAAAGACTATTTCCGTCCACTATATATGTTTTTGGGTATTTTCATGCATGTTGTAATGTTCTATATATGAAAAACTATTAAGTAAATGTTAAATTCTTGTAATGGAAAATCCATGCAAATCGTCTATTACCCTACTTATTTTATCAATAATACTGAAAAAATAGGAATGATAATACTGGTTTCTTTGACATACTGTCCTTTAGTTTTTAAATATAAAAAGCTCAACTCATTTTTAATGTTGTTGTTGGTTTCGAACTGATATATAGTCACGGTCCTTGTTTGGAATTAGATTCTGAAACAACATGGGCACAGTAGTAAAAATGCCTGGACGCAGCAAGTGCGTTATGGTAGTGAATTTTCATAGAAATGATCTGGCACAAAATATTTTATTATAACTTTTTTTTCTTGGAACATAGAAATCTAAATTTTGGTGTATAGTTTACTTTTTGTATCGTAAACCTACCTACCAAATTTGGATATCATAGATTTTTTATTTTTTAAGATAAAATTTTTTTTCAAATGGAAACTCAAATTTTTTTCGGAAAACATCGTCCGATTTTTCTGATTAACGAACTTATCAAAGCCATTTACAAAAGGAAGGTACCTGCCAAACTATATCAAAATCGGCCCATTATTCTTTGAGATAAAAATTTTTTTCGAATGAAAACTCAACATTTTTCCGGAAAACCTCGTCCGATTTTCCTGACTAACAAACTTGTCAAAGCCATTTACAAAAGGAAGGGTCATGCCAAATTTTATTAAAATCGGCTTATTACTTTTTGAGATAAGAATTTTTTTCGAATAAAAACTCAAAATTTTCCCGGAAAACCTCATCCGATTTTCCTGACTAACGAACTTGTCAAAGCCATTTACAAAAGGAAGGTACGTGCCGAATTTTATTAAAATCGGCTTATTACTTTTTGAGATACGAATTTTTTTAGAATGAAAACTCAAAATTTTTCCGGAAAACCTCATCCGATTTTCCTGACTAACGAACTTGTCAAAGCCATTTACAAAAGGAAGGTACGTGCCAAATTTTATTAAAATCGGCTTATTACTTTTTGAGATACGAATTTTTTTCGAATGAAAACTCAAAATTTTCCCGGAAAACCTCATCCGATTTTCCTGACTAACGAACTTATCCAAGCGATTTACAAAAGAAAGGTACATGCCAAATTTTATCAAAATCGGCCTTTTATTTTTTGAGTTATCGGTGTGATACATATATATATATATATATATATATATATATATATATATATATATATATATATATATATATATATATATATATATATATATATATATATATATATATATATATATATATATATATATATATATATATATATATATATATATATATATATATATATATATAAACATATAAAAATTGAAACTGACCCCGGATATGGGTTGTAGGGGTCCTAGATTGCGCTCATTTGCAAAAAAAATTTCTAAATTCAAAAGTCGGGATCTCCCCATTAGTGAATTTTTTCTACGAAAATTCACTAAAACACTTATGTTATTGTTATTTTAACGGTACAAATCGTTCGAATTATAGCGCCGCACATGTAAGTGAGCCCTGTTATCTCCCGGACTAAAAAGTCCGCATATAAAACAGCAAATATGTATATAAATTAGCACTTATTATCTTCTATACCATATGTTGCAAAATGACCATTGAAAATATAAGAATATTACTCTCTTATACCTGGAATATCATACTATTCCAACCTTTTTATGAAAAATCAATAGGTTGAAACGTCTTTGTGCAAAAAGTCATCTAGGTCCTAAAGTATAGAATTTAGTTTTAAGACATTAATACATCAACTGTAATGGAATCATGGTTTTTCTATCACCAGTTATATAGCGTAGTATAATCATATCTTGGCAATCATCCTTATTTTGTTGTAACGTGTATCTTTCAAAGGTAATTCCGTAACTTAATTTTCTATAAACAAGGAATATACTATGGTTTTGTCTTACCCTTAATCGCTTTCTGAATGTTTCGTAGACTGTTGCGGACTTCGTTCAGAATTTTGTTAAACCTTGTCATTTCTTGTACTAGAACAGTGTTCATACTCTGTGAATAAGAAGTTGGATATTTTTCCATAACGGCATCTATATCGAAGTTTGGTGGTAGCTTGGCTAAAATATCAGCTGCTATTTCTAATATCACTTCGTCAGGTGATTTGGCTGTGCTTGATGATGACAGAGTGTCCTAAAGTAAAAGGAAAAAATTATTGGTAGAAATTACCTATACATTTTCAGAAATGTATATACCGACTTTTAAAAACATTCGAACACTCAGTAACCATTGATCAATTTTAATAAACATTTTACATAATGTGTGTTTAATCAAAGTTAAAAAACGATTACATTTTTCAAGTAATATATTAAAAATAACCAACTTATTCAATAGAGAGTAGGCCCGCTGCGGTTTTTTATGCATTCGATAAAACTTTGAAGCATGTTTAAAATTAAATAATTTCTGGTATCCTGAGGAATGTCATCAGAGGCTACTTGAATTCGGTGAAGATGGTCAACTAGGTTATTTTGTGGTTTGTGCAAATTACCCAGTCGCTTCCAAATCATAAGCCACACATACTGGGCTGATGACAAGACTGGGAAGCGAAAAGGCCATGGAAGCGGGGTCAGGTTAGTTTTTTGGAAGAACTTTGTAGTGACACTTGAAGTATGAGGACGTGCGTTGTCTTGTTGGAAAGGGGGTTGAATTATCCCTCGTGGGTATGGCGGTGCAACAGCATGCAGTACGTTTCGTATGTAATGATCTGCATTTAACATTCTATCAATAAAAACTAGAGGTGAGCTGCTAGCGTATGTTACCACAGTCCATACCATCACCCGTCGTGTAAGGGCCGTATGCCGTTCCACAGCCAATTCTAAATTTCTGCGTTCTCCACGTAATCGCCTTACTCTTCTGCAACCATCTTGGACCCAAAGACAGAATCTTGGCTCGCCATAGAACACAGCATTTCCTTTACAATCCAAATTTGATCTGCCATTACACCACTCAATCCGAGCAACACGATGGCGAGGTGTCGTTGGGAGGCATAAAAATGTATAGAAACAAAGCCCAAAAGCTCGTATTCTCCGATATATCGTTTCCATATAGGCTCTTTGTTGTAAAACTTCCGACCAAGCATTTCTAATCAACCTTGTTATGAAAATTTTGTCGTGTACAGGCGTAATCCTCAAATGATGATCTCCCCGTGCTGAAGTTGCTTGAGGTCATCCGCATCCATGACGACGGTTATGGATTCATCTTTCAGACCACCTAGACGAACTCTGTAACACTGTTTGTACACTGCGGCCTATGCAGTCGAAAATTTGTGTGATTAAACAACGTGCTTCCCGCGTACCAATAATGCGCCCACTTTCGATAGCACTTAGGTGGTTGCAATTGTTCTGTAAACGACGCTTAGGCATTACGACTCAATGAATTAATAAATTGAGCACAAATCGCTACGAAATATCACTTCAAACTGAAGGAAAGGCAAATATAAAGATTATTTTTTGATAAACCGAAATCTAAAAGTCGGTACGCAGCAAGTGCGTTATGGAAGTGAATTTTCATATAAATATTTTTTAATGGTAGAGATGTCTCTTTAATGCAAGCAGGCACCAATTTGGTTACCTGTATAACCTATATATTAGGAACAATGTACCCTATTTTATCAGACTAACTTATTGTTTGAAAAAGTACAAAAATTTTCCGAAAATAAACTTTAAATGTTTCCGAGAAAACTGGTCTGATTTTTGTGACCAGCGCACCTCTTCAAGCTATTTAATTTCTATATTTAAATATACAAACAATTTTTTCACGAAAATCCATCTAAAGCATTTTTTACAATAACTTAATAAACGTTATCATATTATATTAATATACCCTTCACGTCTGAAATACAAAATACAAGATGTTTTATTTGAAACAATTGAGTTACGGCCAACGTCATGTCCAACGAACCTGAGGTTAATAGCAAATTTGGTTATTTAAATTTGAAGCATTTAATAAAAATTCGCTACCAAAACGCACCTATTGCGTCTCGACTTTTTTCTTTCAAACATGCGTGATATTTCAAAAATGCAATAATATAAGGGATGTTCAAAAAAAATTCTAGGATAGTGAGGTGAAACTGCTCCGTGACGTCGGTGATTGGCCATAGTCGCGGAAATAGGTCGACGTTAAAGAAACAAAACACACACACACACACTAAATTATTGGTTATTGATATTAACTAAACAAATGAACCGAATTACGTTAAATTTTGTTAAGGTGTAAATAATATTCTATGTTTTTGACTAATATTGTATGTAGTCGTAATAGGTTATCTTCTTTACATGTAGAACCTGCAATGACTTATTTTACAGTATATTTAACTTCAGTTCTTTAAAGAATTACCTCAAAAATTAATAAAGATCATCATCAGACAACACTTACCATTTCTTTCTCTAGCATCTTTTGCGGCATTAGTAAATGAAATGTGTTATCAATTTAATTTAAATTTAATGTTTTCAGGTTTAAAATTTCTGTAAAATATAATAAACTTACCTTTCTTTGATGTAAATCCTGATTGCAAAAAAAAATAAGAAAAAATTAGAGGAATTTTTTTTATCATCTAGTTACTTAGTTCCAATTTAATTACTTTTACAAATGTGTACAGAGTATTCTACATTTGTACAGGATATCTCAGTAACCTAACGAGCTGTTTTGTCTAAAACTAGGGTCGTTATCATTATTATCATCCCAGTCTAAACTCGATGTCGCCTTGTCGTAGCAACCATGACACTATCTCAAGAAGTTCTTTTCATTTCATTAGTTTCCACACCTTATCAATGGGGACAGGTTTTGTAGAACATTTTTTGTTGGTCTACATCTTTCCCCTTTTCAAAGTAAGTGTCGTTGAAATAATGTTGTCATAAGGTTATTATGTTTATAATATGTCCAGCTATTACTACAATCCTCCTCTTCATTTCCTTCAGCAACCATCTTTCTTCTCTTACCACTGCTAGTACACCTTTATTCCTCGCTTAATCTTTGTCCTTTGTTTTCATATCCACATTTAGAACGCTTCTAGTCCACATATCTTTTGGCCAATTTGAAGACTAGCTTTATTCCTGATACATTATAACACGTATGTGTAACTTGAACCTCCACAAGTTCAAGTTAAAACGTTTATTTGCAAGAAGAGTATTTTTTGCATTAAATGAAGAAAAAGTCTAATAGTTTAAGATTGGGAGATTGTGCTGGCCCTGCTGAAGATCCTCGCCTCCCTATCTACCGATTGAAAAATATTATGTCGAAGTACTGTCGAACATGGATTTGGTAATGTGCTGGTATTCCATTCTGCTGGAACGATATCACATTTCCTGGAACTTGTGGGTTTGCTCGATCAGGATATAAGTTTTCCATGTTTGCATCACATTATTTTGCAGCAGTGCTAAATAATTATCTTCATTTAAATTGCCATCAATAGAAAATGGACCAATGTCATGGTTTCCAACGATTCCAGCCAAACATTAGCCTTTTCAGGGTATTGCTTCTGTTCTTCCCGCATCCAGGGTGTACTTATCAGAAAACATAACGTATTCTAATTCGATAACATTGTTATATAAGATTTACATTACTTTGTTTACAAAAAGACGTTCTCCTATTAAAATCGTTTTCCATGAGCTCTTGTGTTTGTATCAATTAATAAGGATGCATTGTAGTCTCTTTTCATATTCAAATTATCGATTAATGCCTAACATCAAATGTTGTGGCTGCTTGTCGACTGAAGTATGTGATTTTTCCTCAGACTCAAGCATTACATCTAATTTGGTATCATTACTCAGCATTTGCTCGCAAAAAGACGTTCTATCAAAATTGTCTTCCATAGGCTCTTGGGTTTGTATAAATTTATAGAAGTGCAATTTCTTTTATTTTAGTGATCGAATAATCGATTAATGTTTACAATTCAATGTTGTGGCTGCTTGTCGGCTCGAAGTATGTGGGTCTTCCATTACATCCAAATTGGTGTCATTACTCCGTGCATTAGAAAGTTTTTTTTATCTGCCTTACATGTCCAAGGTCGCGAAATTGCTTTTAAATTTTACTAGTTGGCGGTAAATTGGGAATGTTTTTTTGAAATAGGCGAGCAACTGCGATTTGTGATCGTGTTTTATCTCCGTAATCGATCATCTGTAGAATTGTTATTGGATGCATTTCTGTTAAATAAACCATGTTTCTGAATTGCAGTTAACAACTGACAACTACTGTCATGCGGTTACAATCACAAGCTGCAAGCTGCTAAGGCGTTTTAAACAAAAGTAACATTGCCAACTATGAAGAATTTTGATAACTTTTCATGTCTCCTAAGTTGATACCGTGCAAAAAGGACACAGAAATTGTTTTTGCTGGCTTTCTCGTTACCAAGAATGAAACGCAATTGGTTATTAGTTGCGTGTTGTAGAGAAGATGGTCAATAAAATGATTTTTTTTTCACTGTTACATTTTGAAATAAATTTTACAACAAGAGTATTTTAATAGAGAACGGAGAGATTTTTCAAATGATGTATCACAATCCCCTACCTCTTATTTAAAATAATTAAGTTTTGGGAATGCAACTGTCACTCGAAGGACAGGGGTGTAAGGGTGAAGTTTTCATGTTACAAGATGCAATTGTTTAATCTAAAATTGACGTGTTTCAGAATTTTTTGCACAATAATTGGGATATCTAATTTTTCCATTTGGCTGTTCCGGGGTGTTGCTGCTAATTACATCTAAAACTGCATTTCATATTTTAAAAATATTTGTGTCCTATTTAAAATAAAAATGTGGTATTTAGTAATTTTGTGACTCTCCGTAAAAATCTAACAAAATTAGAAAGTCTTACATGATCAATTATGAAAAAAATATTAATTTTAAAATTTTTATACCTCTAAGACAAAAAGGTTACAGGGCATTTTGGAAAATGACAAAATTTTAAGTTTAGCCTGTTTTTGCGAAACAAACCCCAATCGAGTTGTGCCTGCACCATAATAATTGACGAGCCCACGGCTAGTTAGTTTTAGGCGTTAGCTTTTTTACTGAGATATCCTAGGAAAGAGTTGCATTTGAGCCACCTATGCTGTTAGAATTAATTTCAAGCAAACACGAACTTATTGCTTGAAAAAGGAACAGCAGATAACAGTATATTATTCAATTCCATTATTCATTTTACTTCTCAAATATTACACAATAACTTGTTCAACATGCTTTATCCAAAATGACACCACAAGACTTACCGTTCTGTCCTATCCAGGATGCGAGCAGCACACAGAGATAAAAGTTTCATCATTATTTATTGCCAATGTAAACAAGTAAACACGAACTTTGAGCACACAGTCAACGAACACACAACTTTCACCACAAGCACACAAACCCTTCACTTCAACGGTCTAGTTATATCAGGATCATACAGGAGTCGTGTAACTAAGAGCTATGCTCCCCAGGATGTGTTTACCTGGATGAGTTGATGAAATACCTGAAAATATATGTTGGACATTGATCGTAAATAATATACAGGCTTAGTAAAAAGTATGGAGATGCAATTGTATTCTCTGGGAGGTTTGTTATTTAAATAAAATATTTTAACCAAAGTTTTACAGCATATTAGCGAATTTTCATTAAGAAAAATTCGCTAATAAAAAGGTCACGATGAAAAGCTTTAGAAAAAAATTCCTCAGATGAGTGTGAATTGAGGTCCCTAGAACTAGAACCCAAAACCAAGGTCCGTTAAATTTTTTAATATGTTTATATATATATATATATATATATATATATATATATATATATATATATATATATATATATATATATATATATATATTTGTGTGTGTATGTATGTATGTCTGTATGTATATATATATATATATATATATATATATATATATATATATATATATATATATATATATATATATATATATATATATATATATTTGTGTGTGTGTGTGTATGTATGTATGTCTGTATGTATCCGAACGATAACTCTTAAAATACTGAAGAACTGATTTCAATTAAATTAGGCAAAAATCTTATTTGAGCGAAAACCGAGGTCAAGTTCGTTAATCAGCCTTTATGTTCAAGTTTTTTCGGTGGAAAATCGGGGAAAACTTTTTGAAAACGATATATTTTTGTAAGTATCAGAGTAACTGAAAAGATACTTTACATGTGGCTAGAAATAGTGCAATTAAACCTATATTGTGAATTTTAAGTAATATTTTATCCACAATATTTAGAGTTTTTTTTCAAATTAAAAATAAAATCCTAAAGACATTGTTGAAACGACTTAGTGGTAAAAGTCCAATGCCTGGCAGATAGAGTAGTTAACTGCCACCTGTAGATTAATTTATACAACAGGTACAAACCATAGATCAGCGGTAACCAAACTAAATATTTACCAGACAGAAAACATACTACCCGAACCAACAATCGTAAAATCTCGAACGCAATTATTAAAAATTTGCCAAGTTATTGGGGGATTCAATCCACTATTAAAATACACTATATTTGTAGCTTTATTAACGGACCCAATACAGTTTTAGCGCAGCACAGATCCATTATGCTGTCGCATAATATAGCTAGCATAAAACTACTAACATACTCGTGGATAGCACGGGGAAAGCTATTATTTATGAAAGAGAAATTCTTGAAGTATGGAGTAAATATGTGACTGAATTGTTTGAAGATGACAGGCCAAACATGCAGGGTAATGCAAGCCAAGACGAAGGGCCAGAAATTTTAAAATCCGAAGTTCTCCATGCCATAAGATCAGCCAAAACCAAGAAAGCAACTGGTCCAGATAACATCCCAGCAGAGTTCTTACAGATGATCCACGAAGATCACATCAATGTTCTAGTTAAGTTTTTTAACAATATATATATACTACTGGTGAAATACCCGAAGAATGGTTGAAGTCTGTTTTTGTAGCACTTCCGAAAAAACAGCGAGCAAAGAAGTGCGGCGAATATAGATTAATTAGCCTGATGAGTCATACATTAAAGGTATTTCTTCGCATAATACATGGAAGGATAAGAAGTCAGTGCGAGGAGGACCTGGATGAGACGCAGTTTGGCTTTAGGAATGCACTAGGCACCCGAGAAGCACTTTTTGCCCTAAATATACTTCTTCAAAAGTGTCGTGACCAACGCAAGGATATTTATGTATGTTTCATAGACTATGAAAAAGCCTTCGATAGGGTTCAGCATGAAACACTTTTAAACATACTAAGAACCTTGGGAATCGATGAGAGAGATCTGAAAATTATAGAGAACTTATATTGGAAGCAGAAAGCAGTGGTCCGAATCAATAGAAGACTAACCGATGAATGTCGCATTCAACGAGGCGTCAGACAGGGATGCATTCTCTCCCCGCTATTGTTCAACATATACTCGGATAAAATCTTTAAGAAGGCTTTGCAAGATAAAGACCTTGGAGTGAAGATTAACGGTGAACTGATTAATAACATTCGATATGCCGACGATACGGTCATCTTGTGGGATAGTGTCCGGGGCCTTCAAGAGTTGTTGGATAGTGTAAACATGACAGGAAGGGAAATGGGTTTGAAAATAAATATCAATAAGACAAAATTTATGATATTCAGTCGCCAACCGCACGCCGATGCTTCCCTACAGATAGACCAACAAAACATTGAGAGAGTTACCCAATTCAAATACCTTGGTTGTTATATCACAGAACACTTAGACCCTGATAAAGAGATAAAGTGCAGAATTGAAACAGCGCGCTTAACTTTCATGAGAATGAAATCATTTTTCTCTAACGACAACTTAAACCTAAGATTGCGTCAAAGAATGATCAAATGTTATATTTGGTCCGTGTTGTTGTATGGAGCTGAGACCTGGACTCTGAAGGCTGCTACGATCGGTCGACTGGAAGCGTTTGAGATGTGGTTGCACAGAAGAATGCTTAGAATACCCTGGACAGCTATGCAGACCAACGAAGCAGTATTAAATAGAGCGAATGCCGTCCGTGAATTATTTGTCACTATTAAGGTGCGAGAGATATCATACCTGGGACATGTTCTTAGAGGAGACCGATACAAGGTGCTCCAGCTTATAATGAAAGGTAAAATCGAAGGCAGCCGAGGAATCGGAAGGAAACAGATGTCATGGCTAAAGAACATTCGCGATTGGACTGGAATACGCAGTGCCGAACAACTATTCAGATTAGCCGAAAACCACGAACAACTCGCCAATGTAATTGCCAACGTTAGGGGGACCTGATATGGCACCGAAAGAAGAAGTAGAAGAATAATATAGCAGAAATTTAAACAAAATCAAGCCGTCTCTATAAAAATAATTCTCAAATAGTTTCTTTTATCTTTAAACTTAAACCTAAGGTGTCATATAAGACCGGAACAGTCGTGGGATGTGTTTCAATGATAATTCTACTAATTCTGTAATTAATTGTTACGCATAATTTGAATATAATATCCCGGGAATGAAGCCGATCTAAAGTATCACTCAAATAAAACGTTAGTTGACGTGTGCCTAGATGGCGCAGGGGGCATCGCGCTTGCCTCCTAAGCAGAAGGTTACGCGATCGAATCCAGCTCGATGAATGTATGTTTTTTATGTTTTATTTTGCCATTTGGAGTAACAATGGTGCAAAGATTTCACACGTTTTGAACAAGATCTCATTTTTGTTTAAAACGCCTAAATAAGTTTGTCACCTTTGAGTGTGAAATTATAATTTTGTTATTGTTGATATTGAAAAAACAGGTTTGATTAGGTTGACTAAAATGAAATCATACTGGCGATTAATAAAGAAAAATAACTGCTACGTTTATAATTTGGCAGATGCTTTAGTTTTCTAAATAAGAATTAATTTTGCTGTGGAAATCTTTTGTATAACTTTAGTGAAATTTGTGGTAAAAGTTTCCTTCAAAGAGACTTACACTATCTACAGATATAGCACAATTTAGTTCTTTAGCTCTATATAAAATTGAGTTTCGAGGCATTTTTCTCAAAAGAAGTTAGAACGCAAGATTTTTTAGATAATATAGAGACATTGACACTTTCGAAAGAATTCTTCAAATGTGCGCATGCTAGGACCTCTAAAATCGATCTTCAATGTCTGAGTAAGTTTAAAGTATTAACTTTACTAATAGGCCGTATAATAGTGGTGTACAATTCTTATGAAAATTCTCTACTATAGCGCACTGACTGCGTCCCGAAATTTGTTCCTGCCATAAACTGGTGATATTCAATTTTTCCTAGCGTACGCAACTTCGTTGTTATGACAACAAAGTTTTTCTTTAAATACAAAAGTATATATTTTTTAAATTTTTTGATCGAACGCCTCTTCTTTGATATGGTGTGAACAAAGATTGAAAAAAGAAAATTAAGTAAAAAATAACTTTTTCTAAATATACCTTCTTTTTTTCCCTTAGGACTCGTCCGCGTTTTTGCCAACCCAATAACACGGCAGCCTTTGGCTTATTGTGCATGCCTTTTGTCTCTTCTACTCCACCCATTCCTAAATCACTGTGCCTTGAACTAGTCTGCACAGCAATTGGTAGAGTGAAGTTATATATATATATATATATATATATATATATATATATATATATATATATATATATGTATATATATATATATATATATATATATATATATATATATATATATATATATATATATATATATATATATATATATATATATATATATATATATATATATATATATATATATATATATATATATATATATATATATATATATTGCTCCGTCTCTGGCCTAGGCTGTCCGTAGATCACTTGTCTTTTCCGGTCCAGAGTTTTACGCTCCTCCCCCTAGCCGCAGAGTCTGGATGCCAGGTCTCTTCTTGACAGCCATGTGTCCCGTCAAGAGTCCTGTTATGTTCCTGAGCTGTCCTCTGCTAGGATTTAGCAGCTCGACAGCTCTCTTTGAACTGGGGTCCCCAATTAGTGTCTTTCCATATCTGAGCCCTGGACAATCTGCCTAGTATGCCTTATGCTGGTCCCTGACCCAGGACTTGATTAATCCCCTGCCCGTGCTTTTCGATACGCCCAGGACCGGTCCCATAAATGGTTCTGCTGAACCTCTCTTCGCGAGACTGTCAGCTTCTTCATTGCCTTTGACCCCCGAGTGACCCGGCACCCAGATGGGGGTGACCTTATTTTGCCCAGCCAGGTCGCTCGTCTCAGCATTCAATAACCAGCCTGGAATTTACCCGTGGGCTCCTTAGGGCCTTAAGGGCTGCCTGGCTGTCTGTGAATATGAGGATCCGCTTGATGGTGTAGCCCCTCATCTTGTTCTCTCGCACGCAGTGCAAGATTGCGTACATTTCGGCCTCAAAAACCGTTGCATGAGCCCCGAGGGGAATACTGTGATACCCTCGGTCCTTCCGAATAAACGCCTGCCCCCATCCCACGCTCCCCGCCGGATCTGTCCGTGAACCAGACGAGCGCTCCCGTGGTAGGCTCGGCGTCTCCCCCCGCTGTAAACTTATTCTCCCTAGAGATTCGCGGGCTCGCGAAGTCTGACCTCATTTCAAGCATGGGCTCCTGCACGATCTCCTGAATCATGCAATGGCCCCTGCAGCCTGGGTTGGCTTTCAAAATATCATTGCAGGCTAGTCTGTATAGTCATATCCCAGGACTACTACTAGGCTTCGATACGTTTTGAACAAAATCTCATTTTTGTTTAAAACGCCTAAATAAATTTGTTACCTTTGAGGGTGAAATTATAATTTTGTCATTGTTGATATTGAAACATCCGGTTTGATTAGGTTGACTAAAACTAAATCATACTGGCGATTAATAAGGAAAAATAACTGCCACGTTTATAATTTGGCAGATACTTTACTTTTCTAAATATGAATTAAGTTTCCTTCTGGAAATCTTCTGTATAACTTTATTGAAATTTGTAATACAACTTTCTTTTAAAGAGACTTACACTAGCTATATATATATATATATATATATATATATATATATATATATATATATATATATATATATATATAGTTCTTTAGCTTCATAGAAAATTTAGTTTCGGCATTTTTCTAAAAAGGAGTTAGAACGCAAGATTTTTTTGATAATAGAGGGATATCGATGGTAACACTTTCGAAAGAATTCTTCAGATGTGCGCGTACTAGGACCTGTAAAGTCGATCTTCAATGTCTGTGTATTAGTAAAGTATTAACTTTACCAATATGCCGTATAATAATAGTGTACAATTCGTATGAAAATGCGCTGATGTAACGCACCTGCTGCATCCAGAATATTTTTTTGATATAAACTGATGATATTCAATTTTTTCTAGAGTACACAACTTCGTTGCTATGGCAAAAACATTTTTTTTAATGGGGAAATATGATTTTTTTTTGAATTTTTGGATAAAACGCCTCTTTCTGGATGTGATACTAAAAAAGTTAAATTGGGTTCCACGAGAAAAATAATTGATAAACGAATATTGAGAAAAAATTAACTTTTTTGAAATACACCTCCTTGGGTCGAACTTTATTATTCAAATTCTTATCAAGTTACCCACTGAAAAAATGTGACAATGTTTGTAGCTGTCAATTGTAAACATTGTTAGTTGTTAGGTATCTATAGTTTGTAATACTTGAGAGAGTCCCACATCAGAAAACTGAGAACTTTTATAATTTAATAATGATTTTTATTATTGCATAATTAAGCAAAACGCTAGAATATGAAATATTACTGATGGTGAACTACAGTGAGATAATACGTAGAAAACGGTGTGCCTACTTTTTTATCGGTGACAAATTAATGAGGAGTGTGTTCCCAAATTATTGAAAACTTTAACGAAACTGGTAGTGTCAAAGATAAACTAACAATAGGAAGACCAAAAACGGCTGTGGCTGGTAATAAGGCATTAGATATATTGTTGTCTTTTTATCCAAACTTTCTCTACAAATGGAGTTGCTACATTACACAATGTTGTACAAAAATCGGTGGTTGCAGTGAGCTCCGTTTATGAAGTTTGGTTCCAGCAAGATGGAGCTCCTGGTTATTTTGGGAGACGTGTTCGGAAATATTTGGATGAAGTTTTCGCAGAAAAACTGGATTGGGCGCGGTGGTACTTTTGAGTGGCCTGCTCGCTCTTCTGATTTGACTGCCTGTGATTTTCTTCTTTGGGACCACTTGAAGAATGTTTGCTATAAAGACAGGCCATTAAATTTTAAAGAACTAGAAGCTATAATTATTGGCCAAAGAACGCGGGTTGTGCATTCCAGATTAATTAATGTAATAAGTGCCATTGAAACGCGAGTTGAATTGTGTAATGATAACAATGGATAACATTTTAAACATTTATTTAATTAATAATTGTTGTTGCTGTTATATCATATTTATGTTTTTTTGGTTTCTTTTAGAATGAAAGCTATTTTTTTCTCATTTTCTTTGGGAATCCGATTGAAATTTTATAGAGCTGTATCACGAAAAAGACGTTCTTTCCGAAAAAAAAAACAAAAAAAATCATATATTTAAAAGAAATAGTTGCCATAGCAACGAAGTTGTTTCCTTAGGACAAATTGAATATCACCAGTTTGTAGCAAAAAATATATCGAAAACCTTCTGCTGAAACATTTTTTTTAGATAACGAACATTTCAGAAAATACAAGTGCCTTTCCATATATTTTACTAACCCTATATAATGTCCTGAGCTCGTATCTGCGTTTTTTTTAAAATAAGCTTTTAAAAACTTTGTACGTGTTTGTTGATTCATGTAGTACACATGTTGCCTCCAGAGATATTAATATGTACGAAATTTTTAGGTTATTGGAGACTAAGTTAACTTTTTAGACAGTCTCTGTGCAGTAGACTAAATATTACAATCTACAAATTTATTTATAGAGTCCAGATTTTCTTGTCTTTTAGTTACCCAATAGTTTTCCATTCTCCAAAATATATACAACGTTAATAGCCGTTAGTGCTTACCAGAGGTTCTCACTTTATTATGAAATTGAAATCTTATAAAACTTGCTTTACCTGCGTCAGCAAAGTACTATAGACTAGAAGATCTGTCTCCTGTTGGTCTTTCATTATATCAGCATTTTCGTTCATTCCGAAAACCTCCGGGTGAGTAATCAATGGCAGCGACTTAGTATAGTTAATGAATTCATCATATTCTGTCAAATCAGGGCAGTAGTAGCGACCTGTAAATCAAGCAATATATGAAATTTAATAAAGGAATTACTTTAGTAATTTCCAGTTTACAGAAAGCGAAAATTAACCTACTAAACACTCTTTTTAAGAAATAAAATTTATATGTTGAAAGTCATTTTATTAAAAATTAGAAAATACGCGTTTTGAATACCTATCGCAACGTTCTTATGTTTATCATAAACTGTATAAAGTACCAACAGCATAGGGTAAACATTAATAACGAGCGCTCAGAAAAATATACACAACAAAATGGTGTTCCACAAGGATCAGTATCGGGTCCTACATTTTATCACGTTGCCATTAATAAAGTTGGAACAGCGATATCCAACTCTATAAAATATCTTCTATATGCAGATCACCTTGTTATTTACTGTAGTGGTAAAAATAGCAACCCAACTTCTGAACTTATCCAGGAATCACTTGACAACCTACTATCATGGTCAAGAAAAACTGGCTTATGTCTCTCTAAATTAATGTTGTTCTCCAAAAGAAAATAACCCACTAAAATAACATCACTACAGTTGGAAAATTTAACACTGCAAAGCGCACCGCAGTATCGGTTTTTGGGTATGATATTTGATACAAAACTGACATTGAGAAAACCATTAACCACATTAAAGCTCAATGTTCATCACGACTCGACATATTAAGCACTTTTTCACACTACGAGTGGGGAGCGAAAGAGTCGGTAATGCTAAATATATATTTCACTTTAATTAAATTAAAAGAATACGGGGCAATTTATTACTACGCATCATCCAAAACCAATCTCCGGACCTGGTGTATAATTTAAAAAGGAGACTATGGTTGGGTGCTCTTAGAACTAGCCCAACCACAAGTAAATAAACAAGTAAATAAACCACCACTCTGGTTAAGACGCCAACTACTATTTGTTAGTTATGCAGCATGAATATTATCTATGAGAAGTAATCCAGTCAGTACAACGTCATTAACAACAAGAACTCTTACTACATAGACTAAATTAAACATCTACAGAATCCATGCCTCATATCTACAATAGTGAAAAAATATATGTCCAGTTAACTTAGAAGAAACAATCAACCAAACCAGAAGTTTTCTCTATGAAAATTGGCTAAAATAAACCGGAGCCATTAGAAACCCAAACCCTGTTGCTGGAGGAAATATTGCCACATATTCCAGCAAAATGGGGAAACCAGGGTTAAAACTCAAATGACGATTTGTAATTAAATATTTAATAAAACAGGTAAATATAAGGTTTATAGTTCATTATTATATTTATATGTAAGACACATCGTAGCTAAACAGCTGTTATATGTGATAATAATAATATAATTTAGATCTTATTTTAATTTGTGTTACTGAAAGTGTGAAAATGGATTTACATTAAATATCACTATACGGTATCACTCACTAAAATAACATCACTACAGTTGGAAAATGTAGCACACCAAAGCGTAACATAGTATAAGTTTTTGAGTATGATATTTGATACAAAACTGACGTGGAGAAAACATATTAACCACATTAAAGCTAAATACACATCACTGCTCAACATACTAAAAACTGTTTCACCCCACCAATGAGGGTCGGAAAAGTCGGTAATGCTAAATATATGTCGCACACTAATTAGATCAAAAATAGAACACGGGGCAATTGTTTACTATTTATCATTCAAAACCAACCTACGGACTTTAAATATACTTCAAAATAGAGCTCCTAGACTATGTTTGGGTGCTATTAGAACTATCCCAACCACAAGTATGCAAAGAAGAGCCAATGAACCACCACTCTGGTTAAGACGCCAACTTCTACTTGTTAGCTATGCATCACGAATATAATCTATGAAAAGTAATCCAGTCAGTACAACATAATTTAAAATAAAACTGACAATATAGACTACACTGGACATCCACATAAATCATTCATCATATTGACAATAGTAAAAAACATATTTCCAGTTAACTTAGAAGAAACAACCAAAGAACGGACACAAAATACATCACCATGACTCTCACCAGATACTACCTGAGATACATCACTCATAGGATGCAGCACAAGTGAAACCTTCATCGTACTGTTGCAAAAGATATTTCAGGAAACTTTATCGAAATAAAATTTTAATCAAATCTTCTTTACAATGCTTCTAAATCTTTAGCAGGAGTAGCACGGTATCAACTTCTAGTATTCCAACTTAAAATAATAAAATATTCTTTTAATGGCGAGGAAAATTTTAAATTTAGTAATTTTGCAGAGCTTGGCAACAAAATGGTAGACAAAAAATTAAGTTTGTTGTTTGAAAAAATTATGGATTACGTTGTATCTTAAAGCTGGGACACACTGTATAATATTTTTTTATGCCGCAACTTAAAATACCAATCAACTTATCCTGCATTTTTTGAAAACGCCTGTACTTGATTAACTAAATTTATTTCTGCTTACAAAGACACAATAAATACATTTAATTAGGGGGAGGAAATCTTTAAACATACTAATACAAGATCCTGAAAAAAAAAATTCGTGCCTTTGTATCAAGAAGTTATTAGAATGATCCTCGTATTCCAGAAGATTGGCAACGGTGTTTCGATGTTGTGTATTTTACATAAACATTCAAGGCCTTTGTTTAAAGTGACAGCGAATATTCAATACTCTACCTGTAGGGTCGAAGGGATAGTTTGGTAGTTCCACAACTTCTTTGCAGTAAAACTTTCGGAGAATGGTGTTAAGCGTTCGCCTGTCCCAGTCGTCTGTCACTCGGCCTCCATAATTACATTCCCCAGTCAAATACAAGAGAGCGTCATATTGAATATCCTGTAACAGATTGACATTTCAGACCCGACTTGAATATTAGCTCCTTTGTCAAGAAAGTCAATCTTATTTAATTTCCCTGTCAGGAAGTTGACTGAGAATCATTTCTGTCTTGAAATAGATTAAGATATTGTGTTAACAAAATATTGCAAAACTGGATGCGAAACTTGTCATTTTAAATTATTTATAACAATAATCTGGTCAAGTTCCACATAATAGTCTGTTCAGTTCTCCGATTTATAGAATGTGCTCAAGTTATAACAAACTCTGTAAGCATGTTGACATCTTTAACATGAATTTAAGAGCATTTAAAAACGTACTGACTAAACATATACATGCCTAGCCACGTTCTTCTGTTGACTTTGTTGAGTCTCCAAATTACTTGTACTGATTTAGATATGAATTTGGAATAGATAAGGTAAATTTAAATTTGATTTTAATTTTATAAAATTGGTGGACTGCCTGGGAAGCCTGAAATAGAATTTAAGCTTGCCGAAATGTTTTGTTTTTGATTTAATGTGGGTGAGATTGTTGAATTATAGGTGTACCCCATAGTTATAGTTTATCATGTTATGCAATAACTAAATGGTTTTTATAAACTGTGTATTTGCATATTAAATAAATAAATAAATAAGACAGCCAAGAGAGGTAACATTGTTGAAGACAATTACAAAATTCATTATACCAAATGTTCGGTAAATAATGGATAATCCGGAAACCGGTAATAAAGCAGTTTATCAGATATCAAACAAACACAATATAGTCTTGTTAAAGGTCTCACAGTTTTGAATTTTTTAATTTTAGCGAAGATTCATAAAGGAAATTTTGTTTATAGAGAAGTAACGAGCTTCGAATTTTGGAAAAAAAAATCAACTGGTCGTAAATTAGAGCCCCTAGAATGCATATCCGATGTCAGGGCAGGTCACTTTATGTCAGGTGGGGTCAGAATATTTAAAATATTAAGATTAGGATGAACCCGATAAGTACTGTTACGAAAGCACGTAACTTAATAGACCTTTACCCGCCTAATTACACTGACAACGACGCGAATAGAGGAAACGTAATAAATAACACAAGAATTACGACAAACTGTCAAAGGTTTCTTAGATCTAGGGTTGAACACATTAAGACCTTAGACCTAAGACGATCTCCAGCGATGTTTCGGGGTTAGGCAGATTGAGGCTCCGTAATCGAGCTACAACAACCTAACCTATCCTTATCCACTCTCAGGAGTAGGCAGATTGAGGCTTTAGACTTTACTTTCTCTCATATCTCCTTAATATTTTAGAAATGGGTCCAAAACAGGAGCAGAAGCGTCGAGTTTCAATAAATTCTGGACGCGGATCAATCCGAAAACCAAGTATATATCACACTAGTGACCGCGAAAACCTTTCCGAACATATACAGGCTGGTTCAACAGTGCGTTCAGGTTCAATATCTCCTCTGTTATTGAATAATAAAAAGAAATTTGGAAAAAAAATTGCAAGTACTAACGTTAGCTACAAAAGTGAAAAGTGGAACCTGTGATGAGCACTAATAAGTACACTTGGAGAAACCCAAATCACCACAACACTTATTTCAGAGACCTTACGATCGTTTCGTTGACAAAGTCAACATCTTCAGAGGAAGAAAAATAATTAAGATTAATATTTTGATCAAAATGTGCTTTTTCTTACATCCTGTACAGTAAAAAAATAGTGCTGCAAATTTAATGATAACTTCCACATAGCTATGATAATTTACTCTCACCAGAAAGGCAATTTAGGGTTCATGAACTGACAACGAAGAAAATTTTCGTATTCCTATACCCATAAACTTCTGAAACGTTATATTACTCGAGTGTTAACGAAAAAATGTCAATTTTCACCAAATCACCCCTCATTTACCCCCTTCCCTCTGAAGCAACTTTACCCAAAAACAATTCGAAGCGTTTCTTTGTCGGGTGCTAAGTGGATACCAAATTTGAAGATGATATCTCAATTTGTTCGATTTATTACCCCTACTAACAGAGAGACGTACATGCCGACAGACCGCCCAATCGGCCGACTGACAGACAGACAAAAAAAATTACGTTCCAGAATCAAGTTTTTTATGTTTTATGACTTTTTGCGCCGTTATATCAAAAAAAAATTGATATTTCTGTCACCGATATTACATCCACAAATGTTGAAATTGAATGTTTTTTAATAAATAAAACCTAAAACGTTATATTACTCGAGTATTAACGAAAAAAATGTAATTTTTCACCAAATCACCCCCATTCATCCCCTACTCCCTGGAGCGATTTTACCCAAAAAAGAATCCGAACCGTTCGTTTGTAGGGTGCTAACTGTATACCAAATTTGAAAACGATATCTCAATTCTTTCTAAAGTTATCGTGGCGACAAACAGACAGACTTACAGACCGACATACCGACAGATCGACAGACTGGTAGACCGACAGACAGAACAAAATTTCGTTTCCAAATCATGTTTTCTATACGCTTTGACAGTTTTTATGACACTTAAGCGAAAAAACAATGAAATTTTTATCGCCGATGCCGTAATTCCACACGTATTGACGATGTGGAAGTAATTACATTCAATGACTGCGCATATGACAATATTACCTGTGTTTACCTTATTTATCTCAGCTCAAATCAAGCCAGACAGCGCTGACGTTTTGGTACAATACGACTGAATTAAGCACTATAATTATAGTATATATATATATATATATATATATATATATATATATATATATATATATATATATATATATATATATATATATTTAGTACGTCACAGACTATTTGAATATCAGCCAAATTTCATTACGTTTGAAAGACAACGATTGTACATTGTAAATTGCCTAATAAGACGTATTGCCTTTGGCCTCTCAGCGCTGTGACCTTCATGGATCTTTTGTGCATGACTCCATTCTCTAATAGTTGCCCAAACAGTTCAGACTTTTTATGCATTTATATTTTACATATTTCCTGGGGTGTTAAGGTCACCCCTTCAAGGTATTTGATCCTTTTGCAGAACTGACCCATACTGTTGCATAGCAAATGTTTCCTTCTGCTGCTTCAGTGTCGTATCTGCAGTTTTACCTTACATCTTATCCATCTTCATGAGATGATATCGTACTAGGAGTGTTCTGTAAAAAGTTCCTGTTAAATTCAAGAAGCAGTTGAAACTTTTCTGTTGAGATAGTAATAAACTGTTTTCGTCTACCTTAGCCTGGCGTGTTCCTCCAGTATGAGAAAATTTGGTTCCCCTGTTCATTTTTTACATGGCTTTTTGTTAAGCCACAATAGGGCTCTGGACCAGAGAATTGTGTTATTGAGGCCTTTTTTGCAAGGCTATCCGCTTTCTCATTTCCTTTGATGCCTTCATGTCCTGGTCCCCACATCAAAATTACTTTAACAACAGCGATTAATTTATAAATCGAAAATTAGTATATTGCGCTGTTTAAAAGTCCAGATGCGGGATGTGAAGCTGAAATATGTTCCACCAGGAACTGCGTATGCAGGACAAATGGTTGGCTTTTTACTAGGTAGGTTTTTTTGTGAAAATCTTCCTATACACCCAATGCATCCATTTCGGTACAATTATAAACAAAATTTCAAAAAGAATAGGTACTTTCGCAATCTAATAGAAATATGATATCCCTTCAGGAGAGAACTGTAGAGTGTTACCAATTTCAACTCCCATTTCAATAGGCGAAAGAAAAATCTTGTTTCCTGACAAAAGCTGGAGTTTATAAATTAGCTTGTACACATTGTAACACAATCTACATAAGTCAAACTTTGCAAAACATATTACTTACCGAACATAGACCTACAGTAAATAACCGCATACAACCACAAAATTTTTATAATGACAAACGTAAACTAGACTTTTTTAAGCTTTACAAGTCAAAAAGCACACGCAAGACAATAACTACCTTGTTTTAAACGAGCAAACTGATTTAATGAATTCCCCTTTTTTGGATATTCTTCTTTCTAATTAATTAAGTCAAAGAAAATAAATTTAGCCATTCTTTCAAAAAAGTTGTAATAACATAATGAGTTGATGTATGTCGATATTTTCGTTGTATAGAGACTGCTTTTATACTGTTATTGTTTAGTTATTTTATTGCTGTAACTGTTATCATAGTTATTATAGGCTAGTTCTATTTTTATGTTAAATATTGACATACATCACATAGACATTTTGAAAGCCTCATCTGTCATCTGTGTTTCATTTTATTTTTAATTTGATAAAAAATTTTTGATCAAAACATCATATCATAACATAGCAACAGATCTTTATTTGTAGTTGTCATGATTTCGTACTAATTCAATTTTTATCTGTCTGAGAATGCTGTCAAGCAGCGAAACTATAGTCACAGAAACGTTAAAGAACATCCTAGAACATCCAGAATTCGTAAGGGCCACTTGCTTCAGTACGCTTACGCGCTGGCTACGTCCTTCACCTACAAAAACGAAAACCAACAGTGAAGCCAAAGAAGTAGTCTCCAAGTCTGTATGTAGTATGGACAAGTTTCGCCAAGTAAGGGCAACAACAATCAATTTTTATAATAATGGGCACGTCTTGCTCGCTACAAGAATTTTACACCAACTGTTAATCGTACCGTAAACATTTGGCAGTCACATTTGGAGAAAAATATTGTTTTTTAAAAATACAACTGCCACTGAATGTTTATATCATTTAACTGATGGTACATTTATAGAGGCATATTATTATAAAAAGAGATGGCATATTCATTATCATTTGTACAAATGCATAGTTAATACTGGACTGAGGTAGGAGTTTTCGAAAAAGATTGAAAAAAAAACTTGGAGACAGTGTGACTTTTACTAAGACCATATTGTGTTCGTATGATGGCTCATAAATTGCCTTATCACCGTATTAAGGATTATTCATTATTCACCGGAGATGATGTATTTGGAGATTTGTTAAACTATCAACAAATACATTTTTTAATTTGGCACTTTAAGGCTTAAAATGTCCTAAAAACAGACATCGGTTAAAAATAATTTCAAACAAAACGTTAAAAAATGTCCCATATATGTTTTTTGAGTTCCCTATACATAGACACATATAATAATTGTTGGAAAGCAACCTATAGCCTACCTCATATTCATTAAGAAACATCTGCAACTGCATTACGCTGATCCGCAAGTCAGTTTCATTAAATTCGTATCTAATGTTCCAACCAAGAGGACCAAACTTTCTTCTTTCTTGTATGGACGCGTGGAAAAAGCACAAACTGTACAATAATTTTTTGAAAACCTGTACAAACAGAATTTATTTTAGCGGTCTGGTTTTATATTTACCTAAAACTAATTGCAACCATGAGTTTTATTTATAGCAGATACTGTATATTCATGGCATTTTTACCTCGTCGTTATACAGTCATTTGAATGTCAAAATCTAAATCATATTTGCTGAACATTTAAAAAAATAGAAAACTTTTAGTATAGCTAAGTGTCTTGAGCGAACGGTCATTTAATGTAGCCTTCAACACCCAACGTAGATAACTGGGTACAAACATTAATTAGTTTAACGAAAACTACATTCAATATAAATTATTTAGAATAAATTTGGGGTCTTTTTAATTAGCTGAAATGCGATGTGAGGTCAAATCCTTCATTTAAATGGTACAGAAATACAAAACTCGGAATATTTAATGTATTATTAGACAACTATTTTACGGTCCCTGCTATAAATAAAACTAATTTGAGGTTAGATCAAAATTTGAAGTAATTCTGAAATAGTTTTCGAAGGTGTTTTTTAAATATAAAAAAGAAGTGGCTTTTATCCCAGACAGAAATTCCTTAGCCCCTACGGCTATCTTCTGTCATCTTCGGGGCAATTTTTTAAACAAAACACTGCACAAAAGCTTCACATAATGCAGAAGGAAAGAAAATCAAGCTGAAAAATATTTTTAGAGATTAATATTTTTACAGTAGAAACGCGTAAAATATTATTAAATTTATGCCTGTTAAAAGCCTTTGCTTTTCAAGATTTAAAAGAGATCTCTCCCATTGATGTGTTAACGTTTAGAACCTATAGAATTTTATAACAATACTGCAAAATCGTAATATTATTCGAACTGGGAATTTACACCCTAAAAGTATGTTTAATTTATGAAAACCCAGATGACTCGGGCCCGCTAATTTTAAAAAGTAAGAGAAACGGGGCCAAAATTTTCTCTAGGTTTAGAGAACTTATCAGACCTATAAACCCCAGCGCTACATATTTTTGCATCCTGAAGGCTAGTGAGTATACAGCTGCACAACCTGAAGGAAATTGCTTGAGCTCCTACAGCAGAGATTTGGGTACACCTCCTAAACAGCCAATAATGTGAACCATGAGTCGTACATTATGTCCTGCACAAAACTGCCTAAGATCTAACATGAGGTCCTTATGTTTTGTCAATTTTTCTCTTCCTTTATCCCTACGATCGTCTTAGCTGAAGCTGATAAACCATATTTACTTGTGTTTATCGAGGAGGATAATATCAGGTATATTAGCGGCTACAAGTCTAATAGTGAAGACCAGAAAAGTCCAGTAAAGCTGCTTGGTAGGGCCGCATTGCTTTTTAGTCTAGACAGTTGTCAAATATGGTAATGTGGGCCGCATTATGTCATTGCACGTAAGAGGTACACTTCCTCATCGGACATGCACTCAAGCGGTGCATAAGAGTCTCCGGCGATTGGTGACAGATTATACAGCTGTTATCTGCAACATACACCTCCACTATGCGCTTCTCGTATACCAAGCTGTTTATAGCACCATCTTGGCAGGCCATGGTAAAAGTTTTTGTTTTCAACCTGAGCTCAGCTGACCGTAAAAAAGAATGTCAGCCTTGTCGACAAACCGTATTTTTCGATATACCGGGAGAACATTCGGTGCAAAGGCTTGTCAATATGCTGGCCCCTGATCTGAGCTGAACTCGCCTCACCTGACAGACTTTTGTCGGCTAACTAATTTTAGCTCTAAAGGTCGGAATGTCAAGATCAGTGAGGAAAGGGCCATTACTTCCTACCTGTGGTCGATATCAGAGTCTCTGTTTTTCGGATGATCTGCCTATGGCATCGAATAGAAATAATCCTGTTTCTGCGACTTTGTGAGCCTTTGCAAGTTGCAGAAGGGAATCCAAGCTTGTAAAGATATTGTAGCCTATCTCCAGGACCCACTTTTCTGTGGTTATTATTAATTTAGCCTGAAGAGCTTTCACACTTCCTTAAAGAGGAACATTTACTCATCCCAGGTATTTCAAATACCAAAGTGATTGAGCTCAGATAGAGCCTTTTCCAAGTTTTTGATTCCTGAACAGCAATGCCACAGACTCTCATTTCCCAGAAATCTCCGAAAGGTATGAGTAGTTGCAAGTATTACAGCTTTTTTTCTTATGATCATTATTATTATTATTATTATTATTATTATTATTATTATTATTATTATTATTATTATTACTGTTATTGTTATTATTGTGTTTGTCCTTGCTCAGGCAGTGTTTATATACTAAAGCACAGGTACAGGCCAATTATTTAGCATTAATTAGCTTTATTGCAGGTGTTGAGAATGCTGGCTTTATAGATACTGGGTAGAATATTGAACAATATTGCTTCAGGTGGTAAACGAACTTCACATGAACAAGTCTAGCCGGTATATGACAACGTTCTTGACTTCCCATATCTGCTTTATTTACTTCGTTAATTGGGTGTATTTATTTATCTTAGTTGTTGTTAAAATTTTAAATGCGAAAACTTGTAACGGACGAGTTGCGTGAATCACCCTGGCTAGAAATACATACTAATCTTACAAAATATATGTACGCTATGATAATTAATGTGATTGTACCTGACTCTGTTTGCAACTCTCAAACCACTCTATGTCGGATATAGGGTCGCTGAGATATGACCTGACGATGTTAGCTTTAAGTCCTTTGGGCGGTTCATTGGTCATCTTGACTCCATTCTGTAATACGAGGACGGGGAAATGTTCTGCAGGGTAGGAAGTCAACCACAATCGGAAGTCGGGGTGAGTCGTATCTGGTGTTAAATTCTCACAAATCTGCAAAACAAGGATTAACTAGTTGGAATTATATTATGGCTAAATTCTACACTGAAATACAAGACTACATTGCATTAACAACCACATACTAACGCAGAAAACACAGTTCCTACATGAAAGATATTATAGAAATTAGTTTGTATAATTATAATTTGTTTATTTACGCTTATCCTGCTTCTCCAGCTCAATCATTATTGACACACGTCGTCTTCAAGTGCTGTGTACTCGTCGACTTCAAGCGCTGTGTACTCAATCTAACTTTATCGCCATTGATTCTGTAACTTGCTATCAATGTCCTTACAGTAATAATAATAATAATAATAATAATAATCAGTTTGTTAAATACACATACCTACTGGGTGTTAAACATACCATACAATAAACAAGACTTAACTCAAAATAAACAATTACACAAATATACCCATATCGTCTAAACATGATATAACAGAATTTCAAATGAAAAATTAAAAATCAGAAGTGCCAAATTACCACTAAAGAACTTGTGCAGTCTGTAGTAAACTTTGTCAAAAACAGCTTAATTTTTTGTTTGATTTGTTTCAGAGGCTTGTTCCTAACTTCATCCGGAATATGATTATAAATTCTCATCAGGCTATTTTGCGCATTACGTTTTATTTTACTTGGCTTTGGTATTGAAGGAACTAAGTTATTTTTTGTTCTTATGTCGTAAAAGTGTGTTTGTACATATTCGACGAACAGATGCAAATTTTTTCCTACAAAGCATATCAATTCAAATATACAATGAACTTGAATTGATTTACCCGATACTTGATGACAATCTGTTACAATTGGTTGAGTAACACACATGGTTAGATTTTCACTAAAAACTTTATTTAGTCTCACTATAGTTTCGCTATTACAATAGCTTCATCAGAGACTACTGGATAAAATTTAGAAGCAACAAAAACTTATATACATAGCACATTCAAAAACTGATCGTTATACGTATTTCTTGAAATAACATTAAGGTTATAGAACGAATAGTGATAATATGGTACTTAAGTGTATACCTAAGTCTATATAGACTTAAGTACCACATTATCACTATTGTTTGTATAACCTTAATGTTATTTTAGAATTTTTTATTTTATTATTTCAACAACACACCACGACGACTCACAGCATAAATACTATCATACCGTGTGTGTCGACAAGGAGGAAAGAGGCAACATTGTTAATTCTGAACTTAAAGGTTTGGCGGTTCGGATGAGAAGGAAAAACATGTGCCGGCAAGGAATTCCACAACTTGGAAGTCCTCGGGACAAAAGAGCGGGCATAACAAGATGTTCTATGTCTGGTGACCTGGACAGTAAAAAGGTGCATTCGCTCTGTTCCCCTGGTAGATGTGTTGGGGGCAGCAGCTGGAGGAACTATGGAAGAAAGCTCCATGCCGTGCCCGTGCAGATATATATATATATATATATATATATATATATATATATATATATATATATATATATATATATATATATATATACATATATATATATATATATATATATATATATATATATATTAACTATAACAGGATTTATAACACGGCATTTCTGTACTATACAAGGAAAAAAGGGTTAAGGGCAAAGCCGCAAGGAGACAACCGTATACACAAGCTTGAAACACGTGTATACGGTTGTCTCCTTGCGGCTTTGCCCTTAGCCCTTTTTCCTATATATATATATATATATATATATATATATATATATATATATATATATATATATATATATACATATATACATATATATATATATATATATATATATATATATATATATATATATATATATATATATATATATAAGAGGTCACCAACGGCACGTCGGTGGGCAATGGATGGCAGCCTTTGGGTGAGGGTTGGGTCACCAATGAGACGTAGAGCTCTCTTTTGAATGGATTCCAGGATAGCGAGTGTAGAAGCGTCAGCGGCGCCCCAGATGTGGGAGCAGTATTCCAGGTTTGGCCTTATCTGTGAAGTATACATGGTATAGAGATTAGCTGATGAAAAGTATTTGCGAGCCGGAAGAGGAAACCTAATTTCTTAGCAGCATCTTCTGCAATTGATGTG
Organism: Tillus elongatus; assembly: GCA_964006375.1. Classification (NCBI taxonomy): domain Eukaryota; kingdom Metazoa; phylum Arthropoda; class Insecta; order Coleoptera; family Cleridae; genus Tillus; species Tillus elongatus. Next base: position 117,493,675 of record OZ023265.1, read on the forward strand.
ACATGTTGGTGCCAATTTAGATTTCGATCCACAGAAATGTCAACAAGTGAAAAGGACTCATTACTTTGAATAACTCCGTTGTTCATTGTGATGGGTCTAGGGCTGGTGTATCTCTTATGAGATAGAAAGCAAGACTGAGATTTGGTGGAGTTGAATTGTACAAGATTTATACTTCTCCAGTCTAATACTTTTTGGAGATCCACAGAGACAGAACCCTCCATGAGTCTGCGATCCTCATCTAATTGGGCTAAAGAAACAGGCTTAGAATGTTGTATATTTGAGTGGAGGGTGCTTTCGTCCGCGTAACTGTGAACTGGGTTGGATGTGCTAGAGAGGAGGTCATTGATGTGAAGAAGAAACAAAGTAGAGGCTAAAGCTGATCCTTGAGGGACTCCTGCATTAATTGGAAAATACGTACGACGATCAACTTTTGAATGTGCTATGTACATAAGTTTCTGTTGCATCTCAATTTTATCCAGTAGTCTCTGATGAAGCTATTGTAATAGCGAAACTATAGTCAGACTAAATAAAGTTTTTAGCGAAAATCTAATCATGTGTGTTACTCAACCAATGTACAATGAGCGGCAAAATTATAGCATAAATTCATTAAAATTTGAACCATTTTTGTTTTGACGAACTGCTCGGACGCGTCAACACTAGGTTTTCAAAATACACATTTTTGCATAAAATTTTTGTTTCTCCCACTCCTGATTTTCAAATATGACGTCATCGACTTTTTTTTAATAAAAACACATGTTTTCGTTTATTTTGATAGATAATTGAATGGTCTACACGGTACACACATTTTGATACCTCACATTGTTAAATTGTCGAACGAAAGTCATTTAGCGAGGGAAAAACGTAAACTCTATTCATAACAATAATCAAACGAAAAAGGCAACAAGTTAAAGTGTTGTTTTCTTTAAATATAATGTTCCAAATGCAATCCACCGACTTCTTGACAATAAGCAAATTTGTTGACACATTCCTCTTGTACATTGCGAATGACGTCGAAGCTAATTTGACGCATTTCACACCCAGTTCGATTTTTTAAATATCCTATGTTTGTTAAGATAGATTGTTGATTTTAAATACCCGCATTAAAATTATATTCAACAAATTAAAGTATTGTTTCCTTTAAATATAATGTTCAAACTGCAACCCACCAACTTCTCGACAATAAGGTCTAAAAACTCCAATGTGATGAATTGGTTATCCAAAAAATTGTGCAAATTTTATCAAATCGCTCAAATTTTAATGGATTTATTCCATAACTCTGTCGTGTACTCTCTGTGTACAGGAAATACAAAGTAGGTGGGGCTTAGAAGATTATGTTTGTTTCTGTATAAAAATTCCCCAAAGAGCACTTTCTAAATGAGAAACATACTCTCTACTTCTGTTGACGCCACAAAAATATTATTCCATATCGAAACTGTGATTCCAAATAAGCATGATATGCGGTAAGCGCCGACTTCATTCACACAACCCAACTAATTATTCTTAAGGCAAAGGAATATTTTGTCGTCGATTATACTGGGTTGTTGATGTTCTGGTTATTATAAATGAAAATTTAAAACATTTGAAGATTTAGAAAACTTATGAACAGAGTAACATTCTCTATTCATAAGTTTTCTAAATCTTCAAATGTTTTAAATTGTCATTTATAATAACCATAGCATCAACAACCCAGTATAATCGACGACCAAATATTCCTTTGCCTTAAGAATAATCAGTTGGGTTGTGTGAATGAAGTCAGCGCTTAAATCATACAAAATTTTACTATTTTACCTCATTAACAAAAAAGAGAAAGATACAAAATATGTTTATCACCCATACAGCACAAGATATTCTCAGCCTGTTCTCACAATGTGAGAACATTCTTTTTTCAAAATATTTGTTTCGGAATGTTCTAATAACATTTATGGAATTTCAAACTTCAATCTTGAATATTCTGAGTACATTCATTCAATCACATCCTAAGAAAATTCTTTATCAGTATACCGAGAATATTTGAATAGATTATTATTCCGAATATTTGCTTAGAATGTGCTTGAGATGTCCTTATAATATTATATCACTTTAAAATTTAATGAAAAAGATAGATGATGATTACGGTATAGTTGTGAGAATTATAATAGTAACTATTTTGCATGTTTGATTCTGTTACTTGTCTATGGTAAACACATCCGAAAATTGAATATTTAGGCAATGTAGTGTGTAATTGCAAACATAGATCCAGAGTACAGAAGCAACCAGAACATGGTGACAGGTTATCCAAAAGTAAAACGCGCCCAGTAAACAAACAAGTTTTAAAGTATCTCCTGTAATTGAGACCGACCTTCGCCAATTTTGCTTGAGACTGGATCATCTTACCAATTAGCTACACCTACATTGTATAATATATAATTAAAAAAATTTGTTATGTTCAATAGTACTTAAGTCATGCAATATAAACCACCACCGCCGTTTTATGTGGATGGACTGACGTCGTCCATCTAGGTGTAAACCCAAAATTTTACATGAATCTGAAGTGTTCAGATTACTGTCGCCATCAACACAAATTCTCATGCCCAGTTTCACAAAGCCCGATTAAATATTTAACGGACGGTTAGTTAATCAAGGATTAAGACGACCAATCACAGGTTGTGATTCGGGGTTTTGCCATGACAACTAAATATTTTGAAGCTGTGATTGGTTGCATGAAGCCTTGATTAACTAACCGGCCGTTAAATATTTAACCGGGCTTTGTGAAACTGGGCATCAGTCTGTTATCTGAGTTTGTATAATATAAATGGTCGATCTTTTCATATTAAAATTTTGAAGAAAAGTAATTGTGCATAATCGCAAACGAATTTAAGATGTCTGATTGAGATTTTCTATATTATTTTTCCTGAATATTAGTGTAGTGTTATCTGCATACATGACTGTTCTTTCTTTCATAAAATTTGGAAAATGATTTACATAAGTTATATATAGTAGTGGCCCAAGTACAGATCCTTGGGGGCACTCTTTTTTTATTATTTACAATTAAATGATCACCATATTCTCCGGATTTAAGCACCATCAGATTTTTATTTGTTTTCAAAGCTCAAAAAACATTTAAAAGGTTAACGATTTTCGACACACAGAGAAATTTTATGTGCCAGTGAGGAGTGGTTTGAATACCAAGATAAGGAACTTTTTAAAGGGTTAAGAATTGATTTATCTGCTTAATGTATAAGTCTTGCAGGAGATTATGTTCAATAAATAAACTTGTTCTTTTAATTATTACGTTTTGTAATGTATGCTAAATACTTTTCAATAGCTCCTCGTATATAGCAATAAGAACAATAGTCTGCACTTTACATGTGACTTGGTAGTTTAACTTGAAACATTACATTTGTTGTAACTACTTCTAAATTGGTTTATATTTCAGTCCCTGATAACCCTTAAGAATCATTTTAACAGCAGTTGGTCTGTCACCTCTTGCGAAATGGCAACCGGAAATTTCCTTCAGGCAACAACGATATGTTGACTGTATCTGCTGAAGTCAGATTCCTACAAATCTAGGGTAGAGGCAGCCGGCAGGATATGAATATTTAATCAAACACCCGCCGCCTCGCTACGGGATAAAATTCCTGCTCAAGTGGCCTCATGAAATATTCCTCTTAGGCTTTGATGGAATTCCTTTTAATTCCTGCTCAAGGTTTAAGTAATCCAACTAGTTATTTCTCTCTTATCTATACAGCTTTCTCTTACCCTCTCAGCTTCTATTCTATATAATTGGATCACTATAATTTAAATAGGTTCGTCTCTTCTGCCCTTTTGTTTTCCGTAAAGTTAAATTTATAATGCTGTATTTGCTTAGTTTTCTTATTGCGCTATTTTAAATTAGCAAACTTTTCACTTGTATAATTTTAAGCGGAACTTAGTAATATTTGATGGTTTCAGAATTTGAAGTGAAGCCTGGAAATAGAGAGCAAGCAATCGATTCAGCTAGACTGAGCGCTTCCTGGTGCAATACTGGGTTCTACAGATATAATTTGTAAAAAAGCACAGGCTGTATGAATATCTCTGGCTCATTTTAAATACGGTTCATTTTTTTCTATCCTTATTAGAAGATATACATTTTTCTCACACTAAAAGGGTCTAGTTCATATACCGGATGCCCCATTATATTTTGACCCTTTATAAACTTTTGAACTTTTCGCCAGTTTGTTTCTGGGTATCTGTTTTTTATGCTCACTTCCACTTTAACCGAAAATGACAAAATGTATTTTCAAGGAGAGGACAACTTTGTGATCTTAAATGGAAGAGCCTGTATATTTATTCACAGTTTAGAAGCCCAATCTTTTCCCTTTCCAAAAATGCAATAGATGTTACAGTTGTTATACAGAGTGATGGTTTTACAAGCCTTTAAAACAAATATTACGTTTTATCTTAAATTTACGAAAAAAGGAATATTTCGTAAAGTCGACTTTGAAATTTAAATATAGCAACACTTGCAAACGTCAAATTAGTTTAATGACAAACAATAACATTTTACTTGAATGCTACTTACAATAATATAAATGTCAAACTCGATGAAACAAATTGTGGCAGAATACTTATTGAGAAATAAACAAAAGCATAAACATTACTTATAAAATATGTTCAAAGTGATGTCCATCAACTTGAGTACATTTGTCTATACGTTTTGCAAAGTTGTCATAGCTTTAACTTAATTGTTCGGGGGTGATGGTGTTAAAGATATTTCTAGTAGTTTCTTTGAATTGCTCTAAGTTTTGGAGGATCAGATTGCAACAGCTGTCTTTCTCATACGCTGATACGAAAAAGTTTGAAACTGTGAGTTCAAGGGATTGAAGTGGCCAAGGTATAGGACCTCCTCTTCCTATCCAACGATTTCCAAAGGTGGTATTCAGTGAGTCTCTGGTTACTGCAGCATAATGAGGTGTAGCACCATCCTGCTGAAAATAGACTGTCCCCAACCAATTATCCTGTCGAAGTTGATGGGTAAAAGAAATTTTCTAACATGTCTAGATATGATGAAGCATTTACAATAGGATGGTTGAAAAAGAAGCGACCGTATAATTTTTGTTTTAATACCGCACACCAAACTGTAACTTTTAGAGAGGATCTGACGTAGTAAGCAAAGTTTCTGCGATTTTCGGATGCCCAAATTCTCCTATTATGCTAACCTTACCAATTAAGTGAAATGATGCTTCGTCGGACATAATTAGATTATCGAGAAAATGCATATCTCTTCTAAGTAAATTACGAATTATTGTAGAAAACTGTAATCGTTTAGAAAAATCAGTTTCCTTTTATTCTTGATTAGTCTGAATCTTATAAGCATTCAAGTTTAGTGCTTTTTTCATAACAGTATGAACAGTAGTTTTCGGAATACTTGTTGCAGAAGAACTTTTTCTTGTTGATAACGTAGGATCGTTTTCTGTTTTTGCTCAAATTTCAATTGCCCTATTAAGTCTGTTTTCACCACTTGAAGTTCTTTTCTACGCTCTATACAACCCGAATTCCAAAAGTTTGTATATCATGTTTTAATTGAATTTTTTGTTGGAGATTCCTTGTTAAACATAATTCTAAATCTTCTTTGAGTTGTTGTATAAGATCTAGTTTCAGCATAAAAGATTGCATACTTAGCTTTTTCAGTTAAAGTACTCATTCTTCTTACAAAAATTCACGTATCTGTGTTGTCATTAAACTCATTTAACATTTGCAGGTAATAGTGTCTTTAAATTTGAATAGTCGAGTTTGCGAAACATTCATTTTTTCGTAGATTTCAGATAAAATGCAATATTTACTTTAAGGCGTGTAAAACCATCACTCTGTATAATAACTGTAACCAGTATGGCATTTTTGCAAAGGGGGAAGATTGGGCTTTTAAACTGTGAATAAATATATAGGGTGTTCCATTTAATATTACAAAGTTGCCCTATCTTTGAAAATACGTTTTGTCATTTCCGGTTAAAGTGGAAGTGAGTATAAAAAGAGAGATACCCCAGAAACAAACTTATGAAAATAAAAAGAAGATTGGCGAAAACCACATTTCTTTGGATCAATTATTTAAAAAGTTATATAAGTTTATAAAGGGTCAAAATATAATGGGGCACCCGGTATTTTCGTAGCTATTTTATATAACCAATAAAACTTATCACTTTACCGATTAATGCAAATTCTTAAAACCAGGCTAACTTATTGATAAAAAGTTTGAGGAATTCACCAGAGATATCATATTAAAAATAATGGCAACAGCGTATACTTAAACTATTTACATAAAAATTTCGGGATGCAACAAGTGCGTTATAGTAGTGAATTTTCATAATAATTTTACAGTATTAGTGTAATATGACTAAAATTAATACTTTAATTTTCAGCAGACCTTGATGATTGGTTTTAGAGGGTTTTTAAGAATTTTGTCCAAAGTGTTATCATCGAAATATTTTTATTAACCAAAAATATGCTAACCTTTTTTTCAACAATGAACAAACTAAATTTTTTGTAAAGCTAGAAAAGTAAAATTTGGTATCTCTAGGTAAAGGAAAATATCTGCAAAATTATAAACGTGGCAGGCATTTTTCCTTTTTAATCACCTGGATGACTTTGTTATAGTTAACCTAGTCGACCGGTTTTTCCAACAAAAATGTTTTTGAAAAACAAATTCTCTGTTAGTGAATTTTCTTCATACAAATTCACTAATATCAACAATAAAACAATACATGCTGAAAGTTATAATCTTAGATTCAAATGTGACAAAGTTATCCAGGCGTTCTAAACAAAAATGAGAACTAGGTCGAAAGGTATGAAATCTGGAAACTATTGTTTCTATAAAAATTTTAAAGTGAAACAATAAAATATGTTAGATGGATCGCGCGAGAATAGAACCGTACCGAAAACCCCGGCTGCCCACGTGTCAGCAGCGTATCTGTTGAACAAACTCTCAAACTCAAACTCAACATCATTTATTGATCTCACTAGAATAATATACAAGAATGTACATGAAAGGGGGGTTTTATAGATTATGTACAAAGTTCCAGCTTAATAGAGCTTTACCATTGTCTTTGAAGTTATCACAGATATAAATAAAAGGTTTACAACTCTTATTACTATGACATATATAATGTACATATATGGATGCTTGCATTGCTAATTACTAATGTACAAACTACAAAATCTATTTAGAGGAAGAAAGCCTGGGCGCAGCAAGTGCGTTATGGTAGTGAATTTTCATAGAAATGATCTGGCGCAAAATATTTTATTATAACTTTTTTGTCTTGTAACATAGAAATCTTAATTTTAGTGTATAGTTTACTTTTTATATCGCAAATATACCTACCGAATTTGGTTATCATAGCTTTTTTATTTTTTGAGATAAATTTTTTTTCTAATGAAAACTCAAAATTTTTCCGGAAAACCTCGTTCGATTTTCCTAACTAACGAACTTGTCCAAGCCATTTACAAAAGGAAGGTACTTGCCAAATTTTATTAAAATCGGCATATTATTTTTTGAGTTATCGGTGTGGTACATATATATATATATATATATATATATATATATATATATATATATATATATATATAAACATACAAAAATTGAAACTGACCCCGGATGTGGGTTCTAAGGGTCCTAGTTCGCGCTCGTTTGCAAAAAAATGTTCAAAATTCAAAAGTCTAAAATTTTTTCTACGAAAATTCACTAAAATGTGTTACACTAAAAAAAACCTGCGTACACATTTACATAAAAAAAATATGGTTAGATCAGTAATTTCAAACTGATCTGTCTCATATATTTTATATGGCAGTTCTAATTACACATGACAGTTTTTCAGATTCAGGGTGAGGATTAACAATATTAGGACACAACAGATCTGTAATTTCTCAGATTACTATAACTAAAATATAGTCATTTTAATTTTTTTTAGTAAATACCACAGTTTCTGATTTATTGGGATTGACTTTGCGTTTCTATATTTCAAAATATTTTGCAGTATATTCAGGTGTAAATAACAAAATTGCTAGTTAGTTGTACACAGTCTCGATTTTATAGCATTTTGTGTTATTTGGAGCTGTCGTGAAAACATACTAGCTGTATACCGGTAAAGCTAGTATACCGCACTGTTGAGCTCTAATTAGAGCGAAACCGGTCTGCGGTTCTAATTCTGGTGAGAATACATCTAGCCATACATGATTGTCCCTATGTTAGGGAATAAATGGGCCAGTGCTGATAATTTACAAAATTGTTAGTTGGTTGTACACAGCCTCTATTTTATAACATTCTGTGTTATTTGGAGCTGTCGTGACAACATACTACCTGGTTTCCCACCGAGGTGGCGACCCCATCGTATATCTCATAATGTTCTAAGAGGCTGGCTACCATAGCCGTATTACTTTATATGTGTGTTCTAGCTGTAATTAGTATACCGTACTGATGAGCTCTAATTAGAGTAAAACCGGTCTGCGGTTCTAATTATCGTTGGAATACATCTAGCCTTTTTTACTGATACTTACTCTTTCAAGGGTCGGCATAAAACTCTTCGCCAAGTGGCAGTTTTGTAGTACAACCCATGTACCATTTTTCACTCCTTCATCGATAAGTTTCACTGCTATAGGACCCTGTCCTTGTCCAAGAGACAGAGCAAACAGTCTAGAAGCACCAAATCCTTGATCGTCAGCGAACTTAAGCAGAACAGCAGTAGGATCCGCACCGGGTGTCAACACGAAGATTAGTGGTATGCAACAGTGGGAGTCAGTATATGAAGACGTGAGATCAAATGGTGGAGGCTCGATATATTCTTTACCCATGTTTGCTATACAAAAAGGAAAGTAAATTAAAACTCTTGCTTAATAAGCGTTGCCAACAAATCTATATATGAAACGAAAATTTAAAAACATAGAAGTTTCATATAAAGATTTAAATCAGGAAAGACTACCTGTACAGTGGCTCCCAATGCTCGTTTTTATTTTGAAATTTCTAATTAAAAGGCCACTGCCGCGGTTCAAAATTTCTCCAAGTTTTGAAATGAAAAATATCTAGGAATCTATTTTTTTGCCTCAGAGTACAGTATAACAAATCGTCCTAGAAATTAACTATTTAAGTTCTAAAGAAACGTATGTAAAGTAGTAAATTTAATTGTTTTTTAATTAGACAGTTTTTACGTCGTATACTAAATAACGGGTTTGATTTCCGGCCGGACCAACAAAATTTGATGCTGCCTGGAAAATTTTAAAAATTCTGTATGGATTAGTAAATAGTGCTCTAATGATTTGAGATACCACAGCCCTTAAAAAAACACCTACAACCCTTTATTAAATGTTACTCTTTTTAACACCTTACCTACAACAAAATCCTGAATTGCTGGTACGATTTTATCATAGCGAATACACCTAAGAACCAGAAGCTTCTGAAACTGAGATAATTTCTTGTTCCATTTTTCTGGCAATGGATGATCTTGTGGCTCACCAGAATCAAATAATTTTTTCCATTCATCTGAATTCTTTGCAAAATCTTCTCGTATACCTCTATAAATAATAATTGAAATATTTTAATCAGAGCCTCGGTGGTTCAATGGTAAGGACGTGTGCCCTTGAACCGAAGGTTACTGGGATCGATTCCCAGGGTTTCTCTTTCACTTTTTTAGTACATACTACAATATTAACAGCAACCGAGTATTGAATGTGGTTGCGCAAGTTGAATATCTCCACCAGAGGGAGCGTAAAACCGACAGTCCCAAGTCTATGCGATGTTGGTTACGTTAAAGATCCCTACTTTTCTTAGAGAAAGGCAAGAGTACGGCAAAATTTCCAGGATAGTGAGGTGAAGCTGCTCCCCAGCATCTGTGATTGCCCATAGTCGCGGAAATAGACCGACGTTAAAAAAATAGTGGTGGCTCGTTTTCGTGTCAATAATAAAACAAATTATTTGGAATATTACCCAATATAAAGTAGCAATGTATGAATAGAAAGATCAGCGTATAACTGTCAAAAAGGTTAGGTTAAAATCTTTAATAAGTAGCATTTGTATTCATGAGCTGAAACTTATGAAAAAACCAAACGAAGTTCTCTCGTAAAAAATAAATTTTAAAACATTATGTCAAGTTTCAGGGAAAACCTTGAAACTTTTATAATCCCTACTGCGAGAGAGCCTGGATTTGAACAATATAAGAAATTTTTCCGTTTATTTTGTTTCAAAGAGAATATGTCGTATTCATAATGCTCAAATAATACCTAAACTTATTTGCTAAGTTTAAAATTTCCATGTTTCTTTCAGACCAACAAAGTCAGAGGAATTACTACAAATGTTAAGTAATCCTACTAAAAGTATTATACTGGATTATAGTTTGTTTCTTTACCGTCAATTTATTACCGCAGCTATGACCAATCATCGACGACAGACTAGTTTCGCCTCGCTATCCTGGAAATTTTAGCAAACTCCTTATTTATGTAACGAAGGTGTGGCTTTCATCGTACCCAATTCGGACTGGTACGCAGTGCCGACAAATTCAGACGGTATTGGAAGGGTGAGACGTGCTGACAATCAACTTGCTTAAACATAAGGCCACAACCAATGTTAATAATAATTGTTTGAGTTTATACTAAAAAAGAAGAATAACTATTCTATTGGGAATCGAACCTGCTACATTTGGCTTTAGCTGTACACGTTATTACCACTGGGTCACCGAGGCTATAGTTACTAGTCGAGTAACTGTAACCAAAGATACCTAATAAAAGTATTAAAATATTAAAACTTAGGCTGTTTATGGATTTTAAAATAACTGTTGGTGCTAGTATAGCGTTTTTATTTATACAGGGCTTTCATTAATTCCCGAACCCCACGTGACCGCTTAAGTTAGGCAACCCCGCATACACGGTTGTACAACCTGAATCAATGAAATCCCTAAGATGCCAGTGTTGTCTCATATTTCCTTTGGGGTTTTATAAAAAATATAAAAATTATAATAAGCTGAAACAGTAAATGTCTTAAATGTATTTATTATTTAGTATTTTAACAGAAAGTCTGTTCATGTATGGTTTACTCTTGTTATTGGTTGTTAAAAAAAAAATTAAAAATATAATAAAATATTACTTTTATTTTGTATAGATATCAAAATTTTGTAATGTACGTAAACAAATTGAAGTCCGATTATTTAAACTTCTAATTTACGGTTTTAGGAATGTGTATTGTGTAACATGTAACAAATATGTACCTGTTTGGGCAGATAACCGACAAACAGATTTGGTAGGGTTTCGTTCCATGCGATGTCGAATATCGTCAACAACATTACCTTAAGATACCTACACTTTTAACTTACGTAAAAACGTAATGAAAATGCTAAGTTTTGATAAAAACTGTTTATTTTTATCGTCCAACCAATAGCAAATTATTTGAAAAAGGTAAACACTGGTCGAACTTGGAAAATGCACAATATACATACAAATAACCGTCAAAAGGGAATTAGGCGCCAATGGACTGAACTGTCAATTGTCAATTGATTTAGTAACTTTAGCGTCCCTAGTCTAGTGGTTTTTTGGTTACTTTTTTTGACTGCCAACTCATAAAATCATATTTCACTAGGAGAGAGACAGAATCCGGTCACGTGGGGTTCGGGAATTCATGAAATCCCTGTACGTATCATCTTTCGATCATCAAATTCTGACAGACAGTTCTGGTGATTTTTTTGCTATTGCCATCTTAAACAAGTGGGACTACAAAATGGATATATATGTAAATAACAAAAATGTTGAACAAGTATAAATGTTCACGTACCTTGGGAGTATTATGACAGATGATGGTAAATGCAGCGATTAACTTAAAAAGAGGGCACTAATGGCAAAACAAGCTTTCAATAAATAAATTAATAAATATTCTAACTTGGACTTGACGAAGAGGTTCATCAAGTCATACGTCTGAAGTGTAATAATGTATGGAGTGGAAAGCTAATTTTATTGCTTATATAACAAAGCTTTTGAAATGTAGACAGGCAACAATGATAAAGAGAAGGTACACCGACAAAAAACGACTCAAAGTGTGTTAGAAAAAGGAGGACGGAAGATGCTTGCTGAAAGAAATTGGGAAGAAAAGGCAACATTGTTGTACATTGTTTGAGACACAGTAACCTGCTGACAACTGTTTTTAGAAGAGCATGGGCAAGGTATATAAGGATGATGTGGATCAAGAGGGAAACTTCTGGAAATCCTAACCCCATTCATGAAGTGCGGAGGCGACAATTAAATAAAAAGTCTGAACGCAGCAAGTTCGTTATGGTAGTGAATTTTTATGAAAGGGTTTAATTAGCAATATAGTAGAATCAATACCATAATTAATCGAAATAACTTTATTGCTTGAAAAAGTACAAAAATGTTCCTAAAATAAACTTAAAATGTTCGTAGAAACTGGTACGATTTTCCTGGCCAACGAACGTTTTCTAGCTATTTACCCACCTGCCAAGCCACAATTATTCAAGAAAGCTTTTATACGAAACGTCAAAAAAGAGTACATGAAAATTTTCAAAAAAATTTATTGACGAAAATGTGAAAGCATTTTTTTACAATAACTTATCAAACATTTCTTATTAATTACCAAAATTTTACAAAAATCTTACAAACGACTTCTACACAACTTCTACACAACTTCTGCATAAACTCGTTGTTTTTACAAAAAATCTGTTAAAACAATACATAAAATTCAAATTATATACCTAATCTTTAATTGGGATTGAAAAAAAGTAAACGTGTTTTTTTTACTTTTCACGCAAATATGGCACAGTGAAAGTAAAGAAATATACTCATATTTTTGTGTCACAAACTGTCAAACATAAGAGCATTCCTTAAAAGTGCTGCTTTAAAGTGTCATTTAACATTTATGAACACAATTTATCAACTACTTACTTATTATGAAAATGAAAACGTAGATAATCCTATTAAATGAATGATTTCTAAGCGTTGTGTACCAAAGTTGATTTAAATGTTTTAATATTTTTCTTCAAAAATTCGCTGAATAATCACATAATCTGATCGAATCATGGTATGCACGCGATTGTAAATATACCTAAATATTTCCAAAACTGTATCTCTGTATCTGTAGGTACAGGAAGTGCTCTAGTAAACTTAAAGCAAAGCGCATGCCCTTCACTTCTGAAACACAAAGTACAGGCTTTTCCATTTGAAAAAATTGGGTTGTGCAAGTTTCCATTTTTTGAAATTCAGTGATTATCTGAGACCGCCTGTATACGGCATCTAGAATTTTTCGACGAATAATATAAACGAAAACATCTCTGAATGGGTCACTTTCATGGTACTATGCTATTTATTGGTAAAAACGCTGTATCATAATTTTTGATATGTGCCAAAAATCTAAAAAGATGCAAAACAATGAAAATAACTCGAAAACGATGAAAGCTATCAAATTTTTTCCCCACAAACGTGCATTGAAATGCTCTGAAAATTTTAAAAAAGGAATAATGTCAGAGATTTTCGAAAAAAAAGGAGATTTGTATCACCAACACCTTTTTTATTTTATTATCAACAACATATGACACCTAATTGTTTTTTTAGTTTTGGACTAAAAATCGCTATTAATTTAAAATTATGTTAATACGGTTCTGCTTTACCAATGTTCAACTTAGGGATTTAACGAAAGACATTCTCCAATGATAGACAAAAACTACAGTTGATGGTAGTAAATAAATACGATCCTTGATTTTTAAATCCGACTCCGACGTCCCATTCTATTCAGCTTTCAATAAAACAATTTTGTCGAATTTGAGTCTACGATTTTTTATTATGATTATTGATTTATATTAGTACATCCCAGCTTTTCAGCAGTTTTCAACTTACGAATTCAGTGGGGTTCATTTTCCATTAATAGACATTCTGAAAAGCATTATCAATATTTTCAATGCATACCTTGAAATATTGATACAATGTATTTTGCACAAAGCAGGCATTGGTTACAAAAACCTTGGAAACCTGTTAACTGTCAGAAAAACTTATCAACATTTATTGTTTTGAGAGCAATAATTTGACCATGGAGGGTGTTTTTTCTAACGAAGATAAGTTTAATATATTAAGTTGTTACATCTTGTGGCAAATAAATTCAATTGAAGCCGGACGTAACGATTTTGCCTGGTAACCTGAAGAACGGCAACCTGGAAAATCCATATTCAAACGGTTAGAGCAAAACTTAAAGCAATATGGTTCCTTCAAAAAGCCAGTCAACAAACGGGACAGACTTGTTAACAGTGAACATTTAAATAATGTTGTCTTCTCAGTTATTGAGAATCCTAGAACTTATACACTCACAATTGAAAAAACTACAGACATACCAAAATCCACAGTACACAGGATGTTATCGAAAGAGAAGTTCCATCTACAGAAATTACATATTTGTCAAGGACTTAGGCCTGGTGATGAAGACAGTCGTAGAATATTTTGTGAGTGATATACGAGGCAGTGTGATGCTGATGCCCAATTTTCAAGCAAAATAATCTGGACAACTGAAAGCACAGTACACCAACAATGGCATTTTTAACCGCCGTAACACACATTATTGGTCCCGAGAAGATCGTCGCCTACTAAAGTCTTCTAGGAATTTGATGGTGCGAACATAATAGGTCCTTTTATTTATAAAGAGAACCTCAACTCCGAACGTTATTTACATCTGCGTAGAAATAATGTTGAGAATTATTTGGAAGAACTACCTCTGGCAATAACCTCCAGTTGTTGGTTTCAACACTATGGCGCCCCTGCCCATAATTCAAGAGATGTAAATGTCTACTTATCCTTAGAGTTTTCTAATTATTTTCTACACACTCACCAATTACCTGGCCGGCAATATCTCCAGATATTACGCCTTTGGACTTTTTCCTTTGCGGGGTATGTTAAAAACAGAGTCTACGCAAATGACATTTTTAATGAAGAACAATTACGTATTTGCGTTACTGATGCGTTTGACAGTATCAGTTCAGAAATGTTGGCTAATGCTCTGGATGAAACGGTGACCAGATGCTACCGTTGGTTAGAAGCAAATCGTTCAAATTTTGAACACTTGCTGTAATTGTAAGTTTATTTTTAGTTTAATTATTTACTTTATACTTTTTCAATTACCATATTACTTTAAGTTTTAATATTGATTAAAACCATAACATTTTCAAGAATGTCTGTCATTGGAGAATGTCTTTCGGTAATCCCCAAGTTGGGCATTGGTAAAGCCGTATTAACATAGTTTTAAGGTAATAGCGATTTGTAGTCCAAAACTCAACAAAATAATTAAGTTGACATATGTTGTTGAAAACAGAATTAAAAAAGGTCTCAAAATCCAACTTTAAAAAGCCAGGACCGTATTTTAAAAGATTAAGTTGATGATTATTTCTCAAAAATCAAATGTTGCTTACGAGGCCTCCTCATTGCGCAACTTTTTTCTAATTGGTCCGACCTGGTATCTCTTTTCCGATATCCCCATGCTGTTTATTCTTACGTGGGGTACCCTGTATAATTATTACTTTTTGGCAAGCTTTATTGAACCAGGGTTTTGACATGTTTAGAGGAATGATGAACATATGTTTCCGTTTATACAATAACGCAATTTTCGTACTGGAGATGGCGCTTTCTGTGTGATTATTGTTTCGAAAATAGAGATATGCCCGGAGAAACAAATTTTAAAAATTCCTGATTCGTCACATTCAGTGCATTTATAGTTACAGACTTGTCGAGTGTATATCTTACATGTGTAGGGGACGTGGCACGGAGCCTAGAAAATTATCAGACTTTTCTAGAGGGGCCAAGGTTAGTACTTTGTAGTTTTTGGAATTCTTTGTCAAAAAAGATGAAGAGTATTATAGGTTGTATGGTTAGTTATATCTGAAATGCGAGTTGTATTATAATCTACTAGCTGCGTCAAATCTCGGCTAATAGCAAATAGTTTAGCAGCTTGTCCTGCGCACTTTGCAATATTTGAAAGCTTGATCCAGTTATTATTGTGGATATTTAAATCCCAAAGGAAAACAGCTTTGGAATGCGCGTGGTTTGTACCAAATAAACATTGATTGTTGTTGCCCTCACTTGGTGAAACTTGTCCATACTGCATACAGACTTGGAGAATACTTCTCTGGCTTCACTGTTGGTTTTTAGTGGTGAAGGACGTAGCCAGCGCGTGAGCTAACTGGAGCAAGTGGCCCACAGAAGCATTGAAGAACATCCTAGAACTTCCAGAATTAGAAGGGCCACTTGCTCCAGTTAGCTCACGCGCTGGCTACGTCCTTCACCACTAAAAACCAACAGTGAAGCCAGAGAAGTATTCTCCAAGTCTGTATGCACCAAATAAACAACTGTACTGGAAAAGTTATCAAAAAAATTCGTTGTCCAAATCATCATTGTGGGAACACAAAACTAGAAACTTTGCGGAGTTCGATGATGAAATTTTAAGCCACATCGCAGGTACAAAATGGCCTCTAAAGATTTGTCCTTAAACTCAAACGAAAAATGAACCTTACTGAACATCCATTTTGTGAATTTGGTAAGTTATGAGACGGCGAACACTTGCTGTGGTCCTGTAAAAATAATTGTCAAAGCATAGATCACTTTTTAAATAAATTGTATAATATAAAACTAAGTACTTTACCTACTACTATCTCCCTTTAACTTAAAACATATATCGCAGTGAAAAAAATTAAGTTATAAACAAACTTCCTTTTGCATTGGTAAAGAACTTCAAAATTAAATTATAAAAATGTTTGCATTGTTATTAGAATTAGCAAAAATGTAAAACATAAATTATTGTAAATAGTTGATTGGTTTCCTGTTGTTTTTACAAATAGTGGCCGTTACTATCCGTGGTTCTGATTGTTTGTGTCTGAAGAGGCCATGACAAATCCCATGGTCATTGTGTCCCTGTTTTTTCTTCCAAAACAAACATATTATGTAGGTGTGTATACACAAAAAAATAATTAAAAAACAGCTTTGTACCATAAGCACACTTTAAGAACCCAAATCACCACAACACATCAAAAAAACTAACGATCGTTTCACAAACCAAGTTAGCGTCATCACAGTATAATTCTAAATATCTTATATCTACAACTACATTGATATTCTTCGGCAGGTAGTCGATCTCTAACGATTTAGGGAGGTCTAATGATACAGAAATTAACATATTTCGTTTGGCGGAAATATCTTAGTGCCCTTATTATCTATCGGACGTGCTTCTGTCAGGTAATCTATCACTAGATACTTCTGAAAACGTTTAGCTGTCCTGGTTGTCTAACATATTTTGTTGATTTGAGATTATTCTTATTTACGTGGTGATTATTATCCCAAATCTGTCGGGCAACGGAAGATCTATCTATAGTACCGTATGCTAGTTGGGCTAAATGTTCTTTGAATCTAATTTCAGTAGATCTTTTTGTTTGTCTGACGTAATTAAGATCACAACCTTTACAACTTATTTAATAATATACTATCCTTGTCTTTTGGGATATCTAGCAAGTTTTTTAAAGTATTTTTTGTCAAAAATGTTAGTTGCCAATTGGCTTCTTCAAAATGCTATCGACACCTCTCGTGATTCGAGGTTCAAATGGTAAGTTTACAAAGTTTTTTTCGGCTTTTTCTCTTCTAAAACTCGTTGAATCCGATAACATTTTCTTCGTTTCCTGTTTGTTAATTAATTTCTCTAGTATACAAGTATTGTATCTGTTATATTCGACCACGTTCTTAATACACCCTAATTCTTTGGTATATATATTCTATACCTAAGCAAAAATTAATTAAGCTGTTTACTAAAAAATTCAGACTGGCCAATTTTTGTGCCTACTTATAAGGTGAGTCATTCTGAATGTAACTTAGAGTAGTGGTTTTTTTCCTATGGACATCGAATTCTGAAGCATCTTTATTTTTGATAACTAGTACACCTAGAAAGGGTAATTTATTATTAATTTCTATATTTTGGGTAAATTTTTGTGTCGTTGAACCTCCCTAAATCGTTAGTGACCGACTACCTGCCAAATGATATAAATAGGGTTGTATATATAAGATATCTAAAATTAATCATTCTCTGATGACGCTAATTTGGTTAGTGAAACGATCGTCAGGTTTTTAAAATGTGTCGTGGTGATTTTGGTTCTCCAAGTGTGCTTATTAGTGCTTATCACAAGTTTCAATCTTTACTTAGTAGCTTTATATTATGTTAATTGGATAGAGTAGTTAAAACTTATAAGGTTATATTTTGTTTTATAAATAAATAGAAAATTATAACAGAGTGAACTGGAGCTACAGATATAATAAAACCTGCTATTGTGCGAAATTTCGGCAGCCAAACCTTCTTTTGGTTAACAAAAAATAAACTGAAACGCCACTCCGAAAATATATGCAGAAACCATCTTTGGGATCAAAAACGTTAAGAAATTCATACCTAGTATACAAAATATGAGGTGACACTGCAGTAGGGGAAATTTCAGTTAGAACTAGGAAATTGAGGTGTTTGTCTTGGAGATGGCGATGATTACCATCTTCATGACAAACAACGATTCCATTACTACACATTTATTTGAGAGACATTACGACTGGAACTTACACGAAAGCAGGAAGATCCTCTAGCCTACAAAGTTCATCCCAAGATTTCTGTACTAACCAACTTGATGGATTTTTATGTGGATTGTCCAATCCCACACCGCCTGTCAGAAGAAACATCCATTCAGAACTATTTAATTGTCCTCGGCTTTTTATTAAATTAATAGCCAAAAGGAGAGAGAACAACAATTTATCCTGAAAGCAAATTAATTAAAACATTGTTTCCTAATATTTATTAAAATAACAGACCTTTTCAAATAGACTGCGGCAGATGTTAACATACAATGAATAGGTGAAAAACCTTTCAAGATCCTTAAGTCGTTGCACTACATCATCTACTTTTTCTGTATTGTCTATCGCAGACTTAAACAAGTTAATGAACCAGACTAAAGAATACTGGTACATTGGATCAATGTTCGCCAAATCAGCTGAAACGTGCAATTTGTAAAGAAAATAGTATTTACACAGCGACTTAAACTTAATGTTGCCCAATTTTAGAAATAATAAGACCTAGGAGATCGATTAAACAGAAAAGGTGTGTTACATCGCGTCAGACTTAAAATAATTACACTAAAGCGCGAAGACAAAATCGAAAATTGTTCTATTTTGGATTTTAGTTCATCTTCATTTCTGAGTAAAGTTGAAGTTTATGAAATAAATTGAATTTTTAGATAACTCCTGGTTAATAATCTGTTTTTATGTACAAAAATAAGAGAGACCCTTGGTAAAACTTTATAGAATATATTTTACTTAGCTGAGACACCTTACTTCGCGCCATTCTTGATGAGCAATAGGTCTAATGCTCATCAGAAATAGTCGTGAGACAGAACCACTGTGCCTGAACTTAGAACACTATCTTATGCACAGTTTTACCAAAAGTTTTGGTTCTTCTTAAATTGAAATTAATCTCTTGTGTCTTACAATTTCCAAAAGAGCAATATTTTTCATCGAGTTTCGAACACACCGTCGAAATGAAATGTATTCATGGTAATAACAATATTTAATAAAACTAATGAATGTAGGATTGACCCTATATTATTACCACATACGGTAGCTGTCTTTTCACGATGCCACATCGTAAAAAGCAGCTGACAACATTTGTTTTATTAAGAATTTAAAGGCGGATTTACGTCAAGTATCAGCCACAACTGTCTTTATTTTTCCTTTATTTTTATTATACTTATTGTTATCCTTAATAATATTATTATTAATAGCACGATACCAATTTGAACAGGTATATTCCAAGGCGAATCGCTTAGCTTGTTTGACCTTGAATCCACTATAAAACCTTCTGAACACTATGAGATATGGCTTCGGTATGAAAAGCCATGGCACATAGAAAATGACGGTAAATTTTCTGCTAAATTACTAAATTATATATATATATATATATATATATATATATATATATATATATATATATATATATATATATAAATGATCTTAAGCTGGTGGCCTCTACAAAAAACTATCTGGAATAAATCCTAAAAATCATGGAAGGGTTTCTCAGGGATGTCGATATGTAATTCAGAATTGACAAATATCGCACCGTATGTGTAGTCAGGTAAGATACAACCAGGCGTGTATTAAATAGAGAATGCCTAGAAAATTGCCTCAGTGGATGTATAATAGTATCATAAACACCTGGTACTACAGCAGGCGAGGAACATAAACCACTCAGTAATGAAGGCCGAACTGACAACTGACTTTACAAAGTTAGGAAAACAGGTGGTGCGAACACATCTTGATAGCAAGTACCTAACTTAGGCTCTTAATCCGTACTCAGTTATTCATTTGGAATTGTAGAATGAAGTAAAAAGGACTTTGAAAGCATGCAATGGAAGCTGCGAATACACCCAACAAAAGCTAGAAAACATCACTCCCTGAAAATTGGACCAACACATATTGAACATGCTTACCTACATACTTCTATAAACAGGCACAAGATTCAGAACTACACCGAGTAATATGTGAGCCAGATGATTCAACACTGTTACAACCAAAGAAAACCAAATGCAAAGTTACCATCTGGCTGATCAAGAGAAACTGCAATTCTGGATGCAGAAGCCTCTCTATGGGCTACATATAAATCGGCGTGTTAGCTGGTGTTAGGACAAGTGGTTTCAGAGGCAGGGAGGGGTTTTGCTCGCTACACAAGATCGCGCCATTCCAACAAGAAACTATTAGAATTATATAGTTTGAGAGTCAGCTCAAAATCACAAATGTAGATTTGGGTTTAAGAGGTGAAGGATTATAGCATGTCAATGGAGCATGCAGAACGTTTGATGCAATAGAGTACTAAGAGAGGTACGACGGAGTCTTGAAAATAGTCCATCAAGGACTGACTCGAAGAATGGGACTTTGATATCTTAGCAAGATGCCCTACTCTAAGTACAATCCCGAGACTGTTCTAGAGAACTTCGTATACAGGCTGTACTAGGATTGGAACCTCCTTATAGACCAACAAGTTGCCCACAAGCCAAATATAATAATCGTTGGCAATTTCTACAAACAAGTGACGTTGATTGATTAATTCTATAGAATATTAAGGGACTGGGCCTTGTAGACCACTTTTATAAGGCGAGGGGGAAAAGGAATCCTGGAAACTATTCACACGGTAAAGAATTTCTGGAAAATGAGGAAGTGACGCATTGTCGTTGAGGGCCTAACAACCGGGATAGGGCCCTGTCCAAGCTTAATCCTTTTGGAACCTCAGATACCTGGGATAAGTGAATATTCTCCTTTGAGAGAGTAGGAAAGCCCTTTATACTAAGTATATCAAGAAAAAGGCTTGTAATACCAGACTGTCATAAACTTACCACCAATCTTCCACTAAGTACTATTGATTTTAATGCAAATACTAATCGTTAGGAAGGTCATCTTTGTAATAATGCAAAAAGAAAAGGCTGTTTATCGTCACAGTCTCCAGTTAGATAAAAATGAACGTGATCCAAATTTCGTATTCCGCGAGGGACCAAGTGCAGCACGACAGATTAAAAAACAGTTGAATTCATAAGATAATAATAATAATAATGATAGCCATAATCCCGCCTATTTTTAGCAAAGTCAATATTTCTTACCGATAGTGAAAAACAAAATGGTTGAATGAACAGCTATTGGTTGATATTCTAGTCTAGCCTTATCTATTTGTTTCTCTGTAACTTCTGCCACAGCTTGTTTGGCTGCAATGTCATTCGACAGTGTTTTGGATGAACTCAAGATTTGTACTGCGGTCTCATCTTCTAGAATATTTCCCTCTGATGAACTAAGAACTTCCAGAATTTGATCCTCAATTTCCTTTAAAGCCCTGCAGTATAAAAGGTTTCATAAACATTTTAATAAGTTGTCAATAAATACTTACCTCTTATTCTCTGCGCCCTGTAATATAAGCGTATTCTTTTCCGCTTCAAGATCCGGGCGTTCTTTAGCAACTGTTATTCCTAGCAATTGATCTTCAAGGCCAGTTGATGTTATCATGAAATTCACCAAGGTGACTTTCACTGCAACTTCTGGTAAATAGTGGGGATTCCGTAATTTTGTTGTAATATATAGTCTAAAAATTAACTAGGTTAAAAAAATCTGACAGATCTGATTGGCAATATTTAAGAAAATAAATTTAGTAATCTCTTCAATCTATATTTTTGTAGTAGAAACAATCAGGAGTACAAATGTACAAATCGGCAGCGGATTGAGTTACAAGAAGCAAAATGTTTTCCAGAGATTTACAAATAATATGAACATAAATGAATCCTTGTCAAGCATGGTTTCAACAACCGCGAACTAGAAGTATCGAGAATTAAACAATAAGACTCGAAGGCCGTCAGGTTAGATTTTCGGCTACGAGAAAATTGTTCGCCAAAAGAAAAGTATTTGTAAACCAGGTGTATGCAGAACTTGAAGGAATCATGTGAATGCGTTATGTTTAATATTCAATTAGGTATTTTGGGCTTGTTCTCTTCCGTCTCTTCTTGTGCTACCACATAGATTCAAATAATGATGTACAGTGTGCAATGATGCGGAGAACGTTTGCGATGGAATGGGTAAAACTTTGCGATGAAATGATAATAACATTTTAATGACAAATTCTAATTCTGTTTGAGCACTTACGAGAGTTAAAATTTGTTATTAAACCGACAATGAAAACAACGCAACGTAATCCGCAGTTTGCTTCCTCTACGTGTGCGCAAATTATTTTTATGAAAATGGTAGTATTCACTAGGTATGACAGCACATTAAAATATTCAAGAATTTGTTGACACTAATTAATTTCCACAGATACTTAATATCCAGTTTGTCAACAAAACAATTCTTCTTCAGGTGTAGAAACAGCGAATATGATATATTTTGATATTTCTAGAATCAACGTAGCATACCATAGCCAACGATATCTACGAACTTTTTATCTAAAGACAAATTGTGAGATACCATTGAAAGCAGACTAAATTAACGTCCGCCATTAACTTTTGAAGAACTCTAGCATAAGACAGTCTGGGTTTATACACCATAGAATTACTTCTATACTACTCATTTTTTTATTGTATTACTGTTTACAATTTTACCTGAAATCTGGATTGTATTCAACGACTGAATCTCCAAGCTTTAGACACATGGCTCCCCCCTGCTTGAATATTTGTTGGGCCAAAACAGGTTCTAGTACCGGATCGATTTCTTCACCAATGTTTTCCAGAAGTACCTGTTAAAAATAAAGACAGACAGCATTTAATTTGGTAGAATTCCCATTACCTAATAAAGTTTGCTGTATCCCATAGCTGAAAAAACTTAAAGACGCGGCAAGTGCGTTATGGTAGTGAATTTTCATAGAAATGATCTGGCACCAAATATTTTATTATAACTTTTTTTTTCTTGTAACATAGAAATCTATATTTTTGTGTATAGATTACTTTTTATATCGTAAACCTACCTACCGAATTTGGTTATGGTAGCTTTTTTATTTTTTGAATTAAAAATTTTTATTGAATGAAAACTCAAAATTTTCACGGAAAACCTTGTGCGATTTTCCTGACTAACGAACTTGTCCAAGCCACTTACAAAAGGAAGGTACATGCCAAATTTTATCAAAATCGGCCCATTAGTTTTTGAGTTATCGGTGTGATATATATATATATATATATATATATATATATATATATATATATATATATATATATATATATATATATATATAAACATATAAAGATTGAAACTGACACCGGATATGGGTTCTAGGGGTCCTAGTTCGCGCTCATTTGCAAAAATTTTTTCAAAATTCAAAAGTCGGGATCTCCCCCATTAGGGAATTTTTTCTACGAAAATTCACTAAAAAGGGGGGAAATTCGAAACCTATACCTTTTTACAATTACGAGGACAAAGTCAATTCGACAGAACTGCAGTTAATAACTTTTGGTCATTTCCTTAACAGGTTGCACATCATCAGAGTTTAGTTCATTATTTAATTGTATTAACTTTACTGACTAGACAATGCTAAATTGCAAAATAATATTTTAAAGAACTTAAAGTGCATAAGAATTTACCGGTTGGCCAAACTGAATAGCATTTTCCAGAACCCTAACATAATCAGACTGATTTAATCTTATGATTGCCAAATTGTTACTCCGTTCCATATTCTTTACCCATTTATTGGCTTGTCCTTGGGGGTCAATCATAAGAGCATATCTTCTTGCATTTCTGAAAGTAAAAAATAGTACTGTTAATAAATATAATGTTAGAATATGTTATTTAGTGCAGAAGTGAAGTTTTTGGAACAGTAGTTATAATTATAATTCATAACAGACCGAAACTAAAATTAAAGCTGGAAATAAAATCATATAATAGCAAAATAATAATAACAAAATTTTATGTTTTGCATTTACGTTTAAGCGAATTTTGATTAAGAAAATTGTTTAACGGATAGGTATCGATGACTCTTTTTTCCAATGGCAACATATTAGTTTCTGATCATATTTGAGATCAACTTTTTTTTTGCCGAACGGACGTGCAAAATGTGTATTGGGTTCCATTACAACATTTTTGAAACAACCTCAAAATTAAGCATAAATTCTGAAATCCGAATTTAGGAATGTTACCGAACAGAGGGCCGTGCCTACTGACAGCCTTGCATGTAATATCATCTTGTTAACATTATAGTAAGTCATATTATTAGTTTCTACATCACAAACTGTTACTCTTTCGATAATGATGCTTTATTACTCTTTCTGAAGTGTATTGATTCAAAGTTTTTATCCGTGGTCGATATCTCGATGTGGTCTTTGCACGGATCTAAATCCGGACGATAGTTAGGCTAAGAGTGATTAAACCTTAAGGTTTGTAATAATTAGTAACTTAATTGGATAAAGAATGCACTATACCGTTTTATAACAAAAAGATAAATAAACACCTACCACATCATAATGTTCCTTTATCCAGGCTCTTAAATTTTTGATCTCCCCAGATTAAAAGACAGTCACTTTCTCTTTATATTTGGAGAGATCTAGATAAATATATTTAAATTTCGCTACACTAACACTGAGATTAGCAGAATTGTTTAAAAGGAATTAATTACTCAATTACACACAGATAGAAAAAAAACCAAATATTAGCTTTTATTAATATAACATATTTATATATACCACATATATGTAATTCAAAAGCGTGAGATTTAAATTTATGATAGGTGAAATGCAAGAACATGTGAACAGGGTATTTTTTCATAAAAACAAATCATGAGTTGAGCTTAATTGATTGATTAATTGTAGATAAAACTTATTCTGTCCAGATTTATACATGAGATTGTGATGAAGAGATTTGTTAAAAAAAAATGAATTGAAGGCTTAAATTTCTAATTCGTAAATCCTAGTGCTTTGTCCATATTAATTATATCAAAACTAAAATGTCTGAAATAGCAGAAATACCTGTATTCATCTCTTTTTCAATTCAAACCAATAAGGAAAATTATAATTTACATATTTGCATTTACATGGAAGTATCTAAAGTTTTACACACATTACATCTTGTGAGAAACATATTAAGAATTTTACACATTCTACATTCGGAATAAAAATATTTAAGAAACAACCTAACTGTAAATTTAGAAGAATTTAAATCAATTTCAATTTCTATAGAAGTCAACTAGTAAAGAGAAAAAGTTTGTATGGAAGTCAAAACTCTAAGTCACAATAAAAACAATTTAGCAAAAACTCATTTGTGTTCTCGAAGATACTTTTTCAAGTGGTGAAGTGGGGTCTCTAAGTAAGGCTGTATTCTCGTCACAATTAGAACCGTAGACCGGTTTCGCTCTTACTAGAGCTCTTCAGTACGGCATACTAATTGTAGCGAAAATACACTTATAAAGTAATACGGCTATGGTAGCCAGCCTTCCAACACTAAGTGAGTGGTGAGACACAAAGCAACGCGCCGCCACCTGCTTGCTTCGTGTGTCACAATCACTCACTTAGTTTTGGAAGACTGGCTACCATAGCCGTATTACTTTATAGGTGTATTTTCGCTACAATTAGTATGCCGTATTGAAGAGCTCTAATTAGAGCGAAACCGGTCTACGGTTCTAATTGACGAGAATAAATCTAGCCTTACATACTTTGTTCCTATATTAGGGTATAAATAGGCCAGGGCTGACAAATTACTAAATTGTTAGTTGGTCGTATACAGTATCTGATTTTTAACACTTTGTGTTATTTGGAGCTGGCGTGACCACATACTACTTGGTTCCGCAACTAGGTCGCGGCACGTTGCGTCGTGTCTCACCACTCAGTGTAGGGTCTTTAACGTCAGGCCCTGCAGTCGATGAATCGGAAATAGGCTAGGTCTGGCTCCAAATTATTTCTATGCTGGATGACGCCGCCAACAGGTGTTTAGGCAGATGCTGACTTCCGCGAAGTCTGGGGAGACTAAAAAGGCAACGCCAGGAGCTAATGGACGGCGTTGACAATGATGTCAAAGAAGCAGGAGAGTGCCCATACAAGACAATACGAGATCAAAGCAGATAACGTAAAGGGAGGCAAGATAATGGGAGATAACTCGATGGAAGACAAACACGATCGGAGCCAACACGACCCCTGTAATAGCAAACAAGACAAAATCTTAGAAATATTCGCTCTATACATCAATAAAACTCAAAGAACTTACCACTAAGTTAACTTCGGTAAGTGGGTCTCACTAAACAAGCTTCTACCAAAGCACTATGCCCTTCTAAGAGGCCACATAGGTACTCTCGAATAAACGGTAGTTGAAAACTATGTATATATATATATATATATATATATATATATATATATATATATATATATATATATATATATATATATATATATATATATATATATAGTTTTCTATATGTTTTGATACTTTTACGCCGTTTTAGCAAAAACAGATTGAAATTTCTCTCACCAAAATTCCACCTCCACAGATGATGAAATTGAAAGTTTCCTAATATACAAACCCTAAAACGTTATGGTACTCTAGTTTTAACGAAAAAATGTCAATTTTCACCAAATCATTCCCCATTCATCCCCTGGCCACTGGAGAAATTTTACCCAAAAAGAATTCGAACCGTTTCTTTGTCGGGTGCTAACTAACTGCATACTGTGTTACTCTACTTTGAAGACGATATCTCAATTCCTTCTAAAGTTGTCGTGGCTACAAACAAACAGACATGCAGACCGAGGGACCGACAGACAGAAAAAAAATTCGTTTCCAGATCATGTACTCTATATGTTTCGACACTTTTGACAACGTTTAAGCGAAAATTTTTTTCTAGAAATTTTTGACTTCGATGCCACACTTATTTACAATGTGGAAGTAATAGCTTAAGTAATATAAAAGGAGGCTGTTTAATATACCTTATTACTTCCACATCGTCACAACGGGTAGAAGTATGGAATGTACGACAAAAACCGAAAAAAATTCGCTTTAACTTCATAAAAATGATATCGTCAAATACTATTTAAGCCTAAACGATGTCTTCTCAGCCGTATGTCAAAGTCTATTGAGGTAAATAGTGGCCGCTATGATGGGTTTTGGTTCAACATTTAAGTAAGTAGTAATTAATTTTCTTTAAAAGAATAAACTGACTTCCAAAAAAATCCGAACCTAATCAAAAATATAAAAAAATAACAAAAATATAAAAAAATAACTTAATGAGTGGGTCCACCGCGGTTTCTTATGCATTCGATAACTTTCGAGACATGATGATTGGGGTAAATTACCTAGTTGATTGCCAATCATATTCCAGCATATTCGATTGGTGACAAGTGTGGACAGGAAGAAGACCATGAATGCAGGGTACGTTATTTTCTTGTAAGAACCTTCTAGTAACCTTGCTGTATGAGGACGTACGTTGTCTTGTTGGAAAAGTGGTTGGATTAACCCTGGTAGGCATGGGAGTGTAACAGACTGCAGTACGTTTCGTATGTAATCATTTACATTCAAATTTCTGTCAATAAAATCTAGAGGTGACCTGATACCGTACCATCGCCCCCCGTGTAAAGGCCCCATGTCGTTCCACAACAAATTCTGAATTTCCACGCTCTGCACGTAATCGTCTTACTCTTCTCGTCTTACTGGTCAGAGAACATAACACGATTCCATTCACCATCCCAATTTGATCTGCTGTTACACCACTCAAGCCGAGCAACAGGATGTCGAGGTATCAGTGAGAGATATAAAAGTGGTCTATAAGAACGAAGCCGAGTGGCGCATATTCCGCGATATATCTTTTCGATAGAGAGAATTTTTTGTCTGTCCGTCGGTCGGCCTGTACGTCTGTCTCTTAGGAGGTGCAATAACTTTCGCACAAATTTAAATATCATCATCAAATTTGGTATCCATTTAGCACCCGACAAAGGAACGCTTCGAGTTGTTTTTGGGTAAAATTGCTTTAGGCTGTAGAGGATAAATGAGGAGTGATTTGGTGAAAATTGATAAAAAAAATTTCGTTAAAAGTCGAGTAATATAAAGTTTCAAAAGCTTGTGGGCACAGGAATGCAAATATTTTCTTTGTGGTCAAGTCATGGACGCTAAATTCATTTCATTTTTTTTAGAAAAGTAGATTATGACAGCTATGTGGAAGTTATGAGCCAATTTGCAGCACTATTTTTTCCTTAGCGATGCCGAATGAATCAATAATTTTGACCACGGGCGAAAGAAAGTTTAAAACAATTGTGTTGCAATTGTGACATGTAAACAAAATTGAGTCACAAAAACTAAACCTATTTTATATAGGGTGATTTACGTAGCTTGTTCGTTGGAAAATTTTTGATTTCCCGAGATCGTATTTTCATGAAATTTTGTAGCCGGCCATAATCGGCCGCTACAAGTCTAACTAAAATATTTCATAAGCAGCGGCACTTCCTGAAATACCGAATACCGCGCCACATTTGTTTTCTTAAATAATAATACTCCATTTTGATTTCGTACTTAGTTTATACATTAAATTTTGATTTTAGAGCGTCCCGTTATCTACACTTTTCTGTTATAATTTTTGACATATGTATTTCGCAGAAAATCGGAGTTGCAGGGGTCCATTATGAAACTCATAACTCCTAAGTCGTAAAGTCGCCATAAATCAATGTAAAATGAAATTTAAGTGCCGCTTTCAGTATAATTAAGCACGCCTATCTTTAGTCGTTTTTGTGTTATTGACATTTTTTAAAGAAATTATTTTATTTATTTTTTAAGGGTAGTTTTTTTTGCAAAAAAAATGCCAAATGTCAAACGTCCCAGAGTCAAGTTTTCTTTGTTTTGAGACTTCTTACGCCGTTTTTGCAAAAAACAAATTGACATTTCTCTCACCGATATTACACCCCCACACATTCAACCCCTAATTTAATTTCAGCACAGAATACCAAATGTTTTATAAAATTGAAAGTTTTCTAATATACCAACCCAAAAAGGTATATTACTCTAGTTTTAACAAAAAAATGACAATTTTCACCAAATCATTCCCCATTCATCCCCTACCCCCTGGAGCAATTTTACACAAAAACAATTGGAACCGTTTCTTTATCGGGTGCTAACTATATACTGTGTAACTGTAATTTGAAGACGATATCGCAATTCGTTCTAAAGTTATCGTGGCTATAAACAAACAGACATGCAGACCGAGAGATCTTCAGACAGAAAAAAATTTCGTTCTCAAATCATGTATTCTATATGTTTTGACACTTTTCAAGACGGTTAAGCGAACAAAAATGAAATATTTGACTTCGATGCCACACGTATTGACGATGTGGACATAATAGCTTAAGTAATGTAAAAAGAGGCTATTTAATAGACCTTAATCAAAAATACTAAAAAATAAAGTTACTTCATAAGTCCACCGCGGTTTCTTATGCATTCGATAACTTTCGAGACATGATGATTGGGGTAAATTACCCAGTTGATTGCCAATTATATTCCTCATATGTTCGACTGGTGACAGCTGTGGACAGCGAGAAGGCCATGGAAGCAGGGTCGAGTTATTTTCTTGTAAGAACCTTGTAGTAACCTTGCTATATGAGGACGTACGTTGTCTAGTTGGAAAAGCGGTTTGATTAACCCTGATCGGTATGGCAGTGCAACAGGCTGCAGTACGTTTTGTATGTATTCATTTGCATTTCAATTTCTGCCAATAAAAACTAGAGGTGACCTGATACCGTACCATCGCCCCCCGTGTAAGGGCCCCATGTCGTTCCACAGCAAATTCTGAATTTCTACGCTCTTCACGTAATCGTCTTACTCTTCTCGTCTTACTCGTCACACAACACAACACGAATTCATTCACTATCCCAATTTGATCTGCTGTTACACCACTCAAGCCGAGCAACAGGATGTCGAGGTATCAGTGGGAAACATAAAAATGGGCTATAAGAACGAAGCCGACAACCGCATATTCTGCGATATATCGTTTCGATAGAGAACTTCCAACCAGGCATTTTCAATCGCTCTTGTGGAAACTGTGTGCTGTAAAGCCGCAACCTTCAAATGACGATCTTCCCGTGCTAAAGTTGCTCTTGGTCGTCCGGATCCATGACGACGGTTATGGATTCCTTCTATAAAACACCTAGACCAACACTAACACTGTTGACATGCGGTCGGAAATTTGTCCGATTTATGAACCGGCTTCCCGCATACGAACAATTCGCCCCCGTTAGAATTCACTTAAGATTATTGTATCTGTTCCGTAATCGACGCCTTGGCATAGTGACTCAATAATATGAGGATAAATCGCTACGAAATATTGCTTTAAACTGAAGTTAACGCAAATTTGATCAAATACTTTTTTGGTGTCAAGAAAAATATAAATTAAATTTCTCACTTTAACAACTTTTATCTTTTAAGTACATATTAAAGAATCCAATTTACCATAACCCATTTTTATACCCGGCGATCGTTTAGCTAACAACCTTACCAGATGACGACTCCTCAGATTATTCATACCTCTTATAACACTAAGGTTGTTATCAAAACGATCATCAGGCCTGATAACAGTGCTCTGGTGAACTAAATTTTCCAAAGTGTACTTATTAGTGCCGATCACACGCTACTGTCTTCACATACCCTGTATCTTTTTCAATTTTGACTTTTGGGCTGAGTCATAATATTTTGATGCCACGAATCAATTACTGCTGTATGTACTATTATTTTGGACCAACCGATATAAAAGATACTATGCAACCACAAGTGATTAAACGGCTTTTATAAGTCAGCGAAATACGTATTGATTATAAAATAGATAACTAAAAAAAGCCTGGACGCAGCAAGTGCGTTATGGTAGTGAATTTTTATAGAAATGATCTGGCACAAAATATTTGATTATAACTTTTTTTTTCTTGTAACATAGAAATCTAAATTTTGGTTGGTAGTTTACTTTTTATATCGTTAACCTACCTACCAAATTTCGTCCCATTTTCCTGAATAACGAACTTATCCAAGCGTTTATCAAAATGGGCCCATTATTTTTTGAGTTATCGGTGATATATATATATATATATATATATATATATATATATATATATATATATATATATATATATATATATATATATATATATATATATATATATATATATATATATATATATATATAAATTAAAACTAACCCCGGGTATGGGTTCTAGGGGTCCTGGTTAGCGCTCATTTGCAAAAAAATTTTCAGAATTCAAAAGTTGGGATCTCTCGATTAGTGAATTTTTTCTACGAAAATTTATTAAAAGCCTACGGGCTTCGTCTATAACACTTACATACAGGTTAGTAAAAAGTCCCGGTACCGTCGAATATGTCTGTTATTAATGACCCAATGTTTTTGGATTTTTGTAATGACGAATGGTCACAACAAAGTCTTTTTTATACCACATTCACTTTTTTCCCACTTCCGTTTTAACAGGAAATGACTCCAACATTTATTTTAAATGGGACACCTTGTATTATTTACCATTTTCGGATGCGGGATAAAAAAGTACGTTCTGAAACATCAACACGTTTTTTTAAATTGATAAGATAACACCACAAAAAAATACAAAAAATATTCATAATGCAAAATCAAGATATCTGTTATAAAAGTTCGTCATATGATTTAAACTAAAGTAATTGTTACAATTGTGCTCCGTCTACAACTTAACAGTGATATAATCTATCAACAAAATATCTCACTGAATTTTCTCTGGCGTAATATGGTTGATTTCTTCACTGTAATTGTTCCAGATCATTAGATAGTTGTTTATACACCTCACATTTCAAATGACCCAAAAAAAGAAGTCCAGTGGCGACAGGTCTGGAGAATGAGCTGGCCACTCCATTGCTCCTGATCCAGCGATCAGGAAATATTTGGTTCAAATAGTCACGGACATAACTCGTAAAGTGTGGCGGAGCTCCATCTTGTTGAAACCAAATATTATCGCTTGGATGATTAGGTCTCATTTGATTTGGGAAGAGTGCTCTAAGTGTTGGTACAATTTGGTTTCTCAATAAATTCAAGTAGCCATCACTCCACTAATAAAAAAAGGTCAATATAATTTGTTTCCGACCAAACCAGCCAACACCTTCACTTTTTGAGAATGCTGCGTATAGACTTCCTCCGTCCAATGAGGGTTATGTTTATCAGAAACGACAATTGCCCCTGTTAACCGTACCATTCAGATGAAATCTTGCTTCATCTGAAAAACTATTTTATTCAGAAAGTTAGGCCGAGCTTGAATAAGGTGTGTCATTATTTCAGAAAAATTTAGTCTACGATCTGGGTCATCCTCGG
The DNA here is from genome assembly GCA_964006375.1 of Tillus elongatus. Classification (NCBI taxonomy): domain Eukaryota; kingdom Metazoa; phylum Arthropoda; class Insecta; order Coleoptera; family Cleridae; genus Tillus; species Tillus elongatus. Next base: position 117,526,469 of record OZ023265.1, read on the forward strand.
TCAACTCATGAACCACATGCATTTTAAAGGGTTTCATTATTTCAGACCTCAGAATTTTGTGAGCAAACTTTTGAGATATGTCATGAGTTTGACCCAATTCTGTTGTAGATACATGAGGATTTTCTAGGACTGATAAAAGAACATTCAACCTTGTGTGTTCGCCACTTTATTATTGGACGTCCACTTCTTGGCAAATCCCTTACTTTGCGAAATTCGTCATACTTTTTAACAACCCGATGCACCGTATTTTTATTAATTTGCCTTTTCGAATGAACAGTATTAAATAAAGTGCAAACTTCTTTCAACGATAGTTAACGATCACCATATCCGTACATCATCAATATGTCAACGCGCTAAGATTCTGTGAGTTTCACTGCCATTTTCAAATATTTTTTTGCACAAGAAAAAGCAAAACAACGACCACAATTGTCAGGTGACAATGTCAATGTAGTACCCGAATTGTCTGCTTTATTCACACCAGTACATTTAAATAGGTATGCAGATCTTGATTTTACGTTATCATTTATTCATTTTTTGTGGTGTTATCTTATTAATTACAAAAAAAACTGTTGATGTTTCAGAACGTAGTTTCTTATCCTGCATCCGAAAATGGTAAATAATACAAGGGGTACCATTAAAAAAATAAGTTGGAGTCATTTCCTGTTAAACCGGAAGTGAGAAAAAAATGAATGTGTTATATAAAAGGCGTATTTGTGACCATTCGTCATTACAAAAATTCAAAAAAAAATGGTGTTTAATAACAGAGATATTCGACCGTTCCGGGACTTTTTACTAACCCTGTATAATACCAACTTCAACTCTCAAAGAATTTCCTCTCTACCATTTCAGATTGAAAATTCCAGGGTAGTGCGGAGAGACTGCTTCCTGGCATGGGGGGAATGGCCAAGTCCCAGAAAAAGACGTTAAAGAGAAAAGTCAATACAATTTATATATCTAGTTTTGGTAAGTATAATTACTCCATTTTAGATTTATAACACATCTAGAAGTATTAAAAACTGGTATTGAAATTTAGAAACCTGAAGTAGTCACGCCAATTTAGAATCTCAGATTGTAAAGGAAAAATAACTTGAAAATTCAAGTTGGTGTTTATAAATATGAATTTTTAATCTACAAGTGTAGTTCAAGAATTTAAATTTCTGTTTACTTAATGATAATTCCGTTATCCACACTAAAGCTGTCAGACGGCAAACCATAAATATTCCATTGGCGAATTTGAACTGGATCGCCCAACACTTGAGTAAGCTGAAAGTCTGCCGTGCAAATAATATTGTAACTTGTCAAAGTTTTTACCCATTCTTCTGTTTGTTGTGTTCTGAACTGTAGAGTGAATGGACCTAAGTACGCTACTACAGCAGCGGATATTAAGATATCTCCTAAAATAAAAAAAATACACATTACAAAATATACCACTGTCTAAAAAAAACTGTTAAATTTAAATATACAAAAAATTTGCTAATATGAAATTTTTGATAGCAATATTCACAAACCAGGTTTTAATATCTTTTGGCATATAAACTACAAGTTATGAGTATACAAAAATATGTTTATTATAGACTCGGGTGGTAGGTAATGTTTTAAATAGTTTTTAGTTCAATTATACAAAAGCTAAAGCAAGACATTTACGAAAATGTACTGAGATTATAAAAAATTAAGAACCAAAACTACATATTATAAGAATAAGATAAGCACTACAAGCAGCGACGATGAGAAAAGAGACATGGTCTAATAAATAATTAACATATATAGGGTGTCATATTTTATTGGAACACTATTGCTATATGCGTTATATGTGTAAAACTAGAGTCGCTTAAACGGTAAAGTAGTGGAACGTTTCAGCTAATTACGAAACTATTATCAATTTAAATATAATCCAAATAATTGCGAAGTTAATCTAAAAAATAGGTAGAGACCTCAACAAGAGAGCAAGGATCCTATACAACAGGGTGTACCCTGTCCCCTAAGTGACGCTTACGATATAATATGTTTAACGACCCATATGCCATTCATCCTTCTGCCCGTTTCTCAGCATTATATTAGATTGGACGGGATTAATTTAGAATCCAAATTTATACCGGGTCGCCACACCTTGATATTTATTACATACTTTAGAAGTGGGTGATTTATTATTTTTGAGCCATTAAGAAGATCTCTTGACCATCTTGCTCCCCCATTATCAGACCCTTTGCTCAGAATATGTAACCAAAGGACTTACCAAGCCAAGTCAAACGAGTGCACACTCGAAAGACTTAGTGTTGGTCATTGGGGAGTTTTTTTGACCACCTGCCGCCTCCATTGTTCTACAAGCTTCATGGTACCATAATATTGTATTGTCACCAGAATTTTTATTAGCACGAGAATTTTGCAAAGTTTCAAGCTATACGGCAATTATAAATGTGTGAAAGGCATTGAAATGTAACCTTCAACTAGAAGGGAACTTTAATGAATGGCAGTTAAGGCAAATTGGCAACAAACGTGATGAGGCATAAAAGGTGTTGCTGTCTTTTTCTTACTCATTAATCTTATGGCAATATTTAACTGTCCCCATTTATTACTACCACGCCGTCACAACGTGTGGAAGTATGGCATCGGTGACAAAAATTTCAAAAATGTTTTTCGCTTAAACGTCATAACACGAAACACATAAAAAACATGATTTGGGAAGGACTTTTTTGTCTGTCGGTGTGTCGGTCTGTCGGTCTGTATGTCTGCCTGTTTGTAGCCGCCATAACTTTAGAACGAATTGAGATATCGTCTTCAAATTTAGTGTACAGTTAGCAACCGACAAACGAACGGTTCGGATTGTTTTTCGGTAAAATCGCTTCAGGGGGTAAGGGATGAATGGGGGATGACTTGGTGAAAATTGAAATTTTTTCTTTAAAACTCGAGTAATATAATGTTTTAGGGTTTTTTTATTAGAAAGCTTTCAATTTCATCAAACATCTGGTATTCTATGGTAAAATTAAATTAGGGGTTAAATGTGTGGCGGGTAGAATATCAGAATATAATATGTATTATAGAAAACAAGATTGGGATTTTACTGTAATTTACGTTAGTCAAAAGTTAGTTTTTACTCACACATCGCCAATACGTGTTGAAGTATGGCATCGGCGACAGAAATTTCGTTTTTTTTTTGCTTAAACGGCGTAAAAAGTCTCAAAACATATATAAAACTTGATTATGGAACGAAAATGTTTTATCTGTCTGTCGGTTGGTCGATCTTTTGGGCTGTACGTGTTATCATCTTCAAATTTGGTACCCAGCTAGCACCTGATAAAGGAACGCTTCGAGTTCTTTTTGGGTCAGATCGCTGAACCTGGTAGGGGATAAATAAGTGGCAATTTGGTAAAAAATGACATTTTTACATAAAACTGTAGTATAACGTTTCAGAAGTTTATGGGTACAGGAATACGAATATCTTCTTTGTGGTCGAGTCAAGGACCCTAAATTCATTAGATGAGAATGTTTTTCTGAAGAGAGTAAATTATCACAGCTATGTGGAAGTTATGAATCAATTTCCCTGCACTATTTTTATTTATTTTAAAACTCTGGTTAGCGTTAGCAAACGTTTCAATCTGCGGATAAACTTAAACTAAGTATAAAAATAGGAAAATTATACAAATATTACAAACGAGCCTTCTCTCTCTCTCTCTCTCTCTCTCTCTCTCTCTGTGTCTGTGTGTATGTGCGCGACAGAGATAACCACCCCTTTTATTGTCGATCTCACTTGTGCCTCCGAAAAACGGCATTGAAAGCACTGCTGGGTCCCTACCAGTTCAAGGTTACATTTCAATGGTGAAAAGTGAGTTGTAAGATTTGCTTACAACATTAGAAAATTACAAAACATGTTAGAGAAAAGCGACATTTTCAAATTCTAAATTCTAAACAGACATTTCTAACCTGTGACTATAAATATCCGCAGATATCTATTTTGAGTACATGATACGATACAAAATTTCTCCACCATGTTGAAGTTGTCATTTTGACTTTTTAAAATGTAACTATTAATTCCTAATATACGATAGCGAAACCATTCAGATATCGACTTGAATAGAATCAGACAGTAAATGAAAACGGTCGTCCGCCATGTCGGCGTAGATATTTTTAAATTCTAAACTTTAAACAGAAATTCCTAACCTGCCACCACAAAAGTTTCCAGTTATTGATTTTCAGTAGAGTCTGACCATACGATACAAAATAATTTTTACCAATTTTCCCGAAAAGATCAACTTTACAATGGTCTACCTGGGAATCGAACCCGAGACCTCTTGCTCTGCAGGCTTTTTTTTTTAGATTTTAAAAGTATTTATTATTATAATGGTTACATAATATTGTACAAATACATATAAACAAATATATACACATACATATATCTTAAATTTTTGACTGACATTATGAGTTCCTACCTAAACTGAGTTTACCTCAGGGTTTTAGTGATTATAGCAAAAAGCCTCTAATTAATAATGTGTTAGTGTTTGTGTTTTTGTTTGAGTTTTAGACATCTGGGTTTTAAGAGGATAATAGGAAAAATATGAAAAACCTATATATATATATATATATATATATATATATATATATATATATATATATATATATATATATATATATATATATATATATATATATATATATATATATATATATATATATATATATATATTGCAGGCTGATATCTAATTACCTGAGATAAGGGAGCTCTAGGTACGTCAATAGAAAGACAAATAAGGGTGTACCAAATAAGGTGAATTAAAATTAAAAGTATGATATATGTATAACTACCTTTATTTTAAATAAATGTGTAGTAAGAAGAGAAGAAAATGAACAGGTTTGTTTAATGGCATTGATGTACCAAAAGATTGCAAGATCTCTCCTAAGTATGTAGTTTACTGGCTGAAGTTTTCCTGGTTAATATTCTGCAACCTGTTTTATAAAACATTTTAAATGTCACCATCCAGCAACATTATATTCGGCCATGGACAGGACATTGAGCGACTTAGTGTTATGCAAATGCTGGTGTGGAAAGACTAAAATTGGCCTGCGTGGTCTCTTGATTTGGTAACAATAGATTATGTGTGGAATAAAATCTGGAAAACTATTCAAGGGCCTGCTTAGCCTCCACCAACCTGGTTACATTAAAAGACGATATGCAACACTATCCTCGTAACTTTTTTAACCCTACAAAACCACGTGCTAGTGGATTCGGTTGATGTCTTAAAAAGTATTAAATAATTGAAAAAATATATATTTAAGTTTAATTTTTTAGGTTGATTTCAAGTGACAACATTTTTTTATTATAAGTATATTAAGGTTGCAATATTAAGAAATTAAGCATTACAAATTCTGGTGTATACATACAAACAGTATTGTTTAATAAAGTAGATGACGGTCATATTACCTGTTAACATGTAATACTTTTCTCCCAATGTTTTGGCAGTGGACATCCATCGAGTTTTTTCACCACCCAAGCCACCAATCAGCTCCTCTGCCCTCTGAAGTTTCTTCTGACATAAGTCAACTTCGTCAGTCAAACCCTTGTATTTTTTATTTTCTAAATCCAGGACAGCTTCTAGCTTGGCTACTCTTTCTCTTGCCTCTCTCAATTGTTGGCGTTTTACTTCTAAAGCAGCCATGGCTGTCTGAAACTCTCCTTCTGCTACTGCCAATCTTGCCTTCTTAGGCGCGACCACCTTAGCAACTTTATCGTACTTTGATATAGCAATAACCCATTTACACAGACCTGTAAGTATACGATATATTAGGATGAAAATGTTAACAATATTTTTTTGCTTAGTTTGATTATAAAATATATTTTGCAACAAACATTTATAAGGAGCGTCTCGCGCCACATGTGAATTTGGTTGCGAAGCTGGGACCTTAAATGTCGTTTTACGACATAAAAGACTTGGGTGCAGTTTTAGAATGATCATGCCCAATCAACTTTCCTGACCTGCCCCGACATCAGTTTGCCTAATTAAAAGCTGAAAGAAGGAAAACCATGAAACCTAAACGAAAAAAATCATGCTTGGCAGCAAAATTCACATTTGGCGCGAGACGGTCTCCTTTTATATCACCGTGGTCGCGCCTAAAGACAAGCTAACCTTGGCGCCATAACCATGATTCTCCGTCCTCAGCGGTTTTGATTCTATTTTATAGTTTCAGCACTTTACCAGTGAAGGCAAATTTTTAACAAGTTTTCTTCTGCCATTTCCTTTTTCGCAAGTATGTATTTCAACAATATCTCTTCTAGCAGACTATTATTTTTCGCTCTATCGGTGATTTTGTCATTTTCTCCGTGTCCATGTTTTAAAATCTTCTATTCTTTTCATGCACTACCAATCCAAAATCCAGCCTTCGGTTTCACATTACAATCAATACTTTCTGAATATTTCTTTTAGGTTCAAGTCAAATATGTATTAGTGAGAAAATCATATTGCCCATAGTGATCGATCTTAGTTTAATTTTAAAGTATGTACAGACAAAGTGAAATGACGCTTTTACTAGGAATCTAAAAGACGATGTCACAGGCACACATTCGTACCACTGGGCCACTGAGGTCGCCTCATATTTATCCGCATAGAGTGTGTGAGCTAAGCATGAAGTAAATTAAACATAAGCAAATCCAAATTTTTTGGCTAAATCTTCGAACACGTCGAGTTCATTTGATAAAAATATACATTTTTCCATAAAACTTGATTTTCTACATTAGTTATTTTAGAGCAATTGCGCCATCAACATTTTTATTGTCGAACCGACAGTGTAAAAATGTTTCCATCTTTTAACATAAAAAGTGTCTGTGTCGAAATTCCTGTTCGTTTTGAATAATTTCCAAGCCAATTATGTCAATTTCCCCTGTATTGGGACTTTTCAGTTTAACTTAATTTGTAGTCTGCTAACGTAAAATAATCCAGGGTGTGCGATATTGGCATCTCGTAGGCTATGCTATCGGTCCTCGGCTGCAGGTTTACTTCCTAGAAGCACTTGTCCAGAGAATCTAGAACAGGGCACCCATAGTACGTAGGAGCACGGTTCTGTGAAGCCATATGGTATTTCCTGGAAGGTCATGATTATTGCAGAAATTGGTGTAAGAAGGTCATTTTGCAAAACTCTGAAGATCTTTCTCCAGTGAGGGTTCTAAGAAGAGCAGCTCTACTATTCTTTTACCAGCTATTCCAGACTAGGCACTTAATTTTTTGGCGGTTGTTGAGTATATGCCATAACCATTAAATACGGATTTCCTAGACTCCAATACCTGCAATTTCAGCGGCTTACCGTCCCATGGAAAGAAGACGAGGCCTCGTCAGAATAAAGTATTTGCCGGTGCAAACGTCGATTTGCTTGGCACAAATCCATCGTAATTTCACAAAGCTCTATTCGCCAGTCAGGATCGTCATCGTCGAGTTTCTGTACGAGTTTAGTTTTAGAGAGAGGATATTTTCCAACTAACTTCGTGTTCTATGAATAAATGAAATGCAACTAGTCAATCATTTTTTGGTGTGTTGTAGCGAAGTTCGTCAATCAGATGAATTTCCTTATTTTTTTACCGTTAATTTTTGTAACGAATTCTAAAACCATAGCATTATTGAATATAGAATGAAGAGATCTTTCAAATGAGGTATTACAAGCCCCTGCCTACTATTTGAAGGTTTGGCGGTCGTAACTGTCCCTCGAAGGTGGTTGAATGTAAGAGTAAAGTTTTCATTTTGCAGAATGTCATTTTATAATCTGAAATTAGCGTGTTTCGGGATTTTTTATAAATATGCATTATAATTGAGATACTAAATTTATTCCATTTGGTTTTTCGACACTGTATACATATATATATATATATATATATATATATATATATATATATATATATATATATATATATATATATATATATATATATATATATATAGAGAGAGAGAGAGAGAGAGAGAGAGAGAGGAAAATATGTTTTACATTAAAGAAGCCTTTAAATTCAGTGAAATACTAACGACACAAATTCAAAAATTGATATTCGAATTAAAATATGTTACCTTCCGCAGCTGTTGAAGCAGTCTTCACTTTATCCGGATCAAAACTTTCGTCGGTAAGAATTTTTTCTTGTAACTTCTTCATAATTTGCGGTGCAATGTTATCCTTATCGAAATTTATGAGATTATCTAGGAACTTCATATCACCCAATACTTTAAGAGAAGGTCCCCAATAATCATCCATTGTACCTATACCGCTAGGATTCGGTACTTTAGCAGGCTTCACGTCCTTTAAGATACACACAGCTTCCATCACCAGTTTTACTCCCTTTGGTGGATTTTTCATTGTTTTAACTATAGTTATATCAGCTGGCGTAAGAGTGTTTAAAGCTGTCAAAGCCGCGTTTAAAATCGGCATAGCTTCAGCCAAATCGGCATCGCATTCATCTTTGATCGCCTGGGCAGCCTTTGCTTGCTCATTTGCTACTTCTTCATCAGCAACAACGGTCTTTTCGAATTCGGCTGCTTCAGCTGATTCAGATTCGACTTTCTTCATTGTTTCTGCTACTTTTGCGGCAGCGACGACAAGAGCAGGTTGTAAAGCTTCGAGACTAGCTTGCATAACAGAAACCTGAGAGCCGGCATGTTCCAGTTTTTCCAACCCGACCTCGTATCTTCTCTTGGCTTGCAATACTTCTCTGTAAAATAAATAGATGTTAAAAATGTGTATACAATTGCGGTAAATTGAATTATATTGGGTAGTTTAGCAGGAAAATACTTGACGTCTTTTTGCACACTATTTAGCGGATATTCTAGAAGTAAATTGCAAATTAAAGATAGATATAGTGGCGTCCTTTTTTATGGTTCATAATATTGAGGCGACTTATGCGCACGTGACTAGTAAAAGGAAGAAAAGTTTCTGTCTTTGCATCTCGGAAAAGGAAAATTTGCGGACATGGGTTTATAAGAACTTCGTTCTCGGGATATGCTTCTGAAAAAAACATCTGCACAAGACCATTTTATTATTCCTCACGCCAGACATTGATTCCGGGAAAATTTGAAGTTAGTTTTTGAAAAAATTTTCCGTCTTTACAATTAATAAAGTTATTTTGATCTATTTCTCAGTTCAAAAACAAAATACATTAAGTGAAGATTGGAACCTGTGATGAGCACTGATAAGTACACTTGGAGAGCCCAAATCACCACAACACATTTTAAAAAGACCTGACGATCGTTTCACTAACCAAGTTAGCGTCATCAGAGGATGAAACATTCTAAATACTTAAAAAACTAACATCAACTTATATACCGGATCTCAGGTAAAGAGATCGAACCGAGATGAGACACTAGTCGTAGGCAAATTCCACAGTGTATTGTATTTTTATCGCCTGACCAGGTCTTTGCGCTATCCTTATTGCTTTATCTAAAAGTGTCCATCTGTAATAGTCTAGAGAAAGTTCAACGACCGCTAAATTAACAACGGTTCCTTTGGCGGCACTAACTGTATACTTGTTATCGGTAAAAACGTGCCGAAAACGTGGGAATTTTATTTAGCAAAGTAATCTATCAAGTGACTCGTAATTGGAGCTGGTGCACTGTTCATACATTCTTTGTTGCAACTATATTTCGCAATATATACGCTCTCAAACCCATTCAGCTGACCTGGTTTTCTAACATTTTTTATTAATTTCAGATTTTCTTTATCAACTTGATGATTACTATCCCAAATATGTCGGGCGACGGCAGACTTATCTACAGTACCGTAACGTAATTGGGATATGTGTTCTTTGAATCTGATTCCAATCGATCTTTTTGTTTGTCCGACGTATTTAAGATTACAATCTTTACAACTTATTTGAGAGCGTATATATTGCGTAATATAGTTGCAACAAAGAATGTATGAACAGTGCACCAGCGCCAATTACGAGTCACTTGATAGATTACTTTGCTAAATAAAATTCCCACGTTTTCGGCACGTTTTTACCGATATATATACAGTTAGTGCCGCCAAAGGAACCGTTGTTAATTTAGCGGTCGTTGAACTTTCTCTAGACTATTACAGATGGACACTTTTAGATAAAGCAATAAGGATAGCGCAAAGACCTGGTCAGGCGATAAAAATACAATACACTGTGGAATTTGCCTACAACTAGTGTCTCATCTTGGTTCGATCTCTTTACCTGAGATCCGGTATATAAGTTGATGTTAGTTTTTTAAGTATTTAGAATGTTTCATCCTCTGATGACGCTAACTTGGTTAGTGAAACGATCGTCAGGTCTTTTTAAAATGTGTTGTGGTGATTTGGGCTCTCCAAGTGTACTTAACAAAATACATTCAAAGCATTTTTATAAGAAATCGCATAACTCTCTTGCTGTCTCCAGACTTTTTTTAATCATAAAATAATAAATGAACTTGACAGCACCAGAACGGCGTAATAAAAGGGCTATTTCAAAAGCCATTATTTCATACTCACTGTCTCTTCCTTGAAAGGAATGTCTTGAAAGTGCTAATCATTTCCAGATACGATGTTGGTGTGACGTAATTCTTTCTGGCAAGTCTTGTGTAAAACTCTGCCGACAAAGTTTGTGTTGATGTGTGAAATAGCTGACACATATCGATGCAGACTTGACGTTCGTGATTCGATAGTTCTATTTCACCCAAGAAACGAGTGGCCACAGCAAGCAAAGCATCTTCCGGCCATGTCTAAATGAAATTTATAACAGCGATTATTAAAATGAACATTACAATAATACAGCAAAAATAAATGAAGAAATAAGATTAATTAAATATCCTCCATTTTTTCATTCAAACTGTTTAAGTATATTAGTGTTAAATTAACCTATATTTAGTTATACTCTTACAAACCAATTAAGACTTAAAACCCTCACCTGAAACCAGTCAATTGTACAACAATTTACTATCGCTGGAAACTTGCGGATCCTTGTTCTGAAACTATCTCCAATAGGGCTCATAGTCAGCACTATATGCAACTGTTCTCTTACAATCTGTACAAAGAAATTAAACAAAGCAACAGGACTTCCATCAGTCTGTAATGCCTTGTCTCTCTGTCTGTCCAGTTGCCTCATTTTCTCACACAATTCTGCCTTCTCTTCTGAAGTGAACAAGTTTGGCACTTCTCCCGAGTTCATCATGTTACTGAGGTCTTCTAAGAAAGCCTCTTCTTTGATCTGAGTATCAGAAAATAAAAAGACACCGTGTTGATCTGAGGAACTGACTCTTCGAAGGATATTCTTTATATCTTCTCGCCATTCGTTTGTGCTGTAGAGTCGAGTGATTTCGACCTGAAACAGTTCATACTCGGAGATGTGTGCTGCCAATCGTGTAAGGGACTGGCGACCAGAACCACCCACTCCCACGCATAGGCCGTGACTTCTGGGCTGTTTTAGGATTCGGCATAACTTAGAAAGATGTTCTACTGCAAACCTGTAATCACAAACTCATATTTTATATTGTCGCACCTAGTACTGAGGTTCTTATAGTTTACTACTGTTCTTGTAGTTTACTACATAATATTTGTAACTGATTTTTGTTGGTATTGTTGCGTTTTCTCCGGGTTCTGGATAAGTGAGACTTTAAATTTTAACAAAACAACTTTATTTACACTCTAAATATGGATACAATAAAATTTCTAGAATATCTCTGTCACAAAACACTTAATTTACTGGCCTTGCAATTACTAATCTGCACACAAGTTACTATACTGGAACTACAGTCTAACACTTCACACTGATTACTGCTCCTTCAAGTCACTTCACATTCTCTAACTGATCTGTACTGTCTCTCTGGCTGGCTTGCTTTTGCCTTTATATACTCGCCGTACCTTCCACCTGGTTCTGGAGCGTTCCATTCCAGAATGTTCCAGGACCTTCTTTTACTAGAAGGTTCTGTGAATACAGATCGGTCCCGTGTGTATACAGGGGGATGCATATACAGCATGATCCAAATGTGGTCATCACTCCTATGTTACACAAGAGGTGTTTCTCATACTATAAGATCTCTCTGCGTATACAGGGTGTAAGGGTTCTCTGCGTATACAGGGTGTATATACAGGGTGTTCGGAATGCGCAGACCTCAAATATCCGTTCCGACGGGGTACAAGTTGGTAACTTCGTTATTTTTGGTCCTAAAGGGTTGAGACTTCGCCTGTGGGGGTCACCCCAGGCACCCCCAGGAGGGGGATGCGGTGTTGCCAGATTGTGCAAAAATTTCCATATGTTAGGGAAGTTTTGGCGATGTGGCAACACCGCACCTACATCTATTGAAGTGCTTTGTAACAGTATATTGTGTAATAGCATATATTAGCCTATTTATTTTACATCAATCCGCCTTAAAAATGTATGTTTTCAAAAACACTAGGACTTCTCTACTCATTCAAGTGCAATTTCTCGTTCAAAGTTTTATCTATAGCAACAATTCGACGCAGGAATTCTTGGTCTTTGTATTCAAAACTTTGCCTAAATTGCGTTGTAATGTCTAAGCGTTTCTGTTTCTGTGCAGCACTCAAATAGTGTGGGATCAATTAGGCTTAGGCGCAGGTTTAAGGGGGAACTTACCATTCGGCCTTGGCCACGGCGACCATTCAATTTTATTGTGATGCTCCCATGTGAGTCTCTCTGTCCAGCTCTATATCTTTTACAAGAGTGGACAGTCTAAACACACACATTTTGTATTGTTTTTAGTATTTGAAAAAGGGACACCTTTTATAGTCCCCCATAGGTTTTTTCATGAAGAAACTCCACAGTTGTACCCTGTTATCCCGTCACCTGGATATTTTCCTACTGCTGCTCATATACTTATCTGTAGGCAATTGTTTTCTCATCATTGATCTGGTCAGCGCTCTATTGGCCTCCAGCATGTCTCTATCTTTGTCCAAGGCGTAAATGTATGCATGAATATATCCATTCCGGTTTCTTAGCGCCGTGAGGTGCTTCTAGGGTTGTATTCTCCCATAGTTGGAGCAGGATAATAACCATCACAAGCCACTCTGCCCTCATCGACAAAGTATTCTGGTCCATGGGTGGATTTTACAAGTAAAACTAGAATTTTTTAAGGCATATCTTTAAGTAGATTTGTGATGGAACCCTCAAGATCCTTTAGACTTTTTGGCTATATCTTGAAGATTGGGAGACCTTCCTGGATGGTAGCCACCATATGTACTGTGGGAACTTTCTTGAATGATATTTCCTTCTGTTTTGGCCTTCCTCATACGTTTTATACCCGACGGTTTGGCTTCTTTCCCGCCTTATTTGTCAGAATAATTTTTCTTGAAGTTTTGTTTTCCCACTTAAAATTTGCTCCATTCATTTGTCCTATTTTAAATCTGATTAGGTTAACTCTAAAACCGTTGACACGTGATCTTAGGCTCTACCATGGGATTTTGAGAAATAAGAAAGAAAAGAAATTGGCCGATAGAACAAGAGCATAAATATTGGCCAGACGGAAGACTCTTAAAAAAGACAAGGATTCAGGACAAGTTAAAATAAAGAAATAGAAACTATCCAGTTAGTCTCCTCTTACGGCACGTAGTAGCTTCCTTGGACCTAACATTTTTACGTGCACTTTTTTTTCTGCAAATCAATTCTCAAAAACATTCTGGTTTAAATTGCGATAGCTTCTAACAACACCTTACAAGTGCACGACGATCGCATGCACAAACATTTGCTACAGATTTCGAATTTTGCTCATGTGCTGCTTTTTTCTCGTTCTTCCTGGTTTTGCGTGTATGAATGCAGTTGTCAGACCATTCGCATATTTTGGTCCTGGTATTAGATCGTGCCCATTGTTGGCGCCAGATTATATATTCTTATTGAAATGACCCTCTTACTACAGCATTTATTTAAATCAAAAGTCGATTTGCACTAGTCTCGTGATTAAGGCTAATAAAAATTTTCATAAGGGGCAAATAATATTATTGTATACGTTGGTTTTTTTAATCGTTCAGCACTTTTAGACCTCAACATCAATCGCTCAGATCATATACACTTTTTGTTGGCTTGTATGTGGCTATAAACTGGGGCCTCTCGCTTTTTAGGCTGCCGCTTAGCAGTCTGCTAAGACGCAACTGAAGGTAGATCATCTTAAATTCAAAATGTTAAAAAAGATTTAAATTTTAAACTACTCTTACCTAAACATGACCAAGTTCATTGGTTTTTTCGTCATATTATTAAACTCATTTAGGTACCCTTCAACAATCTCCCTCAGACTTTCTAAATCAATTACTTCGATATAGTGACGCTGGTCAGCTTTAGGGTTAGCAAAATCACAGTAAAGCAGTTGTCTTAGTTCTGATTCACCGATCTAAAAAAAAAAAAGAAATAGTATATTCAGTATTTACCAGTGCATAGAAAACATGCATTTGATTTTAATAATGAATAATTGAGACTTTCATTTGACAAAGATAAATATCACAAAACAAATCATATTCTGTGGAATATGAAGCACACACAGATTTCTTTAATAATACAGATAAGGGCCTTAGAATTCTAGCTACCTAGAACCCCCTTATAGCTTTTCCAGAACATGCAAAGTTACCATTCAATAACCGATGATTTTCGACATCTTCACAATGATAAGTGGAACGTTTTAGTACAAAACCGTGCTAGAAGGAAGAGACATGTAACATTTGTTTGAAAGATAGATAAAGCTATATAATAAACACATATCAAATACCTTTGGGGGATTAATACCTATAGAGGTAATCCTGTAAATTTTCTACAAATCCGGAATGTGCATCTTTGGAGTGACAAACTAAAGATATAGGATAGAGCACTAAGTGAGTGGTGGACGTGCCGCCACCTAGTTGCGGAACCAAGTAGTATGCTGTCACGCATACTACTTGGTTCCGCAACTAGGTGGCGGCACGTCCACCACTCACTTAGTATTTTAAGGCTGGCTATACTATGGCCGTATTAATTTTGGTGCATTTTTGCTACAATTAGCATGCCGTACTGAAGAGCTCTAATGAGAGCGAAACCGGTCTACGGTTCTAATTGTTGCGAGAATGCATCTAGTCTTACATAGGATAGAGCACCCAAGAAAACACAACAATAAACCATAACAAGAAAGCTTGGAACCTGGTCGTGGCAGGAAGAAAGGTATCTTTTTAATTTTTTGATTCATGCCTCTATGATTGGTCTGAAAATTAGTAAGGAAGACGGCGGGCTTATAATTGTAGCCGGTAGAGTCTTCGTAAGCAGTAGAAAAGCGTAGGAAATATGCACTCTTAAAATGGCGCGACAATCCGGTTAGAATTAAAATAGTATTGTCCAATTAGTACAGGCAATAGAGAATTTGTTTCTGCATTTTTTATAGATAGGTTCTAAATGACGCACTGAATGAAAAAACACAAAATCCTTACAAATTAGGAGAGGGAAGTGCCGCCATTTTGAGAAAAACCGTTTCGGCCTATATCTCCGCAACCGTGCACTTTAGGCCAAAAATGGTAATGACCTTTGTTGTAGATAATTGCATTTCTCATATTTTGTGTAAAATATTTTTTTTGTATCACTCACCGTTTACAACTTATAGGACTATTAGCATTCATTTATTGACTTTTTTACCTATATCTTTGTTAATAATTGTTTAAAAAATAAAATGCCTATAACTTAACTTTTTAATCGACAAATTTTCTATAACTTGTACTTAAAACTTTTTTTCGCAAAGTAATATTAGTGAATTTTCATTTTAAAAAAAAAACACCGAGACCCCGACTTTTGAATTTTGAATTTTTTTTTCAAATGTGCGTTAATTATGCCCCCTAGAACACATATCCGAGGTCAGTTTCAATTTTTATATGCTTATATATATATATATATATATATATATATATATATATATATATATATATATATATATATATATATATATATATATATATATATATATATATATATATATATATATATATATATATATATATATATATATATATATATATATATTATATATATATATATATATATATATATATATATATATATATATATATATATATATATATATATATATATATATATATATATATCACAACGATAACTCAAAAATAATGGGCCGATTTTTATTAAATTTGGTGAATATCTTCCTTTTTCAAGTGGCTTGCTAAGTTCTTTAGCCAGGAAAATCGGCCCAGGTTTTCTTTAAAAAGAAATCATATCTCTGGAAATAACAAAGAAAGGGCAACCAAATTTGGTACGCCGGTTTATATCATAATAGGTAAATCACCTCCAAAAATTCAGTTTTGTAGGTTAAAAGATGAAAAAGTTATAGGTATTTAAAGAAAAATAAATTGGGGTTTTCCCCAAACGTCAGTCGCGATGTAAAACGTCAAAATTAGCAATATTTACGCAAAGAACCTGAAACTAATATAAGCTATGGAAAGAAAATGTCTCAAGACGAATGTTTTACAAAGCCTGAAGTCTTAGCTTCAACCGTCATTGTCCTTCATTTTACTAAAATATTTCCAGAAAAAATTATCGATTAAAAAGTGTAACATTTAACGCGTTATAACTTTGACAAAATTTAATTTTAGAAAAAAAAAGGTTTCAGTAAAAGTTGTAGGAAATTTGTCAGTTGAAAAGTTTAGTTATAAGCATTTTATTTCTTAAACAATTATTAACCAATATATAGGTAAAAAAGTCAATAAATGAATGCTAATAGTCGTATAAGTTGTAAACGGTGAGTGATACAAAACAAATTATTCAACAAAAAAGATGAGAAATACAATTATCTGCAATAATGGTCATTACCATTTTTGGCCTAAAGTGCACCGTTACGAAGATATAGGCCGAAACGGTTTTACTAAAAATGTCGGTACTTCCGCCCTCCTAATTTGTAAGGATTTTATGTTTTTACATTCAGTACGTCATTCTGAACCTATCTATAAAAAAGATAACCCCTGTAGTTTAGTGCATTATGGACAAGAGTAACGGGCTCCTCTATAGCCTGTACTAAATGTAGCCCACTCAAACAACATCACCCCATGGATTCTCAAGCATCCCACCCTACTCTAAAAATATGTCCAAAAGCTTTTCGGGTCATCTGAAATCAAATTTTCAACCCACTTGTGTAGTTCTGTGAGCTTGCCTTATTTTACGCTTTACTAAACACCTTCGATTTTTTAAATCATTATAAGAGGAAGAGCCAGATGCGCTACGGTATTCCCTAGGAGCTCCTTTCTTTTCTTTATTAATCTTGATGAGATCTGAAGTAAACCACGGTCGGCAACAATGTCTTTGTGAAGAATACAGAGGGATGTATAGATCAAAACAGCGGCAGATAGAATCATAAAACAAAGAGCATGGAAAATTGACATCAGATAATGAATACAAATATGACCAATGTATTAATTTCAGTGCTTCATAAGGTATAGGGTAAATTACTTTACAAAAATTATAACGCGATGAAAGCTTATTAACCCCAAATTATAAAAAAGATTATTTTTTGAAATCAATCATTAGTTCTGACAAAATCCAATTATCGGCCATAATACGTGTATGGTGTCATATTTTTACATTTTAAATTGGTACCACGAAAACAATCGCCTTAATTAAATGAAGAAACTAAGTCATGGATTTACTTTCCTTTAAATTAAATTTATAAACCGTTTGACAGAATACGCCAAATTTTTCTTAAGTGATACATTTTCGTTAGTCAGGATGTACTTATTTTGCTGTTATTGTTATTAAGTTTCTTTATTATTATGGCTGTTATTATATCTATCACTGTTACAATTAAGTTTACTTCCACATCGTCACAACGTGTGGAAATATCGCATCGGCGACAAAAATTCAAAAACCTTTTTTTCGCGTAAACGTTGTAAAAATATAAAAACACATAGAAAACATGATTTGGGAACGAAAGTTTTTTGTCTGTCGGTCTGTATGTCTGTCTGTTCGTAGCCACGATAACTTTAGAACGGATTGAGATATCGTCTTCAAATTTGGTACACAGTTAGCACCCGACAAACGAACGGTTCGGATTGTTTTTGGGTAAAGTCGCTTAAGTGGATAGGGGATGAATGGAGGGTGATGTGGGGAAGATTGACGTTTTTTCATTAAAACTCGAACAATATAACATTTTAGAATTTATTTATTAGAAAACTTTTAATTTTATCAAACATCTGGTATTCTGTGCTGAAATTAAATTATGAGTTGAATGTGTGTGGGTGGAATATTCTTGACAAAAATTTCTAAATATTTTCACGCCGTTTTTTTGTCTGTCGGTCTGGCGATCGGTCGGTCGGTCGGTATTGCGGCCTGTCGGCATGTACGTCTATCTCTTAGTAAGCGCAATAACTTCCAAACGAATTGAAATATCATCTTCAAATTCGATATCGAGTTAGCACCCGACAAACGAACGCTTCGAATTGTTTTTGGGTAAGATCGCTTCAGGGGGTAGGGGATAAATAAGAGGCGATTTAGTGAAAATTGACATTTTTTCAATAAAACTCGAGTAATATGATGTTTCAAAGGTTTATGGGTACAGGAATACAAATATTTTCTTTGTGGTCAAGTTATGGGCGCTAAATTCATTCATAACAATGACAATAGATAAGTTAACATAAGTGAAAGATACCTACATTTTGATTCCCTGGTTTCGCAAGTCTCTGAAACATTAGATTGAGGTCCTCTTCCAGCTGTCTTTTACATACTTGCCTAAGGGCTTCAATCAGCCATAGCCTATCAGTGTCTTCCACTAGTCGATCATAGTAGACCCTAAGTACTTCATGTACCCAGAGCCGCTTCATGGCCAACAGGTCTTCCATGGCTTCTGGCACTGATAAGAGAACGCCCTAGAACATACAAACATTTTAAAAATTGTGTTGACTGTTAACTTTTATGGTCACATTTTTGACTAAGTAACGTGAAACTGTAATTAAATCCAGTAGATTTCAGCTGATAAGTAATTCGTATGTAGGACTAGATACATTCAGACAAACACCAGAAACAGGCACAACTAATGTGTTATACTAGTGGCAATCAAAAGGCATCTAGAGCAACATGGCTAGATATTGCATGTATTCTAAAATATCGTGAAGTGCATCTAAGTAGCGACCTCTCTTAGGTGACTAAGAATGATGTGCTCTTAGCAACTATAATAAAAATAGAATGTTACATAGAAACTCTAGAACAAACCAACGAGCTTTAAATCAGCGTATTCGTCAAACTTCCTTGCTACAAAAGATGTCACTCTACAGGGTGATGGACATAACATTTTACACCCATTACCTTATTTTTGGATTGGAAAAAAATGTCAAATAATAAAATTATAGGGTGTGTTCTTTACAGTTAGGTTTACATTAACAACAATTAATTTAGCAACGCGTTTTTAAGTTCCTCACTAAACATATGTCTTTTTTAATGACGCAGCCTATATATTATTTGTTTTTTGCAATAACTTATCTGGCGTTGAATTTGGTAATTTGATGTAAATCAATACACCTATTTGGTAATTAATTATAAAAACTAATACCATTAAATATAACAGATATTTCATATTTCGCTGTATTATGGGCCACAGAACGTAAATCACCACGGCCACGGGTATCATAACTGTGATTGAAAGAATTTACATCAAAGCGGTGAATATTTTTCTTTATATATAAAATAGTCCTATAAATGTAAATACTATAGATAGTCATAACCCTCCTTTCCACAAAAACCGGCCGAGAAGTCCAACGATAAGGCACGTCAAATATAAGTCTTAGTATTCTTTTTTTGAAGGATTAGTACTCTGTTAACGCATACAGAGCCTCCCCATAGAATAACGTTCTAGGCTAACACCGATCCTACAAGTGCATTGCGAACTGTGATTGAGCTTTCAGTGTTCAGTGTATACTTTAGTTGTAGTAGAACAAAAAATGCTTTGTTCAAGCTCCGACAAACCCACTCAACGTGCTCATCCCATCGCAGTTCCTGATCAATCAAGACTCCAAGAAATCTTGTGCACCCAGTGGAAGCAACCTCAACGCAATTCGCCGTGAGACTACTTGGGAAGGGCAAACTAGATACTCCGCCAAAGCGCATAAAGACCGTCTTGGAATTGTTCACAACCAACTTATTTGTCAAACACCATTCCAACAAGTCAAAGTATGCAATGCGCAACTGCACTTTAAGAGCCTTAACATCATCATCCACAACCACCAGAGTAATATCATCAGCAAACAATACTCTATAATCACATCTTATAAGAGATACTAAGTCATTTACGAATAAAATAAACAAAGGGACCAAGGACTGATCCGTGCGGTATCCCATACTCCATGCATTGCTCGTTGGAATCATGGACAGCAACAGATACATACATCATTATCGCCCCAAGCTAACACATTACCTAACCCAACACTCGTCCCCTCAATCCAAGGGCGCCAAGTTTGCTAGCAACAAATTTCAAGTCGAGACAATCAAAGACCTTGGACAGGTCAACAATATATATATATATATATATATATATATATATATATATATATATATATATATATATATATATATATATATATATATATATACCCAGATCTCCCCATTCGTGAAGTTTTTAAAGAAAATTCACTAATAAAAAAAATGCAATTCAATCAGCTATTTAGAAAATATCTACATATATGTAATGATATATATTTAAAAATCTCTCAATAACCGGATTCAATGACATAAAACTATACAGGCGTTCCATTTATAAAATCATATTTGATTTGCATCACAAAATATGTGCTTAATAGAAAAAAAACTATATCCATCATTGAATTCTACGTAAAAAAGTCTAGTTTCACAAAGCTCGATCAAATATCTAACGACGATTAGTTATTTATTCCCTCAGACGACCAATCACAGACTATGATTCGGGTTTTTTCCAATACAGCCAAATATTTTGAAGCAGTGATTGGTTGTATTAAGCAATGATTAGATAGCCGTCCGTTAAATATTGAATTGAGCTTTGTGAAGCTTGCCATCAAAGATTATTACTTATTATCACAAATCGTACAACATGTCTACACAATAAGCTTGATGCTTGTGCTGTATATTAACATAATTTAATAAAATTCCACCAAAAACTGCTTTAAAACTTCATCCAAATGTAAAGTACTTCTAATTTTGACATACCAAATTTGTTTGGCTTCTACTTGTTCTATCTAATGAGCCAGTCTTTGCCTTCACTCTTCATTGATTTTAATCCTTTCCCAATACCTTCAAAACTAAAATTCTTTGTTTATAGCCGATATTTTCATTCAAATTGTTAATTTTGAATTTAACTAAATATGACAAATTATTTTAATTTCTCATTACATAGGGAGGTACAGGGGTGCCCAAAAAGAACAAATTCGCCATGTAGCTCAAAAACAAAGAGTGCCATGTCAGTTTTGATTTCGGCATCGTTAGTTTCACAAAGAAGTAGAACAGTATTGTGACAACTACAACTTTCTCTCTCTATTCATAATCGAGATACCCCACAAAAGTAACAAATTCCGGACACTCTTTACATTGTATTAGTGAATTTTCTTTAAAAAAATTCACTAATGAGGAGATCCCGACTTTTGAATTTTGAAAAAATTTCTTCAAATGAGCGCTAATTAGGCACCCTAAAACCCATATCCGGGGTCAGTTTCAATTTTTATATGTTTATATATATATATATATATATATATATATATATATATATATATATATATATATATATATATATATATATATATATATATATATATATATATATATATATATATATATATATATATATATATATATATATATATATATATATATATATATATATATATATATGTATGTATAACACTGATAACTCAAAAAATAATGGGCCGATTTTGACTAAATTTGGTGAATACCTTCCTTTTGCAAATGGCTTGGATAAGTTCGTTAGTCAAGAAAATCGGTCCAGGTTTTCCTGGAAAATTTTGTGTTTTCTTTCACAAAAAAATATATCTCCGGAATTAACAAAGTAAGGGCAACCAAATTTGGTACGCTGGTTTATATCATTATAGGTGAGCTATCTACGAAAATTTAGCTATGTAGGTCAAAAGACAAAAAAGTTATGGGCATTTAAAGAAAATAAATTGGGGTTTTCCTCAAAACGTCAAAGTGACAATTTAAAATGTCAAAATTCCCAACATTTAGGCAAAGAACTTAAATCTAATACGGGCTAGGGAAAGAAAATGTCTCAAGAAGAATGTTTTACAAACCCTGAAGTCTTAGTTTCAACCGTCATTGTCCTTCATTTTACTAAAATATTCCCAGAGAATTAATTTAAAATAGACCCTTTCTCTGATGCTTAGCAGTAGCCCTAGCTATAGAGTTTATCGTTTAATGGTATATCATTTTTGTCGAATTTTCGTAAAAAATCAATAAAGCTCAATATATCTGTTATTATACAAGATATGAGAAAAATATTGTATACATTAATTATAGGGTGTGTTGAGCTACATCTTAAAAAATTATTTCTACAATCACAGGGTGGCCCATAAGTTGTTGGTGATACAAATAAATTTTTTTTAGTTGAAAACGCCTGATGGTCTTGCATTTTTCATCGAAATATAATGCATGTTTGTAAGAAAAGAAATTCTGGATGCAGCAAGTGCGTTATGGTAGCGAATTTTGATCAAATGCTTTATATTTGAAAAGCTCAATTTGCTATTAACCTATAAGGTTGACCAAGAAACGGATTTTTTCGGTTACACTTTAAGTTTACTTTCGGAAATTTTTGTACGTTTTCAAACAATAAAGTTATTTTGATGAAACATGGCACAGTGTTTTGACTATATATGTTATACTGGTAATCAAATTTGATCCCTGCTTTCTGAAAAAAAAACACATATTTGCTATTAAAAACATTTTTATGAAAATTCACTACCATAACGCACTTGCTGCGTCCAGAGTTTTTATATTGCTTAATATGGTTACACTTTAAAATACTGGATACTACTACGTCATATATTATTATTTTAATTATCCTTAAAACTAAAAACAAAGGTAGCAGTATCGAGACACATACCAGCTCCGTTTGTATCTACATCTCACCTGTATGACCCTGGAGAAATCTCTTAAATTGAAGAGGTAATGTGACTTCGTCGGTGTTGGCAGGAGATTGGCCCGAGCCATTTTGTAAATATCAAGAGTAGCAAGAACAATTTCCTCTATACATGGGTCGAATTCTTTGGAGAATCCCCTGAAATATTAAATATTGTTTCAATATTGATGTTACTTCTGCCTGTTGCGGGGTTAAAACGTTCACGACTATATAACTTGCACCTGCAGCGAATTTTAAATTTAATTTAAATTATATATGTGCATTATACAGTGTGTCCCAAACTTAATGCTAACCATTGTCATCTTGAAAACCGTAAAGCCTAGCAGATCGGTTAAATGCGGAAAGTTTTATTAGGTTTCTTTCTCACTCTACATTTATCGAGCAATCAAGGCCAACAAACAGTTTTCAAGTATTCAGAAAGAAAATCAACAAATTTTTGAATTTTGTTTCCGCACTCTAGGTAAAGCTATCATAAGCCTAACACGGGTCAGACTAAATACATATATAGAGACTTCTCATAGAGATATATGAGAATAGTGAATATGTTGCTATAAACGCGAGCCACTAATTGTCTATTGTTGATTATTTTTCATTTTACAACTTTTCTTTTCCTTACAACCTGTCTAATTGTTTTGTTAAAAGTTAAAAGCACATGGGACTTATGGTTCAGACATACAGGTGTGTTCTAAGCATGGTTCTGAAAAAAAAGCCCTTGCAAACGGACTTTTCGTTAAACTGCAAATTCACCTAGAAAACTTTTTTTCTAACTGTAATGATGTCATATTGTTAGCAATTAGGTTTATTATACGTGATAATAAACTAAAGATGTGGCTCAAAAATATCGTGCGACGTCTTTAGAAGGCAATTATATAAATTACAAAAAAAAATGTTTTATTATCTTAAGAGTAGGTAATTTAATGTAAACCATTAATAAAAATAAATGATGCTTTACCATTAAACAACATCTATACAAAGTCAAGACTGTTACTTGTGATAAGCACTGAAAAGTAAACTTGGAGGCCCACTTAACGACAACACATTTCAAAAGCATGACGAACATTTCACTAACAAAGTTAGCGTCAGCAGAGGATGAAATATTCCAAAAGCTTTACAACTAAAATTGTGTTTATATTAGGCACAGGTAATTGGCAGGAACCATCATGGAAGGGTCAAACAAGCAAACTTTCATTGCTTGCTTATCGGAAGTCCTTCTATCCTAATTTCACTGTCTTTGTTCCCATGCCGTATCGGCACCTTTTGTGAAATGCTCAAACAATGAACTATACACAGGTGGATGTGCAGAATTTATACAATTTCTATTACTATAGCTAGTAATATAGGTACCGTCAGATGCGTTTAAATGTCTTGGTTATCTATTATTTGTGATTAATTGTAGGTTTTATTCATCTGCGTGGTGATTCTTCTTCCAAATATGTCAGACCACGCATGATCTATCTACATATCTGTTTGGCAGTTGCGTTAAATCCTGTTTAAATCTAGTTTCAATAGATCTATTAGTTTGCCCAGCATAATTAAAATCACAATATTCGCAACGTATTTTATAGATTCCCGACATTTAAGTGGCCTTATCTTATATATACATATATATATATATATATATATATATATATATATATATATATATATATATATATATATATATATATATATATATATATATATATATTTACATTTACCTAAAGGAAATTGACTAAAAAGAAACAACAAATATTTTTTGTGTGAACGTATGATGTGATTCATTAAAATTTTACTTGTGGTGGTTTCCTTCGTGTGGGCATCGAATTCTAAAGTGTTAATTTGTTAATACCTCTAGAAAAGGTAGTTTATCATTCATTTCTAATTCTTGAGTAATTTTCTTGAGTCAGCATTAAAATCGTCTATTATGCATATGTTTATGTTGAACACTGACGTCATCATTAATTTTGTCGCCCATGCTTTGGCTTTGTATTTAGATGGTTCTGGTTTTTTTGAGTTCGTTGATAAAGTTAAATTAGTGAGAGAATAAAGATGGTATTTAAAGACTTAGTGCAGTTATAAAATTACAGAATACATAACGACCCTAAAAGTAACAAAATAGTGCTGCAAATTGAATCATAACTTCCACATAGCTGTGATAATTGCTTCTCTTCATAAAGACATTCTCATGGAATGAATTTAGGGCCTATGACTTGATAACAAAAAATATTTTTATTTCTGCCTGTGCCCATAAACTTTTGAAACGTTATGTTCCTCGAGTTTTATTTAAAAAATGCCAATTTTCACCAAATCACCCCTTATCTATCCCCTACTCCCTGAAGCGATCTTACCCAAAAACAATTCGCAGCGTTCTTTTGTCGTGTGCTAACTGGATACTAAATCTGAATACACTAGCTCATCGAAATATCTTGTTCGAAAGTATTGCGCCTGTTAACAGACAGACGTAAATGCAGACATGCCGACAGACCGACCGACAGACAGACAAAAAGATTCCAGAATCAAGTTTTCTATACGTTTTGAGACTTTCTAGCCGTTTTAGCAAAAAACTCGAATTTTGGAAACAATATTCCACCCCCACACATTTAATCCCTAATTTAAGTTCAGCACAGGATACCAGATGTTTGATGAAATTAAAAGTTTTCTAATAAATAAACCCTAGAACGTTATATGACTCGAGTTCTAACGAAAAATGGCAATTTTCACCAATTCACTCCTCATTCATCCCCTACCCGCTAAAGCGATTTTACCCAAAAACAATACGAACCGTTCGCTTGTCGTGTGCTAACTGTGTACCAAATTTGAGGAGAATATATCAATCAGTTCTAAAGTTACCGTGGCTACAACAGACGGGCATAGAAACCGACAGGCCGGCAAATAAAACAAAATATCGTTCCAAAATCATGTTTTCTATATGTTTTGATACTTTTTTTGACATTTAAGAGAAAAAAAAATCTCAAATTTTTGTCGCCGATGCGCTACTTCTACACGTCGTAACTTTGTGGAAGTGAAAATAATAACAGAGATTTATGTGTTAGATACGAAGCTGTCTTTATCAGATAAGTACAATTTTGAGAACCCAATTCATCACAATACAGTTTTTCGAGCTGACGATCGTTTCGCTAACAAAGTTAGGGTCATCAGAAGGATGAATTAACTAAGCGAAGAAAACTAGAACTACTATTTATATGTTAATTGCAAAGCAGTTGCGAACAGCGTGCTCTACGAAGGTATACAGGCAGACCCCCACTGCTGAGTCTCTTAGATCTCTGTAATTAAAATTGCATACCTGCTTTTGTAATACTGTGTATCGTTATCAAATGTTTCTTCTAAGAAGGACACACCGATTATTAAGATAACAGTTTGATCAATGGACTACATAGAACCGCACCTACTCAATTCATGGAAACATTTTTGATCAAATTTCTAACGATACATACAAACATACATACATACACACACACACACAAATATATATAATATATATATATATATATATATATATATATATATATATATATATATATATATATATATATATATATATATATATATACATACATGATGATCATTATCCCAGATAATACATGATTTATCAATAGTGCCATATCTCAGTTGCGCTAAATATTCTTTAAATCTAGTTTTAATAGTTCTTATAGTTTGCCCAACATATTTAAGTTCACAATCCTTACACTTTTGTGGCTTTTCTAGTTCATACATTTCGTCGAAAATGTTGTAAATTGGGTTTCTAAAAAATGCTATTTAAACCTCTCGTAATTTGCAGTTCAAATGGTAAACAGACAATATATTGCTCAATGTATTTGGGACAATAATCATCATGTATGTAAATAAAATCTCAAGTTTATCAAAAGTATCAGGCAGTCGTGTCAGTTAGCTGCTTACGAAAGTATATATATATATATATATATATATATATATATATATATATATATATATATATATAACATATTTAAGTTCACAATCCTTACACTTTTGTGGCTTTTCTAGTTCATACATTTCGTCGAAAATGTTGTAAATTGGGTTTCTAAAAAATGCTATTTAAACCTCTCGTAATTTGCAGTTCAAATGGTAAACAGACAATGTATTGCTCAATGTATTTGGGACAATAATCATCATGTATGTAAATAAAATCTCAAGTTTATCAAAAGTATCACGCAGTCGTGTCAGTTAGCTGCTTACGAAAGTATATATATATATATATATATATATATATATATATATATATATATATATATATATATATATATATATAGATATATATATATATATATATATATATATATATATATATATCGTTAGAAATTTGAACAAAAATGTTTCGATGAGCAGAGTAAGTCCGGTTCTATGTAGTCCATTGTTCGAACTGTTATCTTGATAATCAGTGTGTCCTTCTTAGAAAGAATATTTGCTAAGGGCACACGGTATTACAAAAGCAGGTATGCAATTTTAATTAGAGCGATTCAACAGAGGGTTTGTTTGTATACCTTCGTAAAGGACGCTGTGCGCAACTGCTAACATAAATAGTAGTTCTAGTTTTTATTCGCTAAGTTCATTAATCCATCCGATGACGCTAACTTTGTTAGCGAAACGATTGTCAGGTCTAAAAACTGCATTGTGATGAATTGGGGTCTCCAAATTGTACTTATCAGTGATCATCACAGGTTCCAATCTTCACTCATTGTCTTTATCAGTAGCATTCTCTAAAGGAAATAAAATACTTATCTAGCGCAACACCCTATGTTATTATTTTTGCGTAATTGTAATTTCTGCTTTCACACTGTTTGACATCGTTGTTTTAAATTACAAAATAAATAAAATACATTCTATACTGTCCACATGTATGAAACATGTTACTATTATTATCCTCTGGCATGAAACAGTAAATTTTAATAACCCAGCTGTGCTCCCTTTGAGTAACATTCAATGTGTAACTGTCTATTATTTTCCTTTTGTAATGTTCTGTAGGACGAACAAAATTTTAATTAGTGTTTCAAAGTAACTCGAGCATATTAATAAAGTTTCAGTTGTGCCATACAATTTTATCAAAGCAAAGCTCTCAAAGCGACGTCTGTATAATTTTACTTTTCCAACAAAACTCTATTCATGCTTCAAATATTGGGAGTTGGTTAATATAAATATCTGAATTTAATTGCGTTAGTAGACTATCATAAACAATATTTAATGTACCCTTTTGTTAAGAAAATATGAAAGATTACAAATTTCTATTCAAATGTCTCTTAGTGCAACTAAAAAAAAAGTGAGAGTATTTGTAAGCCTTCGAGGATACTGCATGCAGCTCCCTCTATCTGCTAAAGATAAATTGGGATTTAGTTATTTTTTATCTCGATGAAAAACTGATCTCAGCAATTTTCAAGAAAATTTCATAAGCATATTTAGTATACCTCTTTTATTAAGAAAATGTGAGAGATTAAAAATTTATAATCAAATGTCTCTTAGTGAAACTAACAACAAAGTGAGAGTATTTGTAAGCCTTGAAGGATACTGCATGCAACTCCCTCTATATGTTAAAGACAAATTGGAATTTAATTGTTTTTTATCGCGATGAACATCTGATCACAGCAATTTTCAAAAAAAATTTAGAGTTGTGTGCAGTTGAGATTATAGAATTAGGACTTATTTTTGTTTTTGTATCTATCTATAAACCACCTGATGTAAATATGACCACTCATTCCTAGATTCGATTCTTTGACCAGTTTGGTAATCGAAAAGTGATTATCGCTAGCGATTTCAACGCTCACCATAGCCTTTGAAGATCTCTTTCGGAAAACTCTGCTGGTTCTAAATTAGCTGGGGTACTAGATACTTCCAGTTTATTTGTCACTAGTAATGGCGATGTTACTAGGGTGAGACGTCCTGGGGAATCCCCGCCGGTAATAGATTTAATTTGGTTAAAGGAAATTACAGGCTTTTACTACCAGACAAACTGATTTATTCTCAAAAATAAATCTCATGGGACTCCATTTTGTTCGTTTGATAAAATTAAACTAAGGGAATAAGCGTCTTTTTCAATCATCCACTGATTTATTCAAGGCTTGTGATGTTCCTGCCTTCCTGTTTTACGCAGTTTCTGTTTGGTATCCTGAGGACAATAGATGAAAAGCCAAACTTTGACAACATTTCATACAGCATCTTTCTGTAATTGAGACAGGAAATTTGTCTAAACCTCTGAAAATGGCACGTTAATGTGTTGAAACGCGTAGGGGTTTGAAAATAAATCAGTTTGTCTGATAGTAAAATCCTTTAATTTCCTTTAACCATGTCAAACCCAGACGTTATGACGTTCAGAGATAATATAGATTAATTATTGTGTCTTCAACATTGTCAACTAGAATAGAATACAATGTTATGCCGGGCAGCCTTGGATTTTACCATTGTTACCACTAGTACAATATTCAATAAAATATATCAAACTTCAGTCAGAAAGAGTTGTCTTAAATGGACATCATCCACTGCTGATTGGGAGCATTTAGTGTGTGTCTGCAGGATAAACTAACATCGATACCAGACACATCTACCACAAATGAAAAATATGTTACGTTAACAAAAGCTATCTCAATGCTGATGTATCAATGGAAAGACAGTCTTTAACTGTCAGGACTGCTGAATATCCCATATTGCGGGATTCGGACTGTTTTGCCATGACAAAAGAGCGATAAGATGTCTTAACCCAATATAATAGATTATCTAATTTTGAAAATTATTTAACATAACGATACACTAAATCCCACAGAAGATATGCTGAACACGCAATTCACTATGGACGAGCTGAATAGGGCCTTGAAAAATACGAGAAACACATCTCCCGGTGCAGACAGACTAACTTATAAAATACTTAGTCATCTACCATACCCAGGAAAAGAATTGTTTCTCCATATAGTTAATGAATGGTGCACCACTGGTAATCATATCGATGAGTTCAAGGTGCTAGTCATCTGTCTAATCCTAAAAGATGGTCAGATACCTGCATCCTACAGACCGTGGTCCTTGATGTCTTGCTCAACTAAAACCTTTAAGAGGATGATCAAAATTCGCTTAGAGTGGTATTGTGAGAAAAAAAATACACTACCAAAAAATCACTTTGCATTTAAAAGAGGGAAAGGTACAATTCATGCTTTAAGCAATGTTGTTACACATATACAAAATACGTGCTCTGGTAACAAGTACTTAGCAAGTGTATATTTTCATATTAGAGGTGCCTATGGTAGCGTCATACTAAAAAAATCTTACAAGCAAACTGGTGGAAGAAGGTATACCTCTAAGAGTCGCGCTCAGTATTACAGAGTTATATACTAGTAGAAATGTATTCATTAGAGATTCTTTTAACAATTTACATGGACCAAAAACCGGAAGACAAGGTCTACCACAAGGATCTATTCTTAGTAGATTTCTATTCAACATATACACTGCAGATTTGCATAGTATCCCAGCAACAGATATCCATTGTGCGCAGTACGCTGGCGACTTTGTGGTATGCACAACTCAGCCAACATATGACGAGTGTATCCCAAGATTAAAGGATAGTGAAAATGTAATAAAGTGGTTCGAGATTAATGGATTTAGTATAAATCAGAACAAGGCGGCTATGGTAATCTACAAAAGACAACGCAAGAGACAATCTACTGAATTAGAAGTTTGAAATTATTGTATTAAAGTAGTTGATGAATACAAAAACCTAGGTGTGACGCTAGACGCTATGTTACTCTGGAGAAAGTATATAAGGCAAGTAAAAGCTAGATGTGAAAAAGGCATAAATTTGCTTAGATCATTGACTCATACTTAATGGGGAGCAGACCCATCAATATTTCCAAATTATATAACCATACACCAGCGTTTGCAAAAAAAGATACATAAGGATGTGCGTTCTATGCGCCTGCGTATAATGTGGGTGTATCCGACCAGAATTCCAGTATTTTTACAGCAGATGCCATAGCAATTAAGGAAATAGAATGGGCTTTAAGTAACAATATAATCAATATAATTGACAGATTCCCAGTGAGTTCTTGAATCAATAAATACATTTTCGATTAAGTAATACAA
Source organism: Tillus elongatus (assembly GCA_964006375.1). NCBI lineage: Eukaryota > Metazoa > Arthropoda > Insecta > Coleoptera > Cleridae > Tillus > Tillus elongatus. The sequence goes on from OZ023265.1 coordinate 117,557,569, forward strand.
TAGTAAGCCAGTTTGTGATATCATCAAGAGTATTGAAAGGTTTAAAAGTCTAGAAGTTACGTTTATTTGAAGTAAAGGACATTCTGGAATCATGGGCAACGAGATGGCAGATTGCCTTGCGAAAGCCACAAATGAAGATTCACCCTATATTGAATCTGTAAACATTTTAGACGTCTATAATGTTCTTAAAGGTAATATGAAAAACGAATGGGAACAAAAGTTACGACATTTTGCACGCACACAATTCACAACACAGTACGCTCTAATTCACCCTAATTTACCAGAAGTTCCGTATATAGCGAGTAGTGTACCTAAGCTCTTTTCAACAGCGATTACACGTATGTAAATTAACCATGGAAAGTTTAAAACTCATCTTCATAAAATAGGTATAGTACAGGAACCTTCTTCCTCATGCGATAATACCACATCACAGGATCTGAGTCACATAATTTTCTTATGTAGACTCAGAAAAGAACCTAGGGAAAAATTAGATATAGTAATAAGAGATATAAAGATTTTTCAGCCTGCAGATGTGTGATGGCTGCTGCCAATAAACCAATACCAATAAACTGCTTATCTTTAAAGCTGTTTATATATTTTTTAAAGAATACCATATCCAGATATAACCCATAAACCTAAGTGCTCATATTAGATACGATTTATAATATATAATTTTGTCATGTTTTATGTCTTATTAGCGAATTTTCATTAAGAAAAATTTGCTAATAGAGAGCTCACGATGAAAAGCTTTCGGAAAAATTTCTTCAGATGAGTGAGATTTTGGGTCCTTAGAACCCAAAACCAAGGTCCCTTAAAATTTATATATATTTATATATATATATATATATATATATATATATATATATATATATATATCTGTGTGTGTGTGTGTATCCGAGCGATACCTCAAAAAATACTACACTGATTTTAAACAAACTTGGCAAAAATCTTGTTTAGGCGGAAACCGAGGTCGAGTTCGTTAACCAGCCTTTATACTGAAGTTTTTCCGGTGGAAAATCGGGGAAGCTTTTTATAGACGCTATATTTTTGTAAGTATCGGAGTAACTAGAGTGAGACTTTATATGTGGCTCGAAAAAGTACAAATAAACCTATGTTGTAAATTTTAAGTAATTTGGTACACAATATTTAGAGTTTTTCCCAAATTAAAAATAAAAGCCCAAAGACATGCGTTGAAACGACTTAGTGGTTAAAGCTTGATAGACGGAGTAGTTAACTGCCATGCGTAGATTGATTTATACAACAGGTATAAACCATACATCAACGGTATCCAAACTAAATATATACCAGGTATAAAACATAATCCCGAACCAACAATTGTGAAATCTCGGCCGCAATTATGGAAAATAACATACGACATGAAATTAAAACTTTGCCAAGTAATTGTTATTAAACTGGGGGATTCAATCAATTATTGAACGACAATATATTTGTAGCTTTATGAACGGCCTCAAATATGGTTTTACCGCAGCATATATATACATATATATATATATATATATATATATATATATATATATATATATATATATATATATATATATATATATATATATTATGCTGTCGTATAATATATTAGAGGTGTAAACAAAATCGATCCAAGTATCTGTAAAAATGATCCTAAAATAGTTTCTTTTATCTTTAAACTTAAACATAAGGCGTCATATAAGACCAAAACAGTCGTGGAATGTGTTTCAATGGTAATTCTTTAATTAATCGCGTATACTTTGAAAATAATATCCCGGGCATGTAGCCGATCTAAAGTATCACACAAATAAAACGTTGGTGGAAGTATACTTAGATGGCGCCGGCGACATTGCCCTTGCCTCCTAAGCAGAAGGTTACGCGATAAAATCCGGCTTGATGAATGTATGTTTTTTATGTTTTATTTTGACATTTGGAGAAACAAAAAAGCACAGATTTCATACGCTTTGAACAAGACCTCATTTTTGTTTAAAACGCCTGAATAAGTTTGTCACCTTCGAAATTGTAATTTTAATTATAATTTTGTTATTGTTGATATTGAAAAAACTGGTTTGATTAGGTTTGACTAACACGAAATCATACTGGCGATTAATAATGAAAAATAACTGATATGTATATAATTGGGTAGATACTTTACTTTTCTTAATATGAATTAAATTTCCTTGTGGAAATCTTTTGTATCACTTTAATGGAAGTTGTAATACAAGTTTCTTTTAAAGAGACTTACACTATCTACAGATATAGCAAAATTTAATTATTTAGCTTCATAGAAAATTGAGTTTTGGGCATTTTTCTCAAAAGAAGTTAGAACGCAAGATTTTTTTTTGATAATAGAGAGATATCGATAGTAACACTTTCGAAATAATTCTTCAAATGTGCGCGTACTAGTACCTCTAAAAATCGATCTTCAAAGTCTGTGTAAGTTTAAAGTATTAACCTTACTGATATGCCGTATAATAATTGTGTACAACTCTTATGAAAATTCGCTACTACAACACACTTGCTGCGTCCCGACATTTTTGTTTTTGCATTTGTTTATTCCGCCTTTCCGAGGTCCAGTCAGTTTGGTTATTAGAAAAGGTGCCATGAAGGGCCCCTTGGCATAAACATTTGTCCCTCTGTTTTCTCACTGATAATAAACTTATCTATTGATATTAATAAAAAATAATAACAATAATAACTAATATCAATAAATAAATTAAAAATGAAAATAATAACAACAGTGAAAATTTAAAAAACATTTATAATACAGTATATTTGTGTTTAAGTATATAGGTGTAAACTATATTTCATTATCGTTAAAAATAATTAAAAGTGTAGATGTTAGGTATTTAGGTGTGCACATGTAATAAGTGTTTATAGCTATTATCTCCTAAATTAACAAACACTACCAGGTGTCACTAACAAAATAGTCGATAGTATTACAACCTAGTAAACGTCTAGATTATGTATACTTTGTGACAAATAAGCATTGAGTCTGAAGCCAAAAACTGCTACACCCACACAAAATTTTAAAGACAATAGGTTAAATAAGTTAATTTTCTAGGTATAAAAAGAATCGAAATTTAATTTTCTACTACATTGTATCTCTATTATTTTTGACTTCTGGACTGAGCTAAGTTTGCCCAAATTGTAATATTTTGATGTCGATAATCTACTGCTAAGCTGTACGTCATTACTTTTGGACTACTCTGTATACACTACAATAATGGTTTAATAGTTTGAATAATACACTTACCTTGTATCCAGATGCCAAAGCATAATTTTGCTGAAGATGTTAATTAAAATATTTTCATGGAATTCATCTATACACAAATGATTGAAATGCCTTGTGAACCTTGGAGTTACTACATTACCGCCTCCTGTTGGTGGACACATAGCGCACATGAACTAGAATCAAAAAATCATTTCTAAGCAAAAGCGATGTTTATTTGAAGATTTTCCATTTATTATATCGTTGTCAGTAACCATATTTGCCTGTCGATTATGTTAAAGACTACATGAACTAAACCCACTCATTTTTGCCTTGGTGACAGGGTGAGAAGCGACGGTCACCTTTTGGATACTTTAGTGCTTGCTGCTGCGTTCGAAAATATCTTGCACTATTTTATAATTCTGTGAAAATATTGTATTTTCTGGGGCACGCCAACAAGCTTACAGATATTATAACGTGCTGTGCCTATAAATTTGACAGTTCAAGGAACAACACGATACCCCAGGTAATTTTTCACATGTGATTCAAATATACAAAAAAAAAACATCATACTTTTCTGGCAACTTCAGTCTGCTTACTATACATAGGTTTCGTGTTTATCTCTTAATCATTTAATTAATTCAGTAACACACTAAAAATATGTGTGGTTGTAGTACTGTGTCTGACCAATTTATATAAGTGCACGTTTTGCCCTTCAGAGGCGATATTAAGACGTACATTTCGTGTAACTAAGATGTTCAGCTCGTGAATGATCCCTCCCTGGAAGACAGCGGTATACCAAAAACAGGGGTTCAGCAAAGACACAGGTTAAGCAAGGACAGGAAATCGACAATGTTTTTTTTTAATTTGGTGAGGTGAAACCGCTCTTTGGTACCATAGTCACGGAAATAGAAGGGCGTTAGAAAATAAGAGATACACACATTTTAAAGTTTCTGGGTCTTCAGATAGAAAAAAGGGTGAGATATGTACTATGTTTATTTGGAACCGATTAGTTCAACGTGCAATATTATCCTCGATCACTTATTCAAAAATTATCATTAATAAATCATTTATTCAATAACCACTGAGTCTGTGACACTCCGCCTAAACAAGTTGAATGACTACACGTTCCGCCCTTCGGAAGGGGCTTTGAGTATATAGCATGCCTTGTCGGGCACGTAAAATATCACCTCGCTGCGTACAAAAGCAGTCGGCAACATTACAAGTTTAGTGCGGCGAAGCAGCTTCCTGCCGTCGGTGATTGGCAGTAGTCGCGTAAATAAGCCGACGTTAAAGAAGCAATAACACACAACTCTCTGACTGAACCAGGCCCACTGGGAGCGGATGCCAGGAGGTATAGATGGTTTGGTCGTCCTCCTCCAGAGGATGAGTAGGAGGTGTCAATGCACTAACCTGTGACGTCATTCAACGTGGCGGTTGCAGAATGGGGCATTAGTGGTCTAACCCTAGATTATGTAATCCAAGATGTCGACCAAGATGTCTAACCTGAAGTGAAAAATATGAAGTTAAAGTTTGAAAAGGTATGTGGCCAAACTTTTTCTAGGCTTTGGGTCTCTTTTCTGGTATATCATCAGCTTTTTCTTATTTGACTTGTTCATCTGTTGATTGCAGTTTAAGTGTTGAAGTATTTTCAGATATTGCACTTAGTGGTCAACAATTGGCTCATATAAACGATGCAGAGCTTCATAATTCTGGGCTTTGCCAAGCTTAACCATGAAATGTTTTTTTTTTGAAAGTTTTCAGCTATTATGTTTACTTATCAAATTCATTTCACCAAAGTTAGTTGACAAGGTTGGTTGGTTGTTTACAAAAAACTAAAATGTTTGGTTTACGCATGCGCTAACCGCCATATTGATAATTGTCGTCATCTTGGATTACGTAAGCTCGGGTTAGACCACCTCCAATGTCCAATTCTGCAACCTCCATGTTGAATGACGTCACAGGTTAGTGCATTAACACCTCCGAAGAAGGAGAAGGAGGAGCACGGCGCAGAATAAACCATATGTACCTACTGTCGCCATAACTTTTACATAATCTAATTGCTTACATTCTAGAGAGTGCAGTTCCTTTATAAAACAGAAAATTTTGAAATAACATATCTCTCTACAGTTTTTTTTTGTTTTTTTTTGGGGGGGGGGGGGTATACAAGGTGTTCAATTTTTACAGAAATTGAAGATATTTTTAAGAATTCGCTAACTGAAATATTACAAAATTTTTCACAGTACGAAAACTAAATGAGCCCTACAATTTGGTGATGTGAGTGATAAGCTATTTAGTCCAGTGGCGGAGATATGGGCATAAGTTTATCTCTAAAAAAGATTATTCCTTCGCCACTAACTGAAATACAATTTTGATTATTCTGATAGATTCCCGGTTTAATTTAAACCAATAAAATGTTTTGGCCGGCACTGTCTCTAAAATATTGTTCGATGAGTTTCTGGGAGGCGTACCTCTATTCACAAACCAAGTATCCGGAGTGGTATTGAACATTATCTATCTGCGTCCAACTCCCGTTTGGCATATCTACAGGTAGGTCTTCTAGCAATTCATTGCAAACACTGAATCCTACGAAAAAATACAATGTACCCTATTTGATATACATTAATATAGTAATCTAAGAGGACAATGAAGATTGGATATCAGTCAGTGGCGTAGAAATATTTTTTAAAAGTTAACACTATTCCAAGATCTCCAAATTATAGAATGCATATTTATTTATTTGTTTATTAAAATTGCTTCATAGATCTCTACAAATTATAGAAAATGGTTAACAATCAGCATTCTAAAATTACAGGCGTTAACTGCATAATTACCAAACGAAAGAAAACACACAATAAAACATCAAAATCCATAAATAATCCATAAAACCAAGCCAAAACCATCGTTGAAATTTAAATTTAAAATACTCGTCTACACAATAAAAATAATGTTCCCTAAAAACGATTTTAAAGTAAGCTTAAATTGCTTGAGACCGCTCAAATTTTTAATACTATCAGGTAAGGTAGCTTTGATCCCGTGAGTTTGAATTGCTTCAAGCAGCGAATTGATGAATAATCCAAGACATTATATCTTTTTCTATAAATTTAACACCCTGCATCTATAAGATTAAAGAGCTCTAAGGACATATGTTTATTGAAACTTTTTTGTGTAAGATCACCATCATGTGTATATTTGTGAGTTAAAACTTCAGCCTTAACAAAAACCGAAATAATTAGTGTGGCTTACCTGAATGTCAATAAGCTTTAATGGTACTATTTCCTTTCTGTCGTACCACATCTGGTGATCGAACCACTGTCGCAGCAGTTCAATAGGTGGCTGAGCACCATAGGTTTCTTTTGTTGGCATGTTTACGTCATCAACAAAAATTACGCACTTCTTCGTTACAGGTGGTCCAAAAACTCCTTTTCTTCTTTTGTCTAGTTTTGACATAATTATATCTTGAGTCTGGTTGGCTGTTGTTTGGGCAGAAAAGTTCAAGAATAAAGGCTTATACGTATTAGTATCGTTCTTTTTAAGCAAGAAGTCCTGGAAAGTTAAAAATACATATTGTAATGTATATAGATTTCAGCTAGAAAATTAAAGAAATTAAAGAATTAAGAAGAAGCAAGTGTTGATAAAATTCATGTAGAAATGTTTTTCTTTTTTAACTTGAATTTAGATGGCTACGGCTATTTGGAGAAATTTTAAAGTATGGATACTTTGATGTGGCTGTGTGGCTGTATGTGAGCTAACTAACGTATTCATACAAGTGGTTTAATCACATTAAAAAAAGCACAATATGATTATAAAACCAGTACACATCAATCTATACAAACCTTAAATACATAAGCATTTGTGAAAAACAACAGCATAATCAACAAAACATACAACAATATAAAATAGAAAAAATAGTTAACAAGCTTCATTTTATACAATAAGTGTACAGGGAGAAAATAACAAAACATAAACACACATAGAAACACTAAATTTGTGTATGTCACATAAAAGACAGGATGTGATTTAAAAAGTCCGCGTTCATGTCACAGCTTTGGCAGATTCTATTGTAGTTCGTTATAATGAAATCCAGTGGGGAACCTATCATTTCATAACAAGAAGAACGGGCATTTTTCCCAGGTACGAGGAAATTACTCTGCGATAAGACCTATGTGGAATCTACCCCGTAGCACACTATAAAAGACTTTAGTAACGTGTTACTCTGCGCCCAAGTAATGACATCTCATCAAGATATAGTAGCAAGTCTTGTTCCTCGACCCCTCTAGGCGGGTACAAACCATTAACTTTAAAATTGGGGTACTTGAAAAACTTTTGCCGAACTGTCTCCAGACTGGATACATAACAGTTATAATATGGGCTCCGCACAGGACAACATTACTTAAGCGTCGTCGTAATGTAAACATAGTAGGATGTCTTCAGGGCTTGCAAATTGACAAGTTACTGAAATTTCTTATCAAAAACCCAAGCAAGCCTAGAACTGATAAAACTGTTTGTAAAACGTGGTAACTAAAGGAAAACTGAGTCCAATATAAGACCCAAATCTGTAACTGTGTCGCTGCAACGTCGAATGAAGACATCTGAGTACGTATAGGCACAAAAAGTCTGATTTTCTTCCCTGGAAGAACTCATTACCTTGCACTTAGAGATGTTTATGCTAAGAAGATTCCGATCATGCTATGCATACACCCTGTCAATGTGTGACTGAAGGGCATATCAGTCATGAACAGAACCAATCTGTTTTTATAATTCAAGGTCATTCTCAAATGGGAGCCGATCACACCGAAGAGCATGGGACCGGTCATTAATAAATATTTTAAACAGAAGAGGCCCCAGATTTTACTCCTGATGTACACCTGAAGTGGCAGGAATGATGTCTTCCATGCACAACATAGTGCCTTCTGCCCGACAGATATGGCCCAAAAAGTTGAAGCTTTAGAGCGGAACAACCCAAGTTACATCTACGGGACCCTTTTTATCTAGAACATCCGAAATGTATTGCGTAATCTCCAGAATAATAGTACAGGTGGAGCGCTTGATATGAAGCCATGTTGTCACATCAGGTAAGATGTGACTATAAACTGTGTGACTATTGAAGTGACCGTAGGCTATGGTGGTAGCCATGTTTAGAGTAAATGGGAAAAGACTGGGTGCAGAAATTACGGAACAATAAGTTTATTAAGTGTTATGGATAAACTATTTAGAGAGTACTCATATACATTATGAGACATGTGACCGAGAAGAAGGCAGTTTAGTGTGAGTTCATCAAATAAAAACGAAGTATTTGACAAATATCACAAATGCAACCACTAGACCCATATAAAAATTGAACTGCACAATAAAATATGTCCACTGTCAGCGTGAAATTCGTCCAGACTTTATTCGCTACAAGTGCTAGAACCTATTTAACTCATCTAACTAATTATTAGTAGAATTAATGAAATATTTTAGCCATAAGTTTAAAACAAAGTAAAATAGAAAAAATTTACATACAAAACGATTTAAAAAATTTCAGTAGATGATAATGTTTCTCCGGTTAAAATACCCCTCATAGCACACTACGTAATATCCGAAATAGTGGTAATAAAACAGGCCGTTTTTCTGCTATCCAGGCCAGGCATGAGTCATTGATTACTTCTACATATATGTATTCTGAAAATGGGAAAATATACTACTAATATGTTTTTGTATAACTTTTCGGGACATAATGTTTGGTCATGTATGACATATGGCCATAATAACAAAAATAAAAGGACTATCTTGAAAAAGTATTGCATGTAGTATTTGTCACAGCAAAACCTTCGGTCTAACATGACAAACATTTTATGCATTCCCAGTTTTTACAATTGAAAATTTCACGTTGGCCCAAAAATCATTTTAGATGGTTTTTATTGTGTAAAAGTAATCTATTTGGCCTGCGTGTCTCTAAAACACTCAAATGCGTATACTGCATTTTATTTAACAAACAAGACGCACTGATATCGATGTTGATTGCTGTAGTATTATCGGCAAATAGTATTTGTTTGGTACCTTTAACAAAATAAGGCACACCAATAGTATCAATTAAAAAAATAGCTGTCAAAAAATATAACCTTTTGATACACCACATTTCACAACAAACTATTCCAAGATAAGGTTTTGGTAAGATGTTATTTATTTCCTAGCCATAGATACGAAAACATCAACTTTACAGCACCAGTGCCGTCCATATTTTTTGATAATAACAAAACGGAAGACTCGTATATTTGCCAGTCAGGCATCAACAGGAAAAATTATGTGGGTCTGTATACTCAGTCCTAGATGCCGCTATAAAACGCGCAAAGAAAACATGCAGGAGTATTAAACTGAATAATGTAAAATTGAAGCTGTCGAGATGACAGAAGCAGGCTACCGCAATGATATGGTTATGATAGAAAAAAAATGAAAGTTATCTGTTGGAAACTATACTTGTGTGAAAAGGCGTACATCGAAAAACAGCTAGGAATGAAAAATTCAGTGCAGTCTGGTTTTTTGCTATTTAGCAAAAGAGATACGTTGGCCATGGTTCATAGATTAGATATAGATTGTCTGGTAACTCTGAGGAGGGAGAGATGCGAGAGAGGGGTAACACGTCATGTGTATTCCAAATGCGGATAACACCTATAGTTTCAGATTGCGATTTGGTGTTTTAAATAACATTTCTTACAATTTTGTGTAACTTTGCTCAAAAAATGTTAAATACGATCAGTAAATGATTTATTTTATTATTTTGTACTGCTAAATAGAAGCTATCATCTTAAAGACAATGTCTTATTTTTTGAGGTGTTGTGTTGTATCATAACTGCACAGTGAATCAAGGTTATTATGAATTGAACGTTATTTATTTAAAATTATTTTTAATATTCAACAATTAAATCGGTGAATCGTCATAAATGTAGATATGTGTTTAATGGAAAAAATAGGTTATATATACTTAAAACAAGAACTCAATAAATAATTGACCTAAATGGCTATTTACATGACTCGTGGAGTTGTTTGTAGTGTATTAATGTGCAAAATAATTCTAAAAAGGCAATGAAAAGTGAAGATAAACTTTTCTTCTTTTCTTTTCCAAAAAGGGTAAAAATAAAAGTATTAGGTTTTGCAATAAGCTCAGGGAGGACGGAAGGTTTTTATTTTTTAAAATCAGAGATATGCTTAGAACCCCGTTTGGATGCATAAATCACAAGAAACATTTCGTTCAAACAACCACCAAGCACCTGGAGTGAATAGGGGTGCTTGGCGAAGAAGAAGATAAAAAGGAAGTATAAACGAAAAATGCGACGAAAAAACAGCCTAACCGCACCTATATAAGCTGCGTTTATCCCATTTTGCAGCTAAAACTCCTTTCAATCTTGCTTAACTCCCACAGATCACGTTCCCTAATCTTCTTGGGGGTGGCACAAGAATTTTTTTATGGTTTATGCATTGAGGGCGGTCGTAGGCATGCATAAGGGGAAGAAATGGGCTCGGTCAGCATGAGACGGAGGTGAGTGTGAGTGCTTCGTCCTGGGGTTTTCCTCCCCCTACTGCATGCATATAAGCACCCTCGATGCATAAACCACGAGAAAATTTTCTTGTGAGCAACATGAGGCGAATAGGGGTTAGGTGCGGAGTAAACATGATTTAAGGAGGTGTAGCTGTAAAATGGAATAAAAGCAGCTTATATAGATTCGGCTAAGCTGTTTTGTAGCATTGTTCATTTCTTCTTCCCCGGTCATCATCACTAGTCACTCCTGGCACCGTAATTTTTTTGGCGGTTGTTTGCAAGACATTTTTCTTGTGGTTTATGTATCCAAAATTCTAAAAGCCCTCCGTGAGCTTATCTGAAATATTTAACAGGTATTATTATATATTATTAATTTGCTTATTTGGCTAGCACAATTTACTATTAGTTTAAAATTAAAGATAAGATGTCTGAGTTTTTTGCTTAGAAACTGATTGTAGAAACTATAGACCTACTATATTGTATGCGTAAAAATACATACCTACCTAAATATTGTAAACATAAATAATTTATGATATTGTGGAGGGTGATATGAGATTTAAAATCAACTTAGATAAATTAAAACATATTGATTTACACTATTTTATTGAACGTATAAGTTCAGTTTCACTGAAGTCTGTATTTGACAAAGCTGAGAACTTTAGCGAAACTGCAGTTATATGTTCAATAAAATAGTGTAAATCTATTTGTATATTTATCTAAGTTAAATAATTTACTTATTGTGATTAGTTGCATGTTAATAAATGAGCAATATCCATTAAAATAAGTAAACTATTAAAATAACTAAAAACGTAGGTTGTGGTTTAGAAAAAAGAACAATCTGTCCAATTTGAGGCATTAGGAATTTATAATTTCATAAATAATAATTAGAACCACCCTGCATGAACCATTCTGTATGTTCAAGTGTTATACACGTAAGCTGCTACTGTAGTCATACACATACCTGTACTGCCATCATACACACGCATCAAGAAGTAGTGATTGGCAAAACCGTTATTTTCTATTAACAGTTGAACCTGTTAAGGTTATTTAATAATAACCGTTGAAAATAACAGGTTCAGTTTTTTATCTGTTATTTTGAAGTTGATAGTCGATCGATAATATCCTGCGTTCCCAAAGCTGTGAGCGGGGTCGAGCACACTAGTATAAAAAACGTGTTAAGTGTTAAGTAATATGTTATTAAGTAAAGTCCGCTCTATACTGCATAGCATACCCATACATATTTAGCATTCCCAGTCTCATGTCCATTCATCCCGTTAAATTTAACGGTTGCCGATGAAAACCGATCTTTATTCATCGAAGCTAGTTGCAGTGGAAAAGAAACAGATATGAGTCGCGAATTCGAGTATAGTGTAAAGAGTTATTTTGTACCTGTTATTTTTATATATCCATAACAGTTGGTTACCGTTGCGGCTCGGCAACCGTTAAAAAATTACAGATTGTTAAATAACGACCCATCACTATCAAGAAGTCAGTCAGTCGTTCGTTACAGTGAGAAGTCGACAGTAACTTGTTAAATACACGTCAGGGTGATCTCATCCGGTCTTCTACCTAAATGTGGAAAGTACCCTAGCTGCTTCAATTATACCTAACTAGACATTCTCATTTACTCAATTACTATTGTTGTGTCAATAACGTTTAAGTTCAATTACTATAATCGCAGAGTTAGTTATTTGTTACTGTTAAATATATTCCACACAATCTAAGTGCTGGCTGGTTTAGTTTATTATTAAAACATTCATTGTGTAATTAATTTTTTAAATCCTTTTCAAGGTAAACCGATAAATTAAATTGATGAATTTGAAATCAATTAATATCCTAAAGCTTCAATACTTTCTGTTACTATGTGAAAAAATCTTAATTTTATTAAATATTTAATCTTGTTATAAGTTCAAAAAGAACATAACTTTGAAAAGACGAACATAAAAATGCCGGCTGATTTCAATATTCGATGCACTATTATTCCAGATTTAGATTTAGATTTAAATTGGGAATACATGTGACGTGTTCCCGCTCCACACGCTGATTATCTATCAATCTTGACAGAGCCTAGCAATAAGACACTAGGCATATTACAACCAGTAACGACACTAGTTGCCTCATCAGGCCAATGCCAGTTGTTGTGTCATTCACATTTACCCAACCGCCGGCAACAACTGCGCCATATATAGTGATGCAAACTCAACATCAATTAAATGTTTAGTTAAAAAAGGAGTCACCAGAGCAATGTCTGCTGGGTTTCAGTCTGGCTACTGAAGGAACCAACAAATATAGTTGGTGCTTAGCAAACCATGAGTTGAACCACGGCAAAATATCTCGGAATCCATCTCGTACACCGATCAATGCCATCCATAAAATTTTAAAATCATTATATACTTACTGTCACGTAAACAGATTTTCCAGTTCCTGTTGGCCCTATGATTATCATTGCCTTTTGATGCTGGACCAAAAGCTGCATAATTGCGATATTTCTTATAGTTTCTGTAGTTGTCACAATTATTTGATTAACGGGAAGATCTCTTGGAATTGGCGGTGCTGTATTAAGATCATCTGCCCACAACTTCCACTTGCCTTTTCCCTGAAATTATTACCTTGTAAATCTCACATCAGTTATAGAACATGTCAGTCAAATGGGAAAAGAAACATTTACTTACTTCTTTGATAAAGCGATAGTCAAATACAGTTTCCCCTGTTGGTGGTGTGAAAATGTATGGCTTTTCAGGTTTGGTTATTTCGAATGGAAGATCCAGTGCTTCCTGTATCTTTTCTGGAAACTCTCTTTCGAGCAGGCCTCTAAAGAGCATACTGAATTTAGGTCTGCTATTAGCATCCAATGTACCTCCAACTGACCAAATACAAGCAAAGAAGAAGGATCCTTCTATTTGGGCTCGTACATCTAAGTCAGACACAGTCTCTCTAAATTTTTCGTCGTGAAAATCGTCCATAAAACAGTCAAATAAATTCATTGTTGATTTAAGAAGGTTATGTTCAGAAGCTGGAGCTATTTCCTGTAAGACGTGAACACACGTGAAAAGTTTTTACTATAAGTTAAGTTGTAATTAACAGTAATTTCTAATATTTTTGAAGACAATAAGGAAGTGTTGAGAATCGTATGTCAACAACAAACTTGATAAATATAAACAAACCAGATACACACCAGATTGGCCGTTTTGTTCGGTGCAAAAGTATCTCTGCTTGTTAAAAAATACTTAAAAACAAATGAATGAAAGCAAGAGCTTGAGAACCAAATTCTTAATTTTTTTGGTAAATTTACAGTTTAACTCACGGACGATTTTTAAATTTTTCTCTTCAGAAACGTGCCTAGAACCCCCCTTGGACGCACAACCCACAAGAAAAATTTCTTGTTCTCACCCCCAAGGAAGTTGCGGGACCAGGAGTGAAGAGGGGTGCTGGGCGGGGTAGGAAGTAAGGAGGAAATATGAGCAGAAAATGCGAAGAAAGCGGCTTGATAGCTGTCTTTTTTACATCCTGACGCCATATCCCCCCTAAACCCTGCCTACCCTGCACATCACCCCTATTCACGCCAGGTCCCGTAACCTCCTTAGGGGGTATGAACAAGAAATTTTTCTCGTGGTTTATGCAACGGGGGTGGTTGTACGCACGCGTGGGGAGAAGGAAACCCCTACAGCGAAGCACCCGGAAACACACCCCAAGCCCCCCCTCCTCCGAGAAAAGGGCGACCCCTAAGTAGGCGGGTTCCGTCATTTCATGCATCGCGAGAGCGGCATTGCCGGATAGTGCTTATTGCTGTAGGGGCCTGCCTGACCTGACCTTCCTGACCTACAGGGCAGGTCAGGCCAGGTCGGTGATGCTTAAGCAGACGGATCCGGTCCATGCATCACGAGAGCGTCATTTCATGCTGCATTGGGTCCTCCCTGGCCTGACGTTTCTGACCAACAGGGCTGCCTGACCTGACCTTCCTTACCTGCCCTGTAGGTCAGGTCAGGTCAAAGTCAGGTCAGGGAGTCCTGTTGGTCAGAAACGTCAGGCCAGGGAGGACCCTAGAGCCATAAGCACAGTCCGGCAATGCTGCATGAAATGACGGGGCCCGTCTACTTAAGGATCGCCCGAAATTTACACAAATGAACAACAAATTTACACAAACTTACCTCAACATCTCAGGAAAATGATGTAGGTCCGGCCCTTGTGTAGGCAACCTGACCTGACCTTGTAATTTGACGGCCTCGACTTGGCAATTTCCTCGCCACAAAAACAACATAGGAAACAAATAACGCGTCACCGACCAAGAAAAGGGGCCACACATGCAGCTTATAAGCCACTATAATATCACTGGTCATCAACAGAACAAGGTAAACAGCACACAATTTTAGCAAAAATGTTCGTAATACAGGAATGTATGAGAAAACGTCCAAAGCGTACTGGTACTAGCGCCGTACTGAAAGCGATGTGTCAACTGTTAGTTATAATGACAATTTCCCATATTCTGATTCCAGAATATTCTAGGGATTCCCAAACACAATGGACACCTTATGCCAAATGTAATGTTTAGGAGGGAGTGAGACGGCACGTGACAGGACCGTACTAGGAAATTGTTAAAAAACTGTGTAATGTGTAAACAACTTTAAATGCGAATAACTCGGGAAATAAGGGAGAACAAAAGGTAACATTTGCGTCAGCGTATATTTAAGACACCAAACTTTATCTATCAGCAGTCGATATTTTTCAAATCGTCCGTGAGTTAAACTGCAAATTCACCATTTTTTTAAAATGCTCCATGATTGTTTTTATTTTTGTTGTTTTCAATCTTTCAAGATTTTTATTTTTATGATAAGTCATTAAAAAGTGTTAAAAAATATTTTTTTAAACAAATGCGGTGTGTTTTAAGAAGATTATCAACAGAGTTTTGTCAATTGTTTTTCTACGGCAAAATGCTGTATTATATAGCTACATATTTCCAAGATAATGTATAATGTATATACTAACAATAAAACAGGCCAATGTCACGTAAATGGCACAGGGATCTTCATGTACGTCTACAGGTTAACAACAAAAATAACATAACGCATAGAATCTCACAACAATTAAGAAAATTTTCCTTAAATAACACATAAAAACAAAACAAAAATAATTTAAAAAAAGTTAAGTTAAGGTAGTTTGGTGGTAGTTTCTATGTAAAAAATCGTCCACAGAGTAGCACGTTTTTCTTGAAAGCTGGTGTGTCTACATTCCGTACATCTTCTGGCAATGCATTAAACAACTTGCAGCCATTGTAGAACAGTGACTTTTGGTACAGAGCTGTGTGACGTTTGTCAGTTTGTAGGTTATATTTACCTCTTGTCATATGGCCATGTTCAACTGAATTGCGTGTGTATTTGGTCTTGTTTTGAAAAACATGGGCTAACACTTCCAGGATATAAATGCTGGGGAGTGTAAGGATACCCTGTTCCTTAAAAGTGTTTCTGAAAGTGTATCTATGCGGGATATTAAATATGATTCTCATTACTTGTTTTTGTTGTTTAGAAACTCGATTTGCTTCACTTGCTAATCCCCAGTGTATAACACCAAACCTTAGTTGTGAGTAGAAGCACGGATAATACAGTGACAACACAGTAGAGGTACTGCATCTTTGGGTTAGTGTTCTTATTTCATACGAAATGGATGAGATTCGCGAGCAAGGTGCATCGATGTGGACATTCCATTTTAACTCACTATCGATATCAAGTCCTAGTAAGTTTGTAGAGGTCTGCAGAGTTACGGTTTGGCCATCAAGTTCTACATCTTGTCCAATATCTTTTTTTAGTTTGGAGGACTTAAAAAGCACGCATGCGGTCTTATCCTTATTGAGTGAAAGCTTGTTTTCATCAACCCAGTTGGTAAGCCTTTTTAAAGTTTTGTCAGAATCAGCCACCACGTCCTGAACATTATATCCGCCCATCAGAGAGTCTGGATTGATGTTGTTTCCAGATTGATACGCTATGTACTGAAGTAGGCTGTTGGCATAAATCATGTACAGCGTAGGTCCAAGAGCAGTTCCCTGTGACACCCCAATCGTCACTGCGAAACTCCTAGATGAGTAGGTACTGGTAGAGTTAGATATTACAA
This sequence comes from Tillus elongatus, assembly GCA_964006375.1. Lineage (NCBI taxonomy): Eukaryota > Metazoa > Arthropoda > Insecta > Coleoptera > Cleridae > Tillus > Tillus elongatus. Next base: position 117,574,386 of record OZ023265.1, read on the forward strand.
CTCTTTGTGTTCTGTCTGTAAGATGGCTTCTAAACCAGTCCAACTCAGTGCCCGTAACTCCATACTTTAACAGTAAATTTATAAGGACCTCATTATTTACACAGTCATAGACTTTGGAGCAGTCCACAAAAACCCCCAAAGCCGCCTCATTTTTGTCAATGTGCTCAACAATTTTCTCCACAAAGTCAACAATTGCAGTTTCCGTGCTTTGTGCTTACGAAAACCATGCTGATATGGCGAAAGAAGTTTATTATCGGTAAGATAAGTTGTCAGTTTTTTATTAACTATTTTTTCTAAGGTTTTTGCGAAAGTGATTGTTAGGCTGATTTGTATGTAGCTTGAGTAATTTGTGGATCACCTTTTTTGTATGTCGGTTTTATATGTGCTTCTTTCATTTTCGATGGAACAATACCCCTGACCAATGACATGCTATATATGTGTGACAGTTGTAAAGAAACAACAAACTTTCAGCGCTTAAGCAATATACTTGACGGCAGAACTAGATGATTTGAGGATATTTGTTGCGTTCAAAACATCCTCTTGTGTTACAAGTGAGAATTTAAGTTGGGTGTTCACTTGCGGTGTTATCTCCTTACCATCTACCGCGGCAGATATGCAGTTGCATTTTGAGCAGCAGATGAGAAAAATTTGCCAAACTCGTCTGGAAGGTCCGCATTTATGGCAGGGCATTCAGTTTGACATTTTAGCTTCCTCCCTGTTAGTTAGTTAATGGTCTTCCACATAGTTTTGCTCTTGTTGTTGCTGCTGCTAATAGCTTTATGAAGTTCAGCCTTCCCTACATCTGCGATAAGTTGTTTATATTGTGCATTCACCGTTTTGAAGATAGTTTTAAATACTGAAAAATTTTGTGCAAACTCACCATATAGTGCAACAACATGCTTCATCTCGTTACCTTCTGTCATTGCAAGAGCTCTACGTTTCTTACTTATTCTAATTTTTCTAATTGGAAAACTTGCATTGAATTGGTTGCCGAACGTTGCCAGGAAATTGTTATAAGTTTCTTCAGGGGAAGTCTCTTGGAGTACGTCTGATGAAGGTGACTATATTAGCCTCACTAATTATTCGTCTAGTGACTGTTGATCCGTCTGCATTGCACTTGGCACTGGGAATCCATACGAAACTGCATGATGGTCACCAAGAAATGTTTTCAAAGTGCTGGCTGAGCATTAAGGTAAAGTATTTTCGCTCAGAAGGAAATTGTCAATGCATGTAGATGATGTGGGCGTCACACGTATAGGTTCATGCATGGTGATTTTCATGCCATAACTGCCGAGGCTGTCGCGAAATAGTCTATGACACCAGCACATTAATATAAAAGTCACCTTCGGTTACAATTTGAGAGTAGCGGCTCATTAAGTTTATTGTTTGGAAAATATTATCTAGTGCACTCAAAAACGCTTCAGATATTTCCATGTTATTGCCTGGGGGTGATATATGCACATAACTAAAAGACTGAAGAAAAGCTCCACTACGCTGCATTCACAGATATTCTTGATACACAACTTGATCAGTGCCTTTACGGGGTGTAGGCTTTACGCCTTGCATATACTTCAAACTTCCATGTTGATTTGGGTCTCGGCAAAAGTGAGATATCAATATAAAATCCCTTATGGGTAATGTTTTAAGTCGTTCCCTGGATTGCAAGTGTTCAGATATTAGGAGTAACTCGGGATCTTCGTCTTGCACAACCATCTCCAGTTAATGAATGTTGGAATGCAGACACTGCATGTTCTGGTGTAAGAGCGTGATGTGGGTCCGAGCTCTGTTGCCAGGTTGTCTAGGACATACGTATATGTCTTGCTGTTGTGGAAGTATTTGCTCCTCACTGCGCGTCGGTCCAATTGAAAACCCTGTTTTGAAAGTGACAAAGGTAGGTGATACAATCTTGACAGTTCTCGGGACCGTTGCAGATAGCTCGTAGGTTCTGTTGGTTCGTAAGATCTGTATGCTTTTAGGTCAGTTTCAGCCTCTGATAGTCCCAAACTATAGGCTGCAAAAAACCAAGTGTAGTGTATCTTGAGCTCTTTATGGTTGCAGGAAAGACCTTTGGTAGCCAATGGTAATCGTATACTGTTTCTTATCTCACCCTGTACATACGTGTTATCTGGCTGGTCATGCAGGTATGACAGATAAAGGCGGATAGCTTTAAACAATTTCGGTTGTCTTAGTTGAGCAAGTAAGTATCTCCCATCCCCCTCTGCTGATAACTTTGTTTGTTTCACGCAGGATGGCCATAGCGGATCCATGAGGGAGGTTGGTATATCCGGCTCTTTAGTTTTTTTGTCTACTGTAGGATTGAGAGTATCCCCCTTACGGAATGTCACTGGTTTGAGTAGGAATTGATCTGTACTGGGCAGAGATACTTTGTCGCTGGAGTCCACGTTGTTGACGGCTGAGCTGACAGCTACAGAATGTTCCTTGGTTGCAACACGTTGTCTCTCGTTTGTTCCTGCGTGTGTCTGATGTGCATCCTGAAGGTTAGTCTGTTCAGTACAAGAAGTTGTAGGAGAAGCAAGTGTATTATGAGTCACGAAAGCAACGTTTATTTGCTTGTCACGTTTATTATGGGGCAAATCAGATGTATTTGATTGCGCTAAGAGTAAATCATGTTGTCTCCTCGAACCAGCGAACCAAAATGCCCTGAGGCCAGAACGCCAGATCTAATAATTTCTTCGCATATGCAGGTTTTAATCATATCTTGTAATTAATGTAGGAGAACTTTTCGACAGCTTCTCTTTCTGACCTCTTGATAAGTGGCTTTATGTGAACACAATCATTAATGACTAGTTTGCTCTTTATGAGGCCGACAATCAACTACGGTTGAAGGAGGCACATTAGGAACGTATACGTTACGTCTATCGTAGTTTATATCCCTTTTAGAGGTACCAGGAGCATGATTGTTTTCCTTGGTTTAAGATGATATAATGATATAAAGCCTCTTCAACCGTATCTAATTTAAAATTTTTTCATATGGATAAACATATAAAAATGTCAATATTACGTAGTAAATATTTTATCTCCATTATTTTAAATACACAAAACATATCTCTTGATGACAGTTTTGTGCATGTGTATGGAAGTCAAGTGACCCGGTCAATATACTACCAAAAAGTTATAACAAACGCACACTACTTTTAGAAAACACACATCTCTATTGAACAAATGCCATGAAACCATATTTGGATGGACAATGTAAATAATTAGTGAAAGGGTCTAGGCTGCATTCGACGTTGCTGAATGATGAATATCTATTTTACATGTTTGAGCTATGTTATTAGAACCAATAACATAGTTTTTATAATTTTGTCATAGATCAACATATTGACCCCCATTTTGAAATACTTGACTTGTGCAAAAAAAGTAATAGATATCATTTAACTTGAAGTTTGGTTAATCAAAAATCATAGAGGGTGAGGATTTTTAACGTGTTACAATCAGATACCTGAAAAACCGCTTGAAGTATTTTACTAAAAATTTGGTGAGGTGATAAGTACCCCGGAGGACACATTTTAAAATATTTTTGACTTCTACCCCTCTTCCTTCTCATTTTGAAGGGTCAGTGTCACTTTATAAGTGTCAAATGGAGTGGTGTTTTTTAATTCGATTATCCATGAAGAACTACGTGTGTACGTAAAAAATCGTTGCATTTGCTCTACTGGTTGCATATTTATGAATTTTCCAATAAATAAAATTTCAGTAAGAACTTGCATGAAATACCTTAAGTTTAACGACGCGGACGATTGTTTTCTAAAAGGTGTTCAAAATGTGTTTCATTTACTTCCAAACTTTTAAAAATTCCTCTTTGGCAAGAGTAGCGCACATTATTCAACAATTCGGGGGTAACCAACGTACATGCTTGTCTAATCCCGTCTCTTATTTTCTAGCGTAGTTGGTGTTATAGCCGTAACTTTTTCTTTTATAAATCGCCAAATAAAAAAATCTAAAGGCAGAAGATTTTGCGGGCGAGTTTAACGGACCACCACAACCAATGCGTCTATCCCCAAACATGTTATTTAGAGTGTCTATGACTTGGCGCGGAAGGGGTGATGGGGCTCCGTCTTGATGAAATCACACATTTTCTTGTTGATTTTCTACGTTGTTCAGTAGTTGAGGTAAGTTCTGCCTTAACGAATCATTTTACATCTTCCCATCTGGGTACGCTTCAAAAAAATGTGGTCAAATTGTATTTATTAGAAAATTCATAAGTATATAACGCACACGTTCTTCATGGAGAATCGAATTTTTAACAAAAAAGATATAATTCTATTTGACATTTATAACGTGATACCGGCCCTTTAAAATGATGACGTGGGGTAAATATCAAAAATATTTCAGAATGTGTCCCCTAAGCTAGTCATCACCTGGCCAAATTTTTAGCAAAACACTCTGAATGGTTTTTCAGATATCCGTTTGTAACACTTTAAAATTATCACCGTAGAAAGAAACGGTTTTCCAAAAGGTTGCCGCTATTAAGAAATTAGTGTGTTAAGCAGAAAATAGCAAAGGAGGATATACTTCAATTTAAGGGAGTTCTTTGGAAAACATATCATATATGCCATTTTATTAAATAGTGACACAGATACAATTTATTTCAAAAATTATATAAGAAATAGTGCTGCAAATTAAATCATAACTTCCACATAGCTGTGGTAATTTATTCTGAGCCCATGACTTGACTACGAAGAAAATATTTGTATTTCTGTGCCCATAAACTTTAGAAACGTTATATTACTCAAGTTTTAACAAAAAACTATCAATTTTCACCAAATCACCCCCATTCACCCCTACCCCCGGGAGCGATTTTAACCAAAAACAATCTAAACCGTTCGTTTGTCGGGTGCTCACTGTATACCAAATTTTAAGATGATATCTCAATTCGTTAGAAAATTATTGCGCCTACTAACACAGACATGCAGGCCGACAGACCGATCGACCGACCGATCGACAGATAAAAAGAATTCGTTCCAAAATCAGGTTTTCTGTATGCTTTAAGACTTTTTACCACGTTTTAGCAAAATAAATCGAAATTTCTGTCACCAATATTCCACCCCGGCAAATTCAAGCCCTAATTTAATTTCAGCACAGAATACCAGATGTATGATGAAATTAAAGTTTTCTAATAAACAAACCCTAAAACGTTATATTACTCGAGTTTTAACGAAGCGATTTTACCTAAAAACAATCCGAACTGTTAGTTTGTCGGGTACTAACTGTATACCAGATTTGAAGACGATATCTCAATTTGTTCTAAAGTTATCGCGGCTACAAACAGACAGACAAAAAAAAATTCGTTCCCAAATGTTGTTTTTTATATGTTTTGGCCTCTTTTACGAAGTTTAAGCGAATAAAACATTTTGAAATTTTTCTCGCCGATGCGATACTTCCACACATTGAGAGGATGTGAAAGTAAAAACAAGAAAGCGTCCTATAGTAATCCAACTCGTTTCGTTCTTTAATCGCTATTTTTTACGGGTATAAGAACGCTTTGCATCAAAGTCATCACAGCAAGAATTTTTCAAGATGTTCTGTTTACAAAATCATTTTAGATACACCCTCTAGTTGAAGTTATTTTCATTTCAGCGAAAAATGGATTGAGCCCACAAATTTAACATTTCTTTATTACATTTGGAAGTACTTTTAACTTCACATTTTATCAAATACTGACGGCGAAAATTTTTTCCTCATGAAAGGTTTTATTTGTTGTAAAGACCATTGTAAAACACGTTCCAAAAACGATTTGCTAAATTAAAATCAAGCGATTTTCTGTTCGACTTTGAGAAAACAAAACACCGCTACTTCAATATGGTTTGAGTTAAGAAAATCAATCTTTCTCAGTTATAAGACGTATTACTTCACGCAAGGCTCCTTAAAATTAGAAATTATAAAATGGGGTTTGATATTTTGCAAGCGAATTCATGATACGATATTTTAGTACATGAAGAAACAATTGACAAATCTGTAATAACAATTGTTGAAAAGCTTCCAGCAAGTATAAATGAAATAACTTTTCTTGTCTTCGGTAGACTAAAAACAGTCAGTGGTTGCTTGATTTAAATCCAATTTCTAAATTTAAGATCATATGACATTCGAACGACAAAAACAAATATATGAGATAATATTTAACTCAATTAGTAAAAATAATATAGAGTGGCGCATTGAAAACGAAACAGACCGATTTGCGTCCGGAGATATTTTTTTTTAAGAAACGCTGAAACACGTCGTCTTTAATATTGAGAGGGACATGTTTTGACATAAAACTCAACCCCTTAAGGGTGATGATAACAACCCTTATATTTCAAATAGGGAACATGGGTCGAGTGTTACATCATTTATGAAAGATCTTTCTTTTCTGAATTCAGTACACTAATTTTTTTGGAAGTTTTATCAAGTCGTTTAAAAATTATTCACAGTTGGAATTGCAAGCACGTATTTCATTCATTGTGATAAAAAATGCACTAATTAGTCAATTCTTCGTTAAAAAAAAACTAAAAAACAAAACCAAGCGTTCAAAAATGTTTATTCAGTTAAGTAAGTGTTCAAATTCTTGACCACCAGCTTGCATACAAAAGCACAAATTTCGTTCAAAACAAGCTCTGTGATTCTGGAGCATTTGTGGAGTTATTAGACGGCATTCTTCAACAATTCGTCCTCGTAATTCTACCAGAGACTCTGGTTCTGTTGCGAAAATTCTACTCTTTAAATGGCCCCATAGAAAGAAGATAAATCCGGTTCTAGGGGGCCACTCAATAGCACGTCTACGCCCAATCTATTGCTCTGAAAACTCTCTGTTCAAAAACTCCCCAACACGTTCTGAAAAATGCGGAGGAGCTCCATCCTGTTGAAACACGAATTGATTTTCTTGATAGCGATCATCATTTTCAACAATGTCAATTAGTAGAGGGTAAACGATATCTTCTAGTAACTCCAAATACGTTTCGCCACTCAAAGTGACATCAAGAAAAATAGGACCGATTAAACGGTCTCCAAAAATGCCAGTCCAGACATTCAATTTCTTTGGAGTTTGAGTGTGGACTTGGTGAAAATTTCTTAGATTATTATCTGCCCAATAACGACAATTATGACGATTGACTGTAGAGTTTAGTAAAAACGTACACTCGTCTGAAAAACAGATATTGAACAGAAAGTTCCCGTTATCAGCTATTTGTGCAGTTATAACTTCACAAAACTCCAGCCGCCGATCAAAATCATCTTCATTCAGCTGGTTGTACAAGATGAATTTTATACGGTTGAACTTTATGATGCTTCAATATTCGCTGAATACTTCTTCTTTTGATGTTTGAAACAGTGGCCAATTTTCTCGTGCTGAAAGTTGGGTCTGCAGCAATTTGTCCTAAAACTTCAATCTCAGTAGTCTCATTTCTAACCGAAAATTCACGTTTAGGATCCCGTTTCTTGTTGGCTACTGAACCACTTTCTCGAAACTTTGCAACTAACTCCAAAATGTATTTTCTGTTAACATGTCTGTTCGGATGTCGTTCATTAAACAAATTTGCCGTACGGTTGGCACAGTCATCGTTTTTGAAAAAAAAAGTAACTATTTCGACTCTTTCTTCTACAGAATACACCATTGTGAAAATAATTTTCGGTAGTACTATCAAGTACCAAACCGACCGATAAACTGAAATAATAAACCGCATTTCTCTCATTCCGATAAGAAATGTTCTGATAGTCAATTTTTTGTTTGCAAACCAACAAAACATTGACTATCAGCACATCTCTTATCGGAATGAGTGAAATGCGTTTTTGCATCTTCAACTGTGAATAATATTTAAGCGAGTTAATAAAACTTCCAAAAAAATTAGTGTACTGAATTCAGAAAAGAAATAGCTTTCAAATGATGCAACACTCAACCCATGTTCCCTATTTAAAATATAAGGGTTGTTATCACGACCCTTAAGGGGTTGATGTGACGAGGTCGAGTTTTATGCCAAAACATGTCCCTTTCAATATTAAAATTTCCGTGTTTCAGCGTTTCTTAAAAAACAAATTTCTCTGGACGCAAATCGGTCTGCTTCGTTTTCAATGCGCCACCCTATATGACAAAACCATATAACATACATATGTTCCTTTTAAAAAACACATATATAGTTTGTAACTTGTAAAGCGGATGCTCAATTGCTTTCCTGAAATATAAGTTCAACTCAAAATCAAATTCCCCACAAGCTTTCTATTTACGATTATTTTATTAATAAAAATAGCTAAGGGAGACAAAATGTTACGTGGACCACCAGAACGTTTTCAGAAGTAGTATATAATACTAAAAAAATGACATTCAAGATATACATACAGGGTTCTTCAACTGACGACGCAACATAGGCATTTGCATGCAAATTTTTAAATGCTCAAATATTGGATTCCCTGGTTATTTTAAAGCAAAGTTGTATTAGAGTTTTTTTAAAGCATCACATTGAAAGTCTTGTAACGATTGCGTTTCGTTACTACTTTAAATATTCAAAGTGAACCCGTAAGAGACTTAATTAATAGCCGACAATCTGTAAGGCAATTCATGTTTTGAATTCAAAATTTTTCATTGAAAATTCGCTAAGAAATTTTATTCGTAACACCCGTACTGAATTCCTTATAATATACATCGAAATCCAAATATTGAAAGACGTTGCATTTTTGTTGGGGAAAATGAATATCTCTATTGTCCTGTAATTCTAGGTAAATAACAGAAATTGACGTAATTACGTGGTTTCGCCACCGATTAGAGGTCTCGTTTTATCTCATTCAAAGAGAGGAAGCTAGAAAGAGCTCGCGCATAGCCCCCAACAGGTCACGGTAAGAATTGTGCGTGCAGCTCTGGCAATAGGAAGATTGAGTTGTGAGAGTTAGCTGGGCGGTTGACAAGTTAACATCGTTCTAATTAGCGTGGCTCATAATTATCTTAAAATAGGTGATAAAATTCCTTTTCGTTGTCGATATTGTTTAACAACAGTTGTCAGTGATTGTTTCATATCACTTGATCGGTTTTTGAATTTAAATTAGCAACGTGTTTGACAGAAAAACGAGAATTATGCAGTAATCCTTTGTTCACCGACCTAGTGAATCCCTCAAGTTAATCAGACAAAGTTTCCGTTTATTACCGAGCTCTGAATCAATTGGCATTATAAAAATTTCACTTGGGCCAATTTACATTTTAATTGCTGTAGAGATTTTAGTCAAATTAATTCCGAATATCGACTTAAGACGGTGGTTTATTTAATGTTAGGGGCCAAATTGTCTCACCCAGTATTGGAGCAACAAGAACCACCTGCCCAATAACCGTTTATGGAAAGTACCACTTATTATCTCCAACCTCCCCTCTCGTATTGGAATTGGTAAGCCTATGTTAGGCTCTGATGGTTTACTCTACTTGTAGAGCATCTTCAAAGGTTCAACAGGTAACTCCAGGTGTCAGGACTTGGTGAGTCGATGAAACTTAATTTTTTTGTGTGGAACAATCAAAACCTCTCATGCAGCAGTCCATTATTTGAACCTTTACAATTTGAATTTTCAACTGACATAATCAAATTTGAACTGCAATAGTGTCAGTGAGGTGTCTGTAAGGGCAACTGTAAATTTCCTCTTTATTCTTTAGAATTTTGTCAATATTGTGAAGTTAAATACATAATACTTGAATTGTAATCAACAGATTTTTGCTTGTAAAATATTTAACCTGTACATTTCTTAATATTTTGCATTGACAATCATTAAAGTAGACATTTCACATAGTAATATTTTTCTTAAATGGAGCCTCACTCAAAGGACTGGCCAGTTAATTTATTAAAAATCAACCGAACCAATTGACGAACGTCAAGCAATTTAGATATTAATTTGTATTTGCTTTTGAGCTGTAAAATACAGCATTTGATCCTTAATATACCTCAAATATGTAATGTTAATATTTTTATACAATAGAACCATTTTGTTTTATTATTTTGTCATATGCTATATGAAATAATAATTTCTTTTTCTTGAAATTTTTGCTGTTTATTTGATAGTTATTTGTGTATGACTTAATGTTTATTTGAAATTTACAAACCATGTCAATTTAATTTTGTTAACTATCCCAAATTTATTTATATGAATAAATTTAATATTATTGTTATTGTTATTGTTATTATTAACAATTCTGTCTAATTGAAGAGAAATTCCTCCCTAATATCTCCCCTGTTTGGCAGGCACACAATTAATAAATTCTAATTATCGTTTATCTAGATTCCTTAAATTTTATATAACCAGGCCCTAGCCTGTGGCGTTCGCAAACATGAGACTTCAGGCAGAGCAACACAGAAAAAAGCGTGAGTATCAAACTATATCAAGATCTGCCAACCTCCTAAAGTGTTTCTATTCTTAATAATAATAATAATCTGATAGATAGATACTTTTAGGATAGGGCTAATAGGCAAAAGTGACCTCACTATCAAGCAGATTTAAATCCACTTGAGGTCAATCACCATATACCACGTCTCAAGAAGTTTTGTTTAAGGACGGTTACAGTCTATGGCGCCATTTTGTTTACTTTTTCTTAGTCTCTAAAGTTATTTACAAATCAAAACACAGAGACAGAATGGTAGAATTAAAGTTAAATAAGATGTTCAACATTGCTCAATTGGTATTGTGTGATTATATCGCATTCTGTCGAAATTGCGTGTTTAAGTTGCTGAATGTTTTCAAAACGAAATTTAAGTTTAAGATTTTGATATAATGTGGCCCCAATGAAAAACCATTGGGCGCGGGATCTGGAGATTTCGGAGGCCATAAAACATTATGATTTGGCATATGACCTTGAAAACTATTCTCGTAGTGTAAGGGTATTGTGTGCAGGATATCCATCCATCTGATACCAGATCTCTTGATTTTGCCTAGCAACATTTTATAATGAAGGTGCCGTTCTATTCTGCAATAAGCCTTAATAACTATCCCCATTCAAACTCCTATCAATATAAAACAGTCCAATAATATGCTAAAGTTCACTTTTCGACCTCTATCACCATTCCTTAATTCTTGATGGCAGCTGTGTTTGAATGATTCATATTTATTATGCTTTTTCAATGTTCTAAAAATGATTGAAAATGCTTACTACTTTCGTTAGTAAGTTGCCTAATACTACTATTTTTATTTTCTTCTATATGCAGTAAAATATTCAATTCCTTTTCGTTTGAATTTGCTCTTACTTGGTTTTCATTTAATTGTTTACCGAACATGCAGTTATTCAAAAGAGTACAATTGGTTTCAAGCTGCACCATCATTGAACTGTCGACCTATTCAGTCTTGGTCTGTCTAGATATTGAACACTAAACAAATCACATTCATTCGGCAAAGTATTACCTGAATGTAGAATTTTACAATTTGGACTCTAGCTCTGATTGTGTAATTCGTTGTAAGAAGGTGTGTGATATTAACGAATCATGAAAACTACAAATCTTTTTATTTGACATTTGTAGTTTTTCCTTACCTCTCGTCTGCCTAATACAACAGTTTGTAGATAATGGACCTAGTTTTAGAAGCCATCAGGATACAACACACACACACACACGCACGCACACATTTGTAGCTATTAAAAGTTTTGACATTCAAAGCTTTCTCTGTCTAGAGTACTAAATTTTCGGAATAGAACACCTGTTTTCGTTTACATGATTTGATTTTTTTTTCAAAAATATGATGTAAAAAATAAAACAAAATTGTGCAATAGCCTTCTAATGTGATGTCTTTTAAAAAAGTTCAGTACAATTTTGCTCTAAAATAACCAGGGAAGTCAATATTTGAGCATTGAACATTCCTATCTTGCGTCGTCAGTTGAGAAATCCTGTGTACGACGCACTTACCTTTACGCCTCCTCTTTTAACAAGCCACAGTAAAGGTTTACAGAATCGTAAAAACAAATTATATATCATACTTTTATAAAAGTCGGTGTTCAAAAAAGCTGGTAACGTGTTGAGCCACGAGAGTAACAATGGCTCCCATCCTAAAGATACAGGTTCCATGTAAATCATTCCACATCTTGAAACCTTAAACATATGTCAACAAACAATTCAAAACATTATTCTTCTAATTTACACTCATGATCAGTTTAAAAAAAAGTATACAGCATAAAAAGTTTTAAACCAGCATTATATAATACGTTTCCCATGTATTATTTTTTAATTGTAAGAATTTATTAACCAGGCTAGTGTGCTTTGGGTTTGAGTGCCTATCATTTATTAAGTGAAAATTTTGTTTTTGTTTTTTGTGGGTCGCTTTTTTTCTGCGGTTATTGTAAATAATTGACGTCGTGGGGCAGTTTTACCACAGAACTGCAATATTTTGCCAAATTCTCTATTTTGTGAGGAGGATATGCATCTTTAGTATATCCATCATATCACAATTTTTTGACAGAAATATCTCAATAATAAACATATAGTACAGAATGCTTAATGTCTGGAGACTGCTTCTTAAGAATACGATAAACTACAATTCAAATATATATTGGCAAAAACCATTGAGAATAAATTATACAGCTACACACAATCGGACCGGACAACTGACACTCCGTACACTTTATCCCTTATAAGGTGGTCGTAGGTTGGATAGTCTGTAGGCATATCGCTGGGCCAAAACTCATAACACAGACAGCCTGCTGGTCGACTTCACGAATAGTAGTTTCGCCAACTTTTTAAGCAGCAACCAGCAGGCTGTGTATTATATCAACGGAGATTTTATGGGACAAATGTTTTAGCTTACATCTACCAGGGACAGATTTACAATGTGTATCAGCAGAAGTTATGTTTGTAGCTGGATCGTTGCCAGAGGTAGAAAATACGAAGAGAAAAAAAATATTTTGGTCCACATAATCTATCCAAGCAGAAAAATCTTGGAGAGTTCCATCATCTATTTGACGAGGATTTTAAAATGTCATCTATAATTTTCAAAACACCTTTATGAGTTTAGCCCCGAATTACATTCAAAAATACTTATCCTTACGTTGTAGATTGTGGTATCTGCTGTCACTTAAATTAAATTTCTCTATAGTTTTGCACCAAGCATATTACTTTTTTCTCGTCCATTTTGTATGAGTTTCGCAAACTAGTCACGATGTTCTTTCAACAGCGATTATTAAAATTTTGTAGATAAACGTGCACTTCAGAAGTTTAGACTAATTAATGCTTACTGGCACTGGTCTGCGACGCGCTTGTTTGGCAAGTTGATCAGGGCACGTTCGGTTAATTGCTGGGAAGGAGCGGTGTCCTGCAATCTCTGCCGTTGGCGTTCGCTATGAGCTGCGACGTGGTGAACCGATGAACAGTATCGTTCCCTTCTGTTGTTAAAATTCTATCCGTATTTTGCAAGATGGGTCGGGTTCTGCTGTGGCGGGTAAGTAAGAGACAAATTTAAGGAAACCACCGCCCGACTCTCCAAAACATTCACTCTTTATCCTCACCAATAACTGAAGCAATAGTAAGTGCAAGCCCAATTTTTTAATATCTCGACAGGTATGGAGGGATCGTTTACAATTTTATACAGGGGACTGGCAATTTTCTTCCACATCATGATACTGACTACTGACCGGCAGCTGGGAAATCGCATTGTTGGACCAATGTGTCTGCTGATCTAGTTTGAAGTAGTGTAAAGTCGTGCCCTACAGTTCTGCTCTTTTGTTGTATTTGGTGGACCGATGCCGTGGCGTGTAGAAAGTTTTATGTTGTAAATAGAAGTACCTGGTTTTTAGACTATTACATTTCTAAACTTTTAATTTTATGTAATTTCTAAACGTCAATACATCTGGTGTGGACATACTTGAAGGTTAAATTAAGAGGCTTCAACTTCCAGACAGATTTCTGTTACAAAACCCTTACGCGTTTCGGCTTTATCGATCCATCTTCGGGGGTTAATACCTAGAATACAAAAGTTGGTTGTGTCAGAAACTAGACTTCTGGTAGCAAAGCATCTAACAGCTACAGAAAGAGCAATGGTCTACTGCGTTAGTGTCAAGTATTAAAAGACTGAGGTTACACAAAATCCAAGCAAAAATTGAACTGATAACAAATAAAGATTAAAGAACGGCATTAGCACACAATATTAGAAGGACTGAGTTGAAAATTTTGTTGATAGTTTTGCTGCATTTATCTTAATATTTTTTCTCTTTAAGACACGCGAGACTTCAACAAAGATGGGGGGCCATAATATATCATCATTGATACAGTCTTTCGTGTCTTAAGGATAGAAAATGTTAAGTTCGCATACAAATCTAGCGAAACAACCCAAAAGCCTTCATTCGTAATAAAGATTACATTCCCCACCTGAAGAAGTTAGGAGTTTATTGTCTCACTTGTGGCGACCCGCACTGGAACACTGTCTACATAGAAAAAACAGGGAGAGCATTAGGTATCAAAGTCTCTGAACATCTGGAGAGTAGAAACAACGTTCAGATCGCCGCATCAGTTTTCGGCTCCCACCTGAGAGAGAGAGAGTGGTCATAGTTTTTATAGGAAGAACAATCCCAGAATTCTTCATCCATCCAGTTTTGGCCTCGGAAAGTTTGTCCTACACTATTTAAAATTATATCAACGGCTCCGACAACAGTACTAGTGTAACGAACTTTATTCTTTATACAGACAACTAATAGAGTAGTGTTGTTTACTGGATGAAGATTGAATTTGGCCATGGAGCTAAGCTTGCTTGATTAAGTTGCTCGTTGGTTTCTTTCTTTGTCGTTTATCTCTTGTCTTTTCCGTGTCATTTGTCACTTTTGTCACTTTTAGGCTCATTTTTTGTTAATTCTTCCATTTGGAAATTTTACTTTTAGCTGTGAACAGGCCTTCATTTTAGCTGTTTAAAGACGCTTCGTTTTATATCCATCGTTTTACTGTCTCAAATCTTGAAAATCTAATAGTTTTTCCTCTGTTGTTGTCATTGTGTAAAGCACTGAAGACAATCCTAAATTTCACAATTTCTTAGACAGTTTAGTTTCTGTAAAAACATAACGTAAGTATTACCAGCCAGATAGGCTTTTTTTAATCTGAAATTTGTATGTTAAAATGTTCTCTGAAGGTTCTGCTCAGCTGTACGCCCTGGTTGGCGTTTTGTTGTATTCGTCACTTATATTGTAACTTGTAATTTCCTTCTCTTGAGTACCATTTTTGTGATAAATATCTGTCTGGAAGTATAAGTCTTTTAATTTAACCTTCAAATACTTACTTTAGTGATTTCGTTTATAGTTGTTGTTCTTACTTAGTGATACCGTTACACGATAAATACAAATTCTGTTACTTTTTCCTCTGGCTTCACAAATACATGTCGGGCACTCTAAGATCATACCGTAACAGAGGGGCGAAATTTCAAAGAAATTACGGTAAAACTGCTCCCAAGCGTCGGTAATTCAGTATAGACGCAAAAGTTTTAGAGTTCTAGACACTTGGTTTCTGAAATGTTAAAGAAAGACCAAGAAGTCAGTTTTTAGTTTTGTGTCTATATCTAGTTACCTAGAAAAATATCTGATCACTTCTTAGATACCCATATAACTCTGCAACTGGTGTCTGATTTCACCAACTAATGGTAGTTCTAGAAATCACAATCTTGTCGCCACTCAAAATCCTACACTCTCTAGATAGTTATTATGAAAGTTTAAACTTCACAAACTTACAGTTGCGGGGGAGGCAACATCAAGATCCATAGGTTCAAATATCAAATTTGTTGTATTTGACAATTGAATGATTTCACCTGACATCAAACACAATTTTTTATTATCATCTAACACCGTGTTCATATTTTCTATCCATACTGCATCCACGGGTCCATCGAAAAGCAACCATTTCCTGCAAATTTATTTACATTGACAGACCAATTTTATAAAATGTGAACATTGTAAAAGAAAAAATTTGAAACAGATTACTAAAATTTTTACGTAACTTTCCTAAAACAAAAAGCCGAATCACCACAAAACCCACAAAAACAATAGCAAAGATTTTATGCGCTAGATGCGTATTTCGACAACGAAGTTGTATTCATCAGTAGCTGTCGATGAAATACAGGATGATGCAACGCTGCATGATGCAATATCGGATGCATTAGTGCGGGATGATGCAACACCGGATGACTAACACCGGGTGACGTAATTCAAAGACTATTATTGCACCAGTGGATATGCCTAACCGGTTGTTGTGTCGATGTTGAAAACAACGATGGATTATTTGGTTGTATTTCAAAAAGTGTTGAATTGACCGGAACAATGTCTGAATTCATCATATTTTGTGGATTCACTTTACGGACGTCTAAACATTCCAAAGCACCTCACTTGCAATAATCCGTGGTTACTTTCAATAACTTAAGATTACTATCGCGTACCTTATGTCATGAGTTAATCATATGTTGGGCAATGCTAGATTTTTCTGCTCTATTGAATCTGAAATAAGCTATGTGTTCTTTGAATCTTGTTATTCCCAGCTAAACTGTGTTCATTGTTCCTTCAACTTGCCACAAACTCTGTCTACTAAAAATGCTGACATCTACACACTAATAGGAAAACATATCACCAATTTAAAAATTAGCCTATAAATTTGCTTGCTCTGCTATATAAATGTAATCACATGTAATTGTAGTGGTAGTTTTTTTAATTTCATCAACACACCACGAGGGCTTACAACCTAAATATTATCGTACCGTGGGTGTCGACAATAAGAAAAGAGGCAACTTGTTAATTCTGGACTTGAAGGTTTGGAGGTTCGGGGGAGAATGAAAAACATGTGCCGGCAAGGAATTCCACAACTTGGAAGTCTTCGGGACAAAAGAGCGGGCATAACAAGATGTTCTATGTCTGGTAACCTGGACAGTAAAAGAGTGCATTCGCTCTGTTCCCTTGGTATATCTGTTGGGGGCAGCAAGTGGAGGAACTATGGAAGAAAGCTCCTCTGAGCAGTGCTCGTGCATATATATATATATATATATATATATATATATATATATATATATATATATATATATATATATATATAAGAGAGAGAGGTCACCAACGGCACGTCGGTGGGCAAGAGATGGCAGCCTTTGGGTGAGGGTAGGGTCACCGATGAGACGTATAGCTCTCTTCTGAATGGAGTCCAGGATATCGAGTGTAGAAGCGGCAGCGGCAGCCGCACCCCAGATGTGGGAGCAGTCTTCGAGGTTTGGTCTTATTTGTGAAGTATATAAAGTATAGAGATTAGCTGGTGAAAAGTATTTGCGAGCCCGGAAGAGGAAACCTAATTTCTTAGCAGCCGCTTCTGCAATTGATGTGACATGTTGGTGCCAATTGAGATTTCGATTCACAGAGATGCCAACAAGTGAAAAGGACTCATCACTTTGAATAACTTGGTTGTTTATTGTGATGGGTCTAGGGCTGGTGTATCTCTTATGAGAAAGAAAGCAAGACTGTGATTTGGTGGGGTTGAATTGTACAAGATTTCTACTTAGTAGGTAGTACTGTCTGTCCGATTTTAATCCAACTCTTTACCACGGGTCTTGTTTTTTGGTGTGTTTTCAAGCTGCCTGGACAGATCCCTAAGGCATGAAGCGTGTGTACCTGTCATCCTGTATTATTACTGAGTATTTGCTATATATTAACATTATAAGCAAAAAATATTATAAAAATAAATAAGAAAAACAAAATCCATGGGCAATACAACAAATAACGGTTTTATGCCTGAAAAAAACTATAAAAAAAAAATCGAAAAGAAAAAGGACTGAAAAAAACGACAGTTTTGTAAAACATACTGATCTGACACTAAAAATAATAATAATAATAATAATAATAAATAAATTTAAGTAATACTGCTGATGTAAGGTGTGGGAAAAATGCGCGACTGGCACACTACCGTTGTCATATAACATAGAAAAAAGATCTTGTTATTGATCTCCGAGTTTGGCCGATCTAGATTTTCTCGCAATTATTAAAAGATATTTGATAAATATCCGGAGGTCAAAGTATCCTTTGGTCCACCTAAAAGATTCTTTAAATTATCAACTTTATAAACAACTGCCGAGTCATTATCTTTGCTTTCAGCATCCACACAACACCGGTTAGGCGTATCCACTGACACAACAATAATAGTCCTTGAATTACGTCACCCGATGGTGCGTCATACGGTGTTGCATCATCCGGTACTAAGGCATCCGATTTTGCCACATGCGGTGTTGCACCATCCGGTATGTCATCATTCGGTATTCCATCATCCGGTATTGCATCACCGGTATTGAATCATCATCCAGTATTGCATCATCATCCGGCATTGCATCGCTGGTATTACGTCATTTTTAGTGTATTGTTTAGGTATATAACAACAATGCCAACAAGGCTTTGACTTGTTTTTTTCTCTCTCCATTTATTGAGGAAGATTTTTTTTGTGGAAATTGTGCGTTATTGTATATTTATTTGTTTCTTTCTGTATGGAGGGAAGTCTGCTCAATATATGTGTATTATTATTATTATTATTATTATCATTATTATTATTATAAATAGGTTAATTTTGTCCATACACTTAGTTTAGCGACAGCTACTAATGAAGACAGCTATGTTGTCAAAATACGTATCTAGCGCATGAACTTTGTGATTTTTGGGGTGAATCTGTTTCTAGCCACAGTGTCCAACCTTAGTCTTTTACCTATCCTAAAATTTAACAGTTTGTATTTGGAAATGCTATACTAATGGACTCATCATTGTCTAAAGATTTAGGAACAAGCCTACTCAAATGGTTATTGTACTACATTATATATTCCCCTAGTTTTATATTTCTACACTCTTAAATTACCAGTTTTTTGACATATTTATTGCTTTGTAGTCTTTGTAGTTGTTTATAAAATTATTTTAATTCAAGTAAGAAAATTTCTTAAAGGTGGTGTAGTCGCGATCCAAATAATCTACTCTGTATCATGTACACGTCCGCCAAAAGTCTTGCACCTAACTATACATTGTCTAAGCGCGTAAAATTTAAGAAACAAAACTCAGGAATGCGCATGTCATCTTTCAGTCTATGTTTTGGCGGTATTTTGGATTTGCTGGTAACAATGGTTTGTTTTGACGGTATTTTAGATATGTGGGAAGCAGTGGTTTTTGAGTGGGTGCACCATATGAAATTTTTTTTAATGGCAATCTTTGTCACGCTCTGTATCATTAAACAGCTAATTTATTTTTTGTCATGACAATCTATCACAAATATGATGTCACATAACAAAATTTCCCGAAAAAAAAACAAACAAACAAAGTGAGAAAATTGAGTTTTATTGCATTAACATCAAAACTAGTAGACATTAGCATACCCTAATAGAGTATATTGAAAAGGGTAAAAGAAGATGTCAGAATTGTTCAGTAACATCCTGACCATAGCAAATTCTTAAAATTAAACCGTTTAATATATCCTGCACTATTGCCGAGGCATACCTATGTTTTATTTTATTTTCATTTCTTGTTTTTAGGTAATCTTTGTACCTATACTGTTTAAGTAGACAACGCTCTTTAAATACCCCCCGCCCTCTTTGAAGAAAACCACAACACTGCCAAGTCGGGTGAACCTGACCACTTTGGTCTCCTGCCTCCGACCCAAAGTTTCATATAAATATTGACGCACTTAACGATCAAGATTTGCCGAAGCTCAATCTTCTAAAACGATGGAGCTACATGGATAATATCATTATCTGGATTGGGTCAATTATCTTTTATTCGCGGAATGATTCGAATACGTAATATTCTCTCTATGAAAAGAATAGTCCATACCACACATTTCCCTTTTGAAGATATTGCGAAGGAAGTTTTACGTAAGGATTGCCAGTATCTGCAGTTCTGTCTTTTTTATGAACGCATTCGATTAAAACGTGGCTTCATCATCTCGGTGTTATTAATAGAATCTGATAATTCCTGTGGGGTTTCTATACTCTAAACTTTTCTTCTTTAATATCCTACCCACTAAAGTTTCAGACATCTGAGTTGCAGCAAGCAGACTAATAGAGTTATGTGGGCGTTCTACAAGGTCCAGCAAAATGTTCAATGCCCTATCACTACTAGTTGTCGTTTTAGGTCGATCTTAAGAATTACGATTGTTCACACTTTTGGTTTCTTAAAACTTTTGGACAATTTGTGTTATGGTGGATATTCTCAGGGGAATTATATTTAAATCCTTGTCATTAAATAAGTTACATGGATCCGCTTGAGTTTTGTTTCGATCTCCATAACCAACATTTATTAGAAATTAAATTATTTCCATTTGTGTTAAATTCAATACAGTGGGCGTACTGATTGTGACAAAATATTATCGAAAGTAGCATACCGTACCGGGTAATCAATGAATACTTTTTGCTACTTGCTTATCTTACTTAATTAACGTACTACCTTATCACTTTAATACTTCACTTTAATTTATCTTGGAAATTTTGTTACGTGACTCCATGTTTGTGATAGACTGTCATCTTCACAAATAAATATCTATTCAATAATAATCAACATTACCCAGGTTTATAATCTATAAACCTTGACGAAGGTTATCACTAAAAAAGAATATAGCGCCTCCACTCAGAAACCACTGTTACCAAGATTATCAAAAATACCGTCAATACATTGACTGACAGATGACATAGACACCCTTGAATTTTCCTTCCTTAAATCGTAAATCTTCGGATAGTAAATCGTTTGGTTCACGACGTTTGGGGGATCCTATATGTAAGAAGTGTAAAAAGTCTGTTCTTACAAATTCGGAAGAATCACAAGGGATGTGAAGGAGGTGGTACTAATGTTAATATTTTCTCGGGTAACAATATAATTTACACTTTCTGTGAAAATATTAATATTTTCTTTGTTTTATTGTTCATACTTAAAAACGGTGATACATATTAAAAAAAACGTTGGTCTTGATACTCTAGCAACGAGTTTTTTATTCCAGTTATTAATCAGGTCGCGTCAGTTTAGTTATTATTATATGGGAACATCTATTTAGAATATCTTATAGTATCTTAAAACCATCTTACAAAGAAATAAAAAAGCGCAATTTTTCTATTCATCAACATCAGAACATAGCGACGGTGTCGCCTAGTCCTCGCAAACATTACTATTTGCTTCCATCAGCTTTTTTATATCATTGTAGCTTTCACACTTCACCAATTGTGCCAGATTTCCTACAAGTGTTCTTCTTGGACTATCTATTTTTTTCTTTTTTAAGCCTGTGACCTTTAAATAATGTTATCATTAAGTTTTTTCGTCTAAGAATATGTCCGATAAATTACAATTGCATCCTCCTCTCAATTTCGTTTAGCAAGCACATTACTTATGCAACCTCTCCTAGCACTGTTTTATTCGTCTTTATATCAGCGTACCTTTTCTTTGTCAATTTTGTCCATGTCTATGTTTCCAAAGCTCCTCTTCTTTTCCTGTCCTGCTTGGTCAAATTCCAGCTTATTGTCGCATACATTATAACATGAGCCATATATTATAAATTGATTAGTGAGAAGTAGTGGTAGTACTAGAAGATACGACGAAGATGCTGAATAGTGTATTAAAAAGCGCTAAGCTTGAAATCAATATGACAAAAAGTAGAGTGATAAAGAGAAATGAAGGGGCTGCGAAAATTGAAGTAAAGCAGAACGGCACTGAACTTGAAGAAGTAGAAATGTTCACAAACCCTGGGAGTAATATTACTGAGCAATGGCAATGCAAGCATTCAATAAAGAAAATATTTTTCTTATTAATAAATATTTCAACTTGGACGTGAGGTTGGATTTAATCAAATCATACGTATGGAATTTTACAATGCATGGGGCAGAAATCTGGACTTTGGACAAGGACGTAAAAAGTAAAAGCTTTCAAATTGTGGACATAGAGAAGAATGACTAAGCAAAGTACTTGGATAGAAAGACGAATAGAGGTGTGCCGGAAGAAGTGATCTAAAAAAGATGCTTGCTGAAAGAAACTGAGAAGAGGGATTCAGAATTTGTTGGACATATCCCGACATATAATAATTTTCTGACAATATAATTTCATCGACAATTACTTGGATAAAAGAGAGAGGGAGACCAAGAGCAAATCTGTCGGAAAACCGTTTTCCAATTGAAAAGTGCGGAAGCTACAACGAAAAGAGAATAGCTGCCTGAGACAGATAATTATAATTGTGACGATAAGGCGAGACTGCCTTTATACTATGACGATGATAATATTAAATATATTGGTCTATCTCATGTGTACTATGTGCCATACAAATAACTTGAGGCTTGAGCTTGTACATAACACTTTTTTTTCATTGTAGACTATTCGCCTGCTTAAAAGAACTTATTTAGATTAGCAATTAACTACTTTATCTTTATGAAATACAACTCGGAGCTATATCCACAACTAAATCATTTAAATTTAGTCTTAAATCGTAGACAAAATTTTTAACCTGATAAAAAAATATCTCCAGATTCTTACGACTCTAGAAGTAGTACGTTCAGTTACCTGTCATCAGTAGTAGACATTGCAAACTGTCTAAAGCTAACAGCCAAAACACCATCAGACCATTCGTGTGATACCGGATCAAACTGTCCATATAATTGACCCATTGTTATGGATTTGGGATTCATTATGGTATATACGGCTCTATGTTCACCCATCAAGCCCTAAAATAAATAAAAAGTTTTATACAAAGTATATCGAAGAATCTTCTGTTAGTATACCCTTTCTTCAAGTAACGCCAAAGCTTCTGCCAAGATCCTGTAGCAAGTCGTCTTACCGCCAAAAGGTAAACCCACAATCATCAATCCATGCCTGACCACAATCATTTCATATAATTGTTGAATTTTCTCTAAGAAAAATGGTGTGCATTGAATGTTTGCTGCTTTACAAGCATCTTCTGCCGCTGCGTTCATAATTTCATAACCAGGATCTGGTAATTCGACGCCAGGGAACAAGTCAGATGTGATACCCTTAAAATTTAAAAAACAGTCAAGAAAATGAAAAACTGTGGTAATTATTTTTAATTTTTAGAGAATATGTATTCAAAGAATGTGCATATACAGGGTGATTAAAAAAGACGAGGCAATATTTAAGGGGTTGATTTCTTAGGTCATTTTATGAAAAAAAGCTCCCATAAACATAGGTGCTAAAATGCATTGTTTCCAAGATACAAGGTGTTATTTTTTTTTTTTGTAAAATAAGGATTTTTTAAAATAATTCAAATATCTCCTCACCGATTGTTTTGAAATTTGACAGGGTTGTTTGTAGGAATAATGGGCTGCGTTGACCCCAATTAGATAAAGATTGTTAAGTCCATTGACATTAGGGGGGACAGCTCAACAAAAATTACTGTTCGTGTGTGTGATTTTCTGTATGATAAATGGACATGCCATAAGAAGGTTTTTATTTTTTATCGTGTAAACAATTCATGATACGGAGAAATTTCAAGAGACAAAAAACTTGTAGTTTTAGTTTCTTTATCTCAAAATAATATACAAATCATATTGCAGTCAGTGGCGTACATTTTTATGTCGCTAAATTTTGTTGAGGTGTCCCCCCTAACGCCAATAGACTTAACAATCTGTATCTAATTAGGCAAAATCAGCCCATTATTACTACAAACAACGCTGCCAAATTTAAAAACAATCGGTGAGGATCTATTTGAATTATTTTTTTTAAATCGTTATTTTCCAAAAAAATTTAACACCTTATATCTTGGAAACAATGCATTTTAGCACATATGTTTATGGGAACTTCTTTTCATAAAATGACCTGGGAAATCAACCTCTTAAATATTGGCCCGTCTTTTTTAAACACCCTGTATAGGTGTTGATCATGATGCACTACATGTATATCAAATAGTACCAGATTTGAAATGTTTTCATGTATCCTCTAAATAATGTTAGCAGAAAACTAATGCCAAACAGATATTGCGTTTCCTCTTCCATTTCTTTTAGTAAGCATATTTATCCTCTTACCTTTTCTAGCACAATTTAATCATCTTCCTCTCAGTGTACCTTATCTTTGTAATTTTTACAATGTCCACATTTTCTATATTTTTCGTATGCTGTTAATCCAAAGTCCAATTTTATAACACCCATACGTAAACCTTGATTAAATTCTTTCTCAAATACTTATGTTTATTAGTGAGAAGAGTATTTTGTCTATTGAATACCTGTTTTGTCATTTAGATCCTCCTTCCTAATTATTTGTTAAATTTTTCCCACCCTTAGTAATGTTCCTAATGTGGGTGAACATTTCTACGAGTTCATGTTATTGGCAGTTTAGCATTTTTGCAGTTGTATTTTTATTGATTTTCATTACTTGTGTTTTCATGGTAGTGATATTTAGTTTAATTCTGGCCAGAAATAATGTACGAAATAAATTAAATGGCTCATGGATTAATTCTCGTAAAAATAAATAGTTGTCAAATTATTTCAGAGAGGGGAAGCATTGCTCATGCAAAATCTTCTTCATCGTCTTCTTAAACAATTTAACTGGCAACTTTTCATATTCATTGGTACCTTGTTAAAGAACTTAATACACATATAATTTGGACCAGTTCGAGAACGTCTCAGTCGGTGGTATGGTATTATTACATTCTCACTACCTCTGGTTCTATACGTGTAAACTCCAGAGTTCGTTGCGAATGTATTTCTACCCTCATGTGCGTAAATAATACAACTAAGTATGAAAATCCAAGGCAGTGTAAGTATTCCCATCTTCTTAAACAGATCCCGGCATCTGGCAGGATTAATAGAGCTGGTTAGTATTCTCACTGCTTTCTTCTGTAGCAAGATGAGTGTCTCTCTCTCTCTCTCCCTCTCTCTCCTCTCTGCCTTTCCCAGGTCACAGAAACTGGTCATAATTGTCATTTTTGTAAAATCCTGTAGCAATAGTATTTATAACATCTGCCATCGCTGTAACACTATGAAAGTTTTTCCTAAAGCCATGCTGATGGTCACCAAAAAGCCTAAATTTATAGAAAAAATATTGAGCTCTTGTCTTGATTATCGACTCTATGATTTTTTAGAGTACTGGAAGTATTGCCAGCAATCTATAGTCTGCACGCTGGTCTCCATCTCCTCATCTAAACTTACAGATTCCCAAAATAAGCTATAACATATCTGGAAATTCAGCCTTTTGAAAGCACTTATTTACAACGTAACAAGGGTTTTGCAATGTATATTACAACCATTTTGGATAAGTCCCATGGTAATTTCAGACACAGCTGCGCTGGTAAGATTTTTTAAGAAAATATTAACTTTAGCAGTGTCTTAGACTTCACATCTGATTGAAAAAATCATGAGGATAATCTTTGAGTTAATTTATGTTTGATACTAATTTATAAGCACTATTGGAATTTATTGGACTTTTTTTCCATATATCCCACCCACGGTATCTCATCTACGCACGTTATGCAATGGAATCGCTGTTCATTTATTTTCATTTCCACTTTATTTTCTTTTAGCCTATTTATTATATCTTATAAAATAAATTAAACCAATATGGCGTTTAGACAAACAATTTCTCATTTCTTAGCTTTAATTTCGTATTGATTAATATCTACTAGGGTATCTTGGTTAGATTAAAGTTTCTATGCCTAATTAGATAATTTCAGTAAAAGACCTGGCGCTCCCTGTAAAATTATGGTGTCGAAGTACATAAAAAATTAAAATTTCTTGTGGGAAAATATGCAGCGTACCAGTGCCTCTCTGGGTTATTTTTATTTTCTTAATTTGCATATTTAGCGATCAAAGCATAGGTAACAATAATATTCCAGATATTCAGTTGTTTTCAACGTAAAATTACTGTTAAGACGACCATGGCGCATGATTTGGATACTCGCGTGTAATTGGTCCACACGGAGTACCCATGATGCCGAGGTCGCCGCAGGCGAACGCCGTCTTGCCAGTGGAAGGCGACGTTAGCTGGTACTGCTGCATTCAAGGTAATAGACCGTGTTCCTTTACCTGTGTAGGGTTAAGTGGTGTATTTGTACATAATCAAGTATTAAAAATTTGTGTTAAGTAGGATATCGACTCTCAACTTTAATGAAGTATGTTTTTAAGACTTTTCCTCTTGAGTTTTCCGTTTTGTTAATTTTCTATCCTTTGTACAATTATAGAGTCCTACCCCCAGGCTGTCTGATTGCCTATTAAAATGCATGGGGTTTATGATATCCTGTTTTGGCCAATAAAGATTTGTGTTTATGGAAACAAGACAATGACATCTTAATTTACGGGCCAGTTTCAAGTGTATCTGGAAAACGTCTGATGTCCCTCTTCATAGTTTTGTTCCATTTGCGACTGCCTGTTGTTCCTGCTGTGCACGATATCTACGTCGAAGAATAACGGAGTTATACAGGTTTTTCTTTATATGTATACCAGACTATTTTCTTATCTGACCACACAGAATCAGCATTTACCTATGAGTAGAGTTCAATTATTTTCTGTTCTTAATCATTTTATTAAATTATTATCTGAGTAAACAGTTTATTTTTAAGTTATTAATTCATCAGAACATTTTTATTGCATTGAATAGTGTAAAGCCGGCTGCAGCCGTGCTAAGCAAACTTATATGAAATGATTAGTATATTTTCAAATAGTTAAACGTCTAGTTCACATTTTTTTAAATTTAATTCACCTTCAGATGTACTATACCGAACACAACCAATACAACGTTGCTTAGTAATCATTTTTGTTTAATTGTTGTCTTATTCTATAGTAAGTATTTAATTGTTTCTCTTCCAGGTTCCTATATTTATTTTATTTATTTTTTGCTCGTCAATCAGAGTTGCAGTAATAATTAGGTATCCCAAGATACATTATTGTAGGTATAACGGCTTAGAAACCCGTTGTTCTTTTTTTAGTTCCCGTATGTTAACAGCGTTTTTCTTGGATTCGCTAAACATCTAGATGGCATCCCTGAAAGAAGTAATTTTTTATTTGTATTGTTGAGTAAAATGTCTTACTTCATTATAACTTAAATAAAGCATCATTTGCCATTACTCTCAGACTGTACAAATATTCAAAGTGAAAGGGCAAACGCTGTAAATAGTCAACAAGAAACAGGAACAAAAGCATTTATTTTTATATACGCTATAAGCACACAAAAAATAGCAGTCTTCTTTTAGCTACTACAAAGTCCTATCTTTGCCAGAAAACATAGGTTAGATATTGGTCGTTATTTTTAAAAAGAACCATTTGAATTTATTAAAAGTTGGGACGCAGCGAAGGGGTTATAGTAGCAACTTATCTTGAGTTTTGTAATAAATGACGCAACTCACTTTTCATCTAAGCATATAATTTGCCCTATTTAAACTTCGCTATGTTAAATTTAAGTAGCTGACTTTTATAAACAGTTCATTCCAAAGCATCTGAGTAGGATAAAAACACCGACAACAGTTGGATGATTTAATATGTTCCTATTTGTTTATTCTGCTCAACTTAATACCGCACAGTAATATGGTATTTTAATAATAACATATATCATCCCCCGCAGTTATCAACTTCTGTTCACTCTTATTTCGGGAAAACCTGAATTACCACTATTGAACAAACTGAAATTTGGCACATTGCATCTGTAGTTGGATAAGAATATATGGGTTAATCCGTAAAAGTAAATCGACGAGTTTAAAAAATATAGCATTCTCAAACAGAAAATTTTCTATTTTCCATGGAAAAACTTGACTCCCAGAACTGACCAACGAACTTAGCCTTCGGACCAAATTTTCCAGTGTAATGAAACAAGCCGGAAGTGTTCTCTTTGAAAATTCCCTAAAATAAAGCGTGGAGGAACTATTGGCACATATTCCAACAAAATAGGGAGAACAGGATTAAAACTTAAATGACGAGATTTTTTCATCCTTTGATGACGCTAACTTTGTTAATGAAACGATCGTCAGGTCTTTAAAAAGATGTGTTGTGTTGATTTGAGCTATCTGAGCGTACTTATCAGTGCTTATCACAGGTTCCAATCTTCACTTAGACTATTTGTAATTAACCATTTAATAAAACAGGTAAATATAGGGTTTACACTTCATTATTATCACATTTACATCTGAAAAAGACACATCATAGCTAAACAGCTATCATATGTGATAATAATGTGACGTAGATCTCATAATAATTTGTTTTGTCGAAAGTGTGCAAAAGAATTTGCACGACACCAGTAGGAAGCGGAAGAATCGGGAATGTTAAATATGTATCGCCCCCTAGTTAGATCAAAAATAGAACATGGGGCAATTGTTTACTAATCAGCGTCCAAAACTAATCTCTTGACTTTAAATATACTTCAAAATGGAGCTCTTAGACTATGTTTGGGTGCTTTTAGAGCTAGCCCAACCACAAGTATGCAAAGAGAAGCCAATGAACCACCACCCTGGTCAAGAGGCCAACTACTACCTGTTAGCTCTGCAGCACGTTAATCATCTATGAGGAGTAATCCGGTCAATACAACATTATTGAAAACAAAAACTTCCAACATAGACTACACAGACCATCCGCAGAAACCATGCCTCATATCTACAACAGTAAAAACATATTTCCAGTTAACTTAGAAGAAACATCCAAAGAGAGGACACGAAAGGTATCACCATGGCTAACACCAGATATTACCTGTCATACATTACTCACAGCATACAGCATAAATAAAACCCCAATCGTACTATTGCAAAAGATGTTTCAGGAAACTTTATCGAAATATAATTTTGATCAAAATTTCTTTACAATACTTCTAAATCTTTAGTAGGAGTAGCATGTGCAATATCAACTCCTAGTATTCCAACTTAACATAATAATATATTACCTGTGATACATTCACATCATACAGCACAAATAAAAAATTATTATCAATTTTTTTGCCGATGCTTCTAAATCTTCAGTTATAACATATGTAGTATGAACTCCTAGTATTCGAACATTGAAATTACCTCCATATACTGGCACTTATACGGCAAAATTGTTTGCTCTACTGCAGGCCATGGGATGACTTGTGGAAAACCATGACGTTGATAAGGCTGTTGTATGTAGCGAGTATTTTATCTAGCATATTCGCAATATGTACCATGCACAATAAAAACCTAATACCTGCACAAATGCAGGCAAACATTTTAAACCTAAACCACTTGAATAAACAAATGGTTTCTTTCTAAGTACACTCTAGCATCAAAGTAAACAAGATAATGGGTACTAGCGCAAAACAGGCCATCATGCAAAGGGATGAAACCAAAATACAAGTTTATTATGACGTAATATTACTTATAAAAGAAACGGTAAAAGAAATATGCAAGGTCTTTTGGAACCGCAAACAAGTAAAACTTAGGGAAATAGAACCATCTACAAAACAGTACTTACCAGCAAAGCTCAGGCGCAAATAACTTTCAGTTCTAAGAGGACTAAGGATTAGACGTAATATGGCTCTAACAAATAAGTACCCGCTGGAGTAAGAACCCACACCAAAATGCAGTGCCTGTGGCGTTAAGCTCATGGTGAAAGACATAATATCAGAATTTGAACTAAACCTCCAATATAAAAGAGACTAAAACCTAGATTAAACCACGCTCTACTATCGACCGACCCTAATAAACTATTAAAATATTTTAAAACATGTGGACTTTATAAAAAAATTTAGCTAATGACAACAAACTATGGTTACACATTTATGTTAAACAAAATGGTGCGTAATAATTTTAAAGTTAATTGTTTAATATGGATATATTTACGTTCATAGTTTATGTGTGTGAGTTCATGTGTGCATTTTTAATTCATTAATTTTAAGAAATATCGACCACTTTTATAATTTATGATTTATATACCGTTTTTGTTTGAATAATTTAGATTAGATTTCTCACCTGAAATAGAGGAATGTCGTGTATCAAAAACTTAGCTAAGTTAACATCCTTTATTGATCTCAATACTAAAATATCTTCTTTTTGATCGGGAAATCTTAGCTTCAGTTGAGCAGCTGCCCTGAGTACTGATTTCACAGCTCTCATACCTGAAATATTGTTGAGTTGAGTAAAAGTAAATACGTTAATATCATTATTGCATACCATAGTCATAATGGCACTGAGAAGATAGCTGTTCCGAAC
The DNA here is from genome assembly GCA_964006375.1 of Tillus elongatus. NCBI lineage: Eukaryota > Metazoa > Arthropoda > Insecta > Coleoptera > Cleridae > Tillus > Tillus elongatus. The sequence continues at coordinate 117,604,424 of OZ023265.1, forward strand.
ACAGGCGATATGTCGCTACAATCTTAATCGCTAAAGGTTTGGCGACCAAAAATCCAGAAGCATATAATTCAATTTCAGATATCATCACATAGTCTGGTACCATCATAGCTACAGATCTGAAGAGAGCTTTCAAGTTATCAGGTAATTCAGATCTGCCAGCATAACCTGGGTTCATGGTTATAAAGACTGCACAAGTGGGATCCAGCTTGATCTCAGTGCCCTCAAACACGAATTTCTCATAACCAGAATTAATAGCTCTTTGGATAGTGAGGATTTGTTGAGCTACCACAGAAAGCACTTCCAGGTCAATACGGTTGAATTCGTCGAAACAAGACCAAGCACCACATGATGCAAGACCCTGAAAATGAAGGTTTTTATTCAAAACAATTTCCGCTTTTTATTGTATAATAATAATATAAATTTTATTACGACGTTTAAACGAAAAATTACGATGTTCCATATTACTGTTCTTGCATCAAACCACTTTAAAGCTAAAAGTAAAGTTAAATAGTGCTGCAAATTGAATCTTAACTTCCACATAGCTGTGGTAATCCACTCTCCTCAGAATATTATTCTCATGAAATGAATTCAGGGTCCATAACTTGATCACAAAGACAATATTCATATTCTTGTACCCATAAACTTCTGAACAGTTATATTACTCCAGAGTTTTAACGAAAAAAGGTCAATTTTCACCAAAGCACCACCCATTTATCTCTTATCCCCTGAAGCGATCCTACCCAAAAACAATCCGAAGCGTTCCTTGATACCAAATTTGAAGATTGTATCACAATTCGTTTGAAAGTTATTGCGCCTACTAACAGGCAGGCGTACAGGCCGACAGATCGACCGACCGATAGACCGACAGACAAAAAATGTCGTTCCAGAATAAAGTTTTCTATGTGTTTTGAGGCTTTTTACGCTATTTTAGCAAAAAAATTGAAATTTCTGTCACCGATATTCCATCCCACACATTCAACCCCTACTTTCATTTCAGCACAGTATACCAGATGTTTGATAAAATGGAAAGTTTTCTAACAAACAAACCCTAAAACGTTATATTACTCAAGTTTTAACGAAAAAGTTTAAATTTTCACCAAATCACCTCTCATTCACCCCCTACCCATTGGAGAGATTTTACCAAAAAACAATTCGAACCGTTCGTTTGCCGGGTGTTAACTGTGTACCAAATTTGAAGACGATATCTCAATTCGTTCTAAAGTTATCGTGGCTACAAACAGACAGACATACATACCGACAGACCGACACACACACACACAAAATCTCGTTCCCAAATCATGTTTTCTATATGTTTTGACACTTTTTACGAGGTTTAAGTGAAAAAAATATTTTGAAATTTTTGTCTCCGATGCCATACTTCCCACGTTGTGACGAGGTGGAAGTAATATATACACAAGCACAGGATATAATTCCTGAAATAAACGCAAGCTAAATGAATATAAATGGAATTAGAATCAGAAACAAGGAGTAAAAAAAACACGACAATAGTTGTTATAAAATAAAACGAATTTTTAAAGTAAGAAGTTCAAAAGTACGCAGGACAAATTCCAAGAAAAAAATTAACCATTCCTAAAACAAATCAAGGCTAGATAGTCTGGAGTCCTTTATTAAATATTCCAACACCTCTCGTTACAAATTATTAAAGTTTTTTGGTAGACTGTTGTATCATTTTGGATCATTATAACTAAATGACCACCCAAACATTAAAGTCCGATGCTTAGGGATCGCATACAACCTTCGAAAGCGATTCACTCCTCTGGAATTCTTGGCATGCCCTCAAACCAACTTATTGTGTAGCTAATATAGTAAATATTAGTTAAATTTAACACTATACACGACCTGTGTAGTCTACAATTCTCATCTGAAGGTGTTCAACTAGATTTAATCTATTTTTCGAAAATGAAATCAAACTTTCTCAAGTTATAGCAAAATCTGGAACAGCCAGACTGGCACTACTGGATGCATGAATTTCTGGCGAGTAAACCGTATTACAATACGAGCTTTAATTTATAACGTGATACTTACATAATTAAATCTTTACGTCGTTGGTCAATATATCCTAATGAATATAAAGAGCTTTTAATATGACAAACGACCGATAAATTTACCCTGCAAGTTCTTGAATCTTAAACCAAAGTCCGGTGTAAGATCCAGGTTTCGACAAGTGTCTGTAAGTTGCAAACATTTCCACTGAGTACTAGAGGAAAAGATGGATTACCGGCAAACAAAATCATCTATATGCCTAATACTAACAACTCTATTTCCTTTTCGTTTAAATTGACACCACGTCCCTTAGAAATTTCAGCAATTGATTGTAGATCCGTATTAATGTTTCCAGCTGCCAATAAGACCATCTCAGGAAAAAAGTGGCAGGATAGATGAAAGTCGGTCAGTATACCAGCGAAATTCGCAGTGCTTTAAAAACCTAGTGAAATCGGTTGTATAAATACAAAACAAGACAGGACCAAATACTGCTCTACGGAACGTTTTGTCACAGAAAGATGATGAGACATATAGGAATCTGCCACTACACTCTGCGTTCATTCATTGAGGTAACAAGTGAAATATTTCAATACAAGAACGTTAAAACCAAAAGATTCCAATTTAATTAAAACAGTGAAAGGATCTAACGTATCAAAGGCCTTGCTATATTATTACACTATTAAGCGAAGATCATCACCCTTGTCGCCAGTTCTAAACAAGTTGTCTGTAACGTACACGAGTACAGTGATAGTAATGTGACCAGCACTCTCGCTCTCTTAATTCCAGGCTATGTTGGCGGTAAACATTGTGGTCGCTTTAAGCAACAAAAAGCAGCAACTGGTGGAAGCTAGACTGGTGGAACTACATAAGTCGATAGGATTGGCCTTTCGCAACAGCAGGACCAGTGCGTAGTAGCGTAGTAAAAACTCTTATTATAAAAGTGATATGTTGACCTACGTATCTCATGAGCAACTTAAACAGTGTAGGTGTATATCTTTTGCACCACTGGCGTTAGATTTAAGTGTCATCCAGCAGTATTCAGTATTCTCTAAAGATGTATCTGGTACAAATTAACCACTGAGTCCTGACCAATGTTTATCTTTATATCAATTACCAAATGTGTGTTTGTGGTGACTACTGTATGGCCTTGGAAGCCAGGTCCATTAGCCAGAAAACCAATTACCAAATATTATTAGCTATAGAATCAGCAATTCCATAAACAAAGCTATACCCAATTATGAACAAATATTTAAAAATTTAGTCTGCTTAAAGTTTCTCGAATTAGGTCAAATCTGTAACTTAATCTACCGTGGTACACAAATTTAGGAGGTTCCCGATAGAATTATAATTACTAAAGACAATATATTATGTCTTTAGTTTTTTATACTTTGAATTAAAAATCTGCAACCTGCATCACCTGCAGGGGGCCTAGTAACCCCGATAGTCTTAAACAGTGCATATGTGTTATACAAATCACATTCTCATTAAACTATAGCCTTAAACTGTGCATATATGTTTCACATTTTAATGAAACTATTGTCTTAAACGGTGCATATATATTATACAAATCACATTTTAATGAGACTATAGCCTTAAGCGGCGCGGACATGTTATAGAAATCACATTTTCATTACATTATAGCCTTAGACGGTGCATATATGTTACACAAATCACATTTTTATGAAACTATAGCTTTAAGCTGTGCATATATATTATACAAATCACATTTTAATGAGACTATAGCCTTAAGTGGTGCATACATGTTATAGAAATCACATTTTCTTACATTATAGCCTTAGACGGTGCATATATGTTATACAAATCACATTTTTATTAAACTATAGCTTTAAGCGATGCATATATATTATACAAATCACATTTTAATGAAACTAATTCACAATTTAAATATATGTACCTTAAAGAATTTTCCTAATGCAATATAATCCAAACCATCAGAGCAATTAAAGACGACACATTGCTTTGCTACTGCTTTGGCTAAATCTTTTGTTGTTTCTGTTTTTCCAGTTCCAGCTGGACCTTCAGGAGCACCACCTATGGGAGTTTTTTTAAAATTAAACCAACAAATTAACGCTTATTTAGCGTGCATCACATCACTGTCGTACGGTATCTGCGTAAATAGGTGTGCAGCGTAATTCACAACAGACTTTACTCGCCTAAACATTATTTTTTTTAATTAAAAAAATAAATAAAATAGAGATGCTGTAATGAATATTGTGAGAAGTTTTATCCGCATTTAGGAAAACATATGAGCATCACGTTTTTGGAATACGAATTATACACTGTGTCTATAAAGTAACACATAAATTCAATAAAATTAAAATTGACCATTATTAAAGAAAATTCAAGAACAAGTCAATTTTTATTTTCAAAATGTAATTTTTTGATATAAAAATCTCATTCCTATCGTTATACCTCTTTAGTGGGGAAGCTTTTCTTTCGAAATTTTGAAATTGGTGGTGGGTGGTGTGATACATCTTTTGAAAGCTAATCCAATTCTCTATTCAGCAACACCATTTTTTTTTGGAATAAAATAAAGTGAGTAATAACATTTTTACTATCAGTAACACCTAACACAAGTGAAGCCTATAAATAATTACATATTTCAGTCTTACCCAATCAAATGTTCGAAATGCCCGCCTTCTTGTGCCTGACAATATCCCAAACAGTCAACAAATTCTTGTTGGACTCTATTTAAATATAATCTCTGGAGAAATGTTGGTACATTCAGTTCTAATTCTTGCTTTTAATTCGTCGATAGTATCTGGTTTACTTTTAAATACCCCATTCTTCAAATGACCCCAGGGGAAAAAATCTAAAAGAGTTAGGTCAGGTGATCTTGCTGGCCACTCGATTGCACCATGCCTGCCACTCCATCTGCTGGGAAATTGCGGATCCAGATACTGTCGAACATTAGCGTCATAGTGCGCGGGGGCACCATCTTGTTGATACCACAAGTTATGATTTACCATACAATAATTGTGTCCATCAGGAAATAAGTTCAATAACGTCGGAAAGATATATTGCTGTAAAAGTTGTAGATATGGTGGTCCATTTATAGTTCCATCAAAAAAGTAGGGACCAGTAAACCTATTCCTAATAATTTCCGCCCAAACATATACCTTTTGTGGATATTGTGTGTGCTTCTGTCGCATCAATCTTGGATTTTCCCTTCCCCAATGTCTGAAGTTTTGACAATTAACTTCGCCATGTAATGTAAAAATAGATGTGTCCGAAAACAGAATATTTAGTACTTGCAGAGAGTTATTATTCCCTTTATCCATTAATATTGCACAAAACTGCATCCTTCGGTCTGGATGGTCATCGGATAACTCCTGCAAAATCTGTATTTTATAAGGATGAAGCTTTTCAAGTTTTAATACTTTATGTGCCGTCTAAAACGAAATTTCATTGTCTCTGCTAATTTGCCTACTCTGGGGATTCTTTTCCACTACCAATAAGACGTTTAATTTCACTTCTTCACTTATAGACCGGTGCTCTATTTTTGGCAAATATTCCAGGCCAGAAGCTTCTCAAAATCTATTCGACTCACTGTTAATTGATTGATAGACATATGCGGATATTTAGTATTGAACAGATACACACCTCTGCCTGAGTTCGGATCCTGTCACCAGAATTAATCATCATTGGAAATTCAATTCTTCGAGCTATTGATAAACGCATTTTAACAACACTTTAATAATTAATTTGAAGAACCAAAAGTTGAAAATTACACGTATTCACTTTGCATGACAACCAAAACGTAAATTTACTACTATTATCTGTAGATTGTATTGCGAAAAATTATCAGACCTATGCCTGATTAGTTTTTATGATACATGTCACACAGCACATTATTGTTATTATCAGTCTATTGTTACAGATACTACATACAACAAAATCTCTCGATTTCTTTTCGTACAAGAAGCCCAACATCTTGAACATTGTTTACAGACTTTGAAATATTGATGTGTCATATAATAAGTATCATATCAGTATCGTAAGACTGCCCTATGTAATTATTTACAGGCTTGGCTTGTGTTGGGTGTTACTGATGATAAAAATGTAATTACTCACTTTATTTTATTTAAAAAATTCGTGTTACTGAATAGAGAATTTGATTAGCTTTAAAAAGATGTATCACACTAACCACCATCCAATTTCCAAAGGATAGCTACCCTTTGAAATAGGAGTGACATTTTTATATCAAAAAGTTAGTTTTTAACAATAAAAAACGACCCGTGTTTTAAGTTTCCTAAATAATCGTCATTTTCAATTATGCGTTACTTTATAGACACATTATATATATATATATATATATATATATATATATATATATATATATATATATATATATATATATATATATATATATATATATATATTATAATAGCGTTATTTCATTTTATATTTTAGTGGATTTTCGTAGAAAAAATTCACTATTGGGGAGATTTTTGAATTTCGATAAATGTTTTTAGATGAGCGCAACTGGGACCCCTGAAACCCATATCTGGGGTTTAAAATATTTCTTCATTCTCTATTCAAAAATGCTATGGTTTTAAAATTTATTGCAAAAATTAACAGTAGAAAAATAAATTCCTCGGATTGATGAACTTTGCTACCACATACAAAAAAATTAATAACTAATCGTGTTTCACTCTTGAACCAGAGATCAAGCAAAAACAATTATTTATAGTGTCCTTCTTGGACGGTATCAAATTAAAAGAAGACATAAAAAGTTATCAACATTGTCAATAGTTTTCAATGTTAGTTTTGTTTAAAACGCCTTTGGAACCTGATCTGTGATTGCAACCGCATAACTGTAGTTGTAAGTTGTTAACTGCAATTCAGAAACATGGTTTATTTAACAAAAATGCATAAATTAATAATTTACAGATGATTCGTTACGGAGATAAAACACGATCACAGATCGAAGTTGCTCGCTTATTTCAAGAAAAATTTCCCAATTACCTATATCCCAAGGGACAATTCGTAAAATTGAAAAGCAATTTCTCGAGCTTGGAGATGTAAGGCAGGTAAACGTTTTGATGCACTGAGTCATGATACCAAATTGAAGGTTATGCTTGAGTTTGAGTAAAGCCCACAGATTTCGAGTCGACAAGCAGCTACAACATTGGATGTTAGCCATTCATCGATTATTTAAATATTAAGAGAATATAAAATGCATCCCTATAAAATGAGAAAAGCTCAGGAGCTCATGGCGGGCGATTTTCATAGAAGAACCTCTTTTTGTGAACAAACGCTGGAAATGTTAGGAAACAATGTGACTCCACTAGAACATGTATTGTTTTCTGATGTGTTTTTTTTTCAACAACACACCACGAGGGCTTACAGCCTAAATACTATCGTACCGTGGGTGTCGACAAGAAGGAAAGAGGCAACTTGCTTATTCTGGACTTGAAGGTTTGGAGGTTCGGAGGAGAAGGAAAAACATGTGCCGGCAAGGAATTCCACAACTTGGAAGTCCTCGGGACAAAAGAGCGGGCATAACAAGATGTTCTATATCTGGTGACGTGTGCAATTTTACACTTCACAGCCATGGTAATTGTCAAAATTGTCGCTACTGGCCTAAAAGAAATCCACACTGAAGTTAATGTTTGGTCAGGAATATTTAGGAACTGGTCTTCTTTCATTGGTGGCAATTTGAATGGCGAGAATTATATAGCACTACTCCAAATTAATGTCGTGCCAACTTTGGCAGATTTATACCCCAAACCAGCAAACCCGCAAGTTCCAGCTAACGTGATATTGTTCCAGTAGGATAGCGCACCAGCACATTACCAAATCAATGTCCGACAATGTACCTTGAATTCGTTAGAATGCCCGGCACCATCACGCGATGTTACGCTATTAGACTTCTTCTATTGGGGATATATGAAATGTAGGGTATACAAAACTAAACCACAGGGAAAGATAATAACGATTGCGATTAGGTGGGTAACGCCTCAGATTTTGATCACCGTTAGAAGACATTTTTATTTACGATTGGGATGCTGCCAAGACGTTCAATGCATATATTCTGAACATATCCTACACTAAAATTGATGTGTTTTTTATTTTTTCTCATTATCAAGAATAAAACGTGATTATCTCTTAATTTTTTAGTGTGTTGTAAGTTCATCAATCAGATGAATTTCTTTTTTTACGGTTAATTACACAATACATTTTAAAACCATAAAATTTTCAATAGATACTGAAGTTATCTTTTAAATGAGCTATTACAAGCCCCCACTTAAAAATTTTGGGGTTGCAACTGTCACTCGAAGAGCATGAAGTATTCACGTTTTAGGAAGTCATTTTTTTTTTAATTTAAAATTAACGCGTTTCGGGATTTTTTATAAATATGCACAATAATTAAGATACCGAATTGATTCCATTTGGCTGTTCAACACCCTACAACTAGCTAACAATAAATAATTTACTGCCAAGCCGCACGCGTATAAATAATTTCAGATAACTTACTTGATAATTTACTTACCCAAATGCAAGTGTAGTGCCCCAAACAAAGTTCTGTAACATCGATCTGTTAAAGGGGTGACCACCAACCTCGCTGTATTACCCAAATATTCATATCCATATTTTAATGTTGAATTAATCATTGAAGTGATTAGCTGATTATTCTACAAAAGACAATAGTTCTCAAATTATTAGATTGAAGATAATAATGTTTTATAAACTTTAAAAAAATCTTTATAACGGTTAATTACTACTGTAGTTTTTTCGTAGAAACATATCGCTGCTGGATGGGTAATTATTCTAAAACTTTCGACACTTTTTTTGTATGCTGTTTTGAAAACCGTCAGTTCTAGTAAATTTTTGGCTCATTTCATGTTCACTTAAAAATCAAGGTCAACTAACATTGTTATTCAGGAAAAAAATACAATGCGACCATCTCACTTTTATTCTTTGACAAACTTAGAAATCTGACATAATACAGCATTTTACATCATTAGGACACTTTTTGTTATTAATATTTTCTCAAAAACAGCAACACCAGGTTCTCATAGGCAAATCTATTCTAAAAAAAATTGGTTGAAAAGGCGAATACATATAGAATTTTGAAACTACAAAACATAATCATTCAAAAGAGTGGTTGTTATTAAAGTGAACCTAATTCAAAGTAAAAGTAATTGTACAGGCTAGCTAAAAATATTACGAACTGCGTTTCGACATAATTTCGAAAACTGAGTTAGATTTTTGACCAGCCTGTATCAATATTTTAATTTTCGATTATGTCTGATCTACTCCTTGTCATTTATTAAATAGCTCTGATTTGCAATTTCACTTAACCACCATCTGTCTAATATGTATTTATTTTTAGTAGTCTTTATCTGCCTAAAAATATATTAATAAATTAATTTTGGATAAACCGTGATATTTTCACAATGAGTATTTACACAACTGGCATTAATTTTTTTCGCATATTCTGAAAATGTAAGGATAGTTATGTGTTCCATTTAAGATAACAACATTAGTGGCCAATTCTGGAAGCCCAAAAAAAGCAGAGATAGAGCATCATGGAAAACTTATGTATACAAAGCTCCGTAAATACATTCATAGTACATTCTAAAATACAGATAGTTTAAGGTCGTCGTAATACACACTGCATAATTTAGTCCACTGCTTTAAGCAAATATTTAACTATTTAACAACTGTATTTTCAGCGGATTTTCGTGAAAAACATTCTGAAATAAAACCACGACTTTTGAACTCTCCAAAAATGTCTTCAAATGAGCGCAAATTATAGCTCCTAGAACCCATAAAGATGGTTTAGAATTTCAAAGGCTGTACAAAAAGTATTGGAAATGCTGATAACTAAAAATTGGTTAAGTAGAAGTTAAATTTGAAATCCCGGAATTCTATAGCAAAAACTCTTAAGGTTGAGAAGATTTCGATATGTTTTACTTTAATATTTAACTCAATAGAAATCACATTAATTACAGCCACAAGCTGGTAACTTATATTTAAAATGCAATGTATAAATGTATAATTTTCCTGCAGATCAATAACTATATATATATATATATATATATATATATATATATATATATATATATATATATATATATATATATATATATATAGGCAGGAGATATAGACCGGTTTCGTCCTTGTTTGGACTCATCAGTTTGTCATACCTATGCTCCAGGAAGTCGGCCTTAAAGTCGGCATTGCCAAAATATGCAATGGAGAATAGCGCGAAGCGCCATCTGTCCACGTCCGATAGGCCCTCTTTACACGAATATGTCAAACACCATGCGAATGCAAAAATGTATACATAGGGCAAATAACAAGAATCATCAAAATAAGGAGGTTGAAGCGTCAACGACATCTCCGGTTACTGCAACCTGAAAAGCCAGCGTTAACTTAACATACTATTTCGAAAAAGGGCAGAGTCCTATTTGACCAAATTGGTGTTGTTGGGAGAGTAGAGGGATATCGCCAGGAAATCAGGAAGGAGCCGCTTGAAATATAGTTACATCGTAACAATCTCAGCCGAGATGGTGATTTAAAGTTAAGTCGAACCTGGCTCCCCGCAATTACCAAGAGAAAGGCTTCGACAGCCTCTGACATTATGTCACCGTACATACCACTGACAAATTAAGTAATGGTGACGTGATCTGTAATGACGTCATTGCCCGGTACGCGTGCGTCATCCACAGCTAATCTAACAAGACAGGATATTGCATCATTCACAGTTATAAGAAGGGTTAATACAACGATGTTTAGTGCAGCTACTAAAGAAACCACCAGTTGTAGTTAGCGGAACGTTAAGCAACCTAAAGTTTCATCTTTTACTTATTTGAAAAAAATAATTTTTATTTAGAAAAGAATCCTGATATACCAATGTAGTATGCAAAATAGTTATCTTAAAAATTTCTATGTAAAAAACGCTAAAGAAGAAAACATACAGTACGTACAAGCCGACCATTCTCCAGGCGTCATACAATAACAGTAGTCGTCGAAAGCTTGATTTTTTCACTAACTCATCTAAAAATGCGAAGAGCAATCCGATTTTTCCTCAAGAGTTATATTACAGACTGATGAAATTCAAAGTAACTTTCCACGGAAGACAAAAGATACTAATTCAATAAGCAGGTCGAACGGCCCAGTTCACAATGCGAGGAAGCTGTAGAATTTGGACGATGAGGTCGCGGGTTCAAGTCTCGTATTCAGACATTGTACGATCTTCAGGCCAAAGTCCCTGCCTTCCCGTTCTAAGACTTTAGGCCATGGTTTCCTCCTAAAATGTCAGGTCAAAACCACTCTCAAGGGAACCACTACAAGGTCGACATTCTCAAAAATTAGCGAGGAATTTAAGAATTTGCCTTCCTCACATTCATATGATCGTGCACCCCACTCTCGCGTTTTCTGTTATCTCATTTAATTCTTTACTCGGCACCCTCCATTTCTTCGCGGTTCACATCCTACGTTTCCTCTTCCAACTCCATTTCCGCAGATCATTCATAAAAAATCCTGATTTCCTGGTTGTCGGTAAACCTAGTTCCGGTGCATCTGCCACTCTACGTTAGTGTTCTCCTTGGGACTTTGTTTGAGCATTCTACTCGTCACCGCAGCTTCTTTTCTCTTATCACGTAAGGGGTCACTACTGGCGGCTTTTGCCATCGCCACGGCCTTTAAGATACCTTCTAACTGTTCGCTACCCCACCACAGATTTATTATCTTCCTGTGGATGCTGTCGACCGTTCTCTTCTTTCTCCCGGTGAGCGACGCTGCTGTCGGAAGTGAGGTTGACTGTTTCACCCTGAAGCGTAGCGGCCGTACCTACCAAGAGCAATTCCGCCATGTGCACCCGGTATCCGTCCTGGAGCTTTAGCACTTTCCTTCCGATCCCCACGTTGTGCCTTCATATGCCACCAAGCCTACTCCAACAGTAACTCTGGCTTTCGACGCGTCTGTGTACACCATCCTGTTGTCTTTTCCACTCCTGCTATTATCGCTCACGTTATTCCGCCGGGTGCGATCCTTATCCGTACGCTGTTTTCCCTCAAAATTTGCCGCCTTCGAATTTTCTCATCTCATATGCAGCTCCTGTGCTTCCAACCACAAAGGTGGGCACTCCGCCAGCACCACCAGTGCTGCGTCGGAAATCGTTCTATAGGCCTACGTTATGCCTAACAGAAACGTTTTTTGGCCGACCACAGTTTCTAGATACCCCCAGAATCTCTCACTCGCTCGCCCTAGATTTCGGCGCTGTATAAGACATCTGCCTCTACCACTTCCTCATATATGACCTAAGGATCTTTGGATCCGTCGCCCACGTTTTTCCCGCCACCACTCCGACCCTATGCGCCGCCCCTCTTATCTTGCTTAATTCGTATCTGATATGCTCCACCCAGAGTAGATCTGTGTCGAGCATCACTCCAAGATATTTCATTTTGGCTCCCGGCCTTATATTCAGACTTTTCGCGCCCAGAAACCATTAAAAGTTTAGAGCAGAGAACTATTAGTTTAAGAATAGTTAACACCTACCTCCCAATAATACCTCAGTTGGCACAACCACTGGAAGTCGTTAATACTTTTCACTTTGAGTTTGACAAGATCATCCAAAACATCTCTTGCATGTACGTCCAATACAACTAAAGCACCTGCAATAAAATATTGATGAGTTTGTTTACGTTTAAATGAGTATTTTGCAGGGTAAATAACTTTTCTTATAACCTTAACTTGAATTTCTACCTGAACTTCCTACAAAATGGGTTCATTGATCTCATTGACGATTTACCCTTAAACCTAAGACAAGATATGTATTTTATACAAGACGGTGCACCGGCACACTTCTCTGTTGAAGTGAAAAATTACCTAAATGAGAGGTATCCCCAAAGATGGATAGACCGTGACAGCCTAATTACCTTGTCAGCTTCTAGCCAGGATAAGAAACCACCAGTAACACAATAAACACTCGCAAAGAATTATGACAAAAATTGGTAAAAACTGTCAATATATTTAGAAATGAAGGAATATTATGTAAAGCTAGATAATATCATCTCATGCGTATATCAAAGTATATTGATGTTAATGGTGGCTATTATCACTATGTGGACATTTGTCGTATAATATTCAAGTACCTAATTGTCCATCTTGTTTCCTTAAAATAATAGCTGACAGTAATAAAATATAATTTTCTATTATTCGTTAAATTTTTTAGTTCGAAATAGTTTATTTTAATTATGCATTTTTCTCCTTGGCAATTAAAAATATGAGATGGGTTTTATAAAGGCCAGTTATTTATAATTGATATGTTATATCACCTACCAAGTTTAAAAATGTGGTTTATGTCCATATTTTTAATACCTGTCATTTCACAGCCAGTGCTAAATTCTTAAACGTCGCTAATAATTGAATCGGTGAGTTCCGAAACAGTATAAGTACCAAAACGGCAGTTTTTAGTTGACATATCCAAAGTATTTAAAATTTGTCCCTCTATCGATTGCGCAAAAGGGCAGTACTTTAAACCCTACCGTTATGTCGCTACGAATTAACATATTTATGGCGATGAGTTGAAGTCCTGTACTTATACTGTTCTTGGACTCAACTGTTCAACTCGACAGCTGTAAGTGTATGCATTCGAGATCCATAATATGAAAGATAATACTGGTGTCTTTTATACTTATCATGAAGGGCAAGCTCGAAAGGGACCAGATAAATATGTACCTCTCTAAGCAATTACATACAATCTCACATTTCCGCAGATCTTACCGAACTACACATCTCTTTCGATGTAGGTCCAGCACATAATTGTAATAATTCGTTTTCTTCTGGTACTACAGAGATCTCGGCGTGTCAAGAAAATATACCATTATTTTCCCGTGAGAGACAATTCATTTCTGCCCTGTGATAGGGACTTCGGAACATTCAAGAGATTAGTAAGGCGTCATGACCGGATTTACCAGAAAAGTATGAAGACATAATGTTAACTTGCAGAGGAAAAACCCGTTTAGTGTGAAGACCATAGCTTACAAAGACATTATCGATTTTAAAACTGGTGGCCCGACAGCTACAAAAGAAATACTACTGCTTTCATTTTTTTACAGAGATATTGCTTTTAAACAGTACTATAAGTCTTCTGCACATCCCGAAGTTGTATTTTCATGAATAAAAAAGCTAGGAAGTTTTTTTTGCTTATCTCAAAAGTAACTTTTTGGACTTATACTGTTTTTGAAATCACCAATTCAATTGCTCTAGCTACTTTTAAAATCGCAAATATTTTGAAAATGCCTGTTAGTACAATAAAAGATAATACTATTTTTTATTTAAAAGTTTCCTAGCGACTCTAACAAAACGCAGTGAGTATTTTTAAGATCTAAGGTGTATCGCAAGCAGCGTCCTTTATCTGCTAGAGTCCAAATTGGAAATAACTATTTCTTTAAAGCCATGGTAAACTTATTTATACCAGTTTCCACTACGTCTTACACTTTTCTAGATATTAAGAAAAGCAAAATTTAATTTCCCATTTTAACACCCTATATCTGTTTGGCTAAGGAATTTACTGCTTCTCTGGGTACCATTATTTTTTTAACCACTGTACATCTTGCAAACGACAGGAAAAAAGTATTACATTTGTGTATTACAGTAATAAATAAAAATGTGGAGTAAAAGAAAAGAAATAATATAGAAGGTGTGCCACTTAAAAAAGCACATGCTTAGTTTGTAGCTTAAAAAGGCGATGGTCATTTGTTTACCTGAAATGTACAATGTACATTAAACTCAAAAGTAAATGACCTACAACTTTTCTAATTCTTAACCGTAAACCAAAAAGATAAGGAGGGTGAAACTTTTTGTGGATCACCCTGTACATTCGTTTCAAGCAATTGAGTCATTTTACCTAAAGTGATTCGATTTTGAGTATTTAAAACTCCTCTCACTAAGTCGACGATCTTGGATATTTGTAAATTGCATTCATCTAAATACTTTTTCATAGCTTCTACACTAATTTGTATAGCCTTGTGTACATACAAGGTCCAGTAAGCCATTGAAATAGATTGAATCTGAAACAAAGGGCATGTAAATTTTAAAAGATAAATTAATTGGACAACTTAGTTTTATAATAGTAAATATTTATTAAGACCCAAGATCATTTCAAGGAAATATTAGATTAAAATCTAGCCACTCATGAAACAATCGCGCTTACATGACAATTGTTTACCATGCAACTTTCTAGCGAGCATATTTCAAGTTCTTTGTAAATCAATTTATTTTGGGTCTTTTGCTAAGCTGTAAACTCGCCAGAATTGGTGATTTAATAATGGAGCAAGGAGGCATGGTAACATTTCTGATGAAGTACGGTAATTCAGCCAAAGCGTACGACTGCTGTATATTTTGAAAATTGACCATATTTTAAAATTAAATGTTTGTCAGAGCAATTCAGCTGGGACATAGTATCCATCCGAGATGGCCCTAAAAGTGGACGACCTGTGGAGGCAAGAACCGAATACAGCTTCAAGAAAGTGGAAGAAATGGTGTCACAAAGTGGACGAATCCAAGTTTCGATTATCGTTCAAGAAACAGAAATCTACGAAGCATCCCCATTGATAACTTTTCATGAAGATTTGGGGATAAATAAATTGCCAGCGCGAATGTTGTACCCTGAACAAATATTGTGCTGGCACAAAATTATGCGACGATAGCTTGGAGTATGTAGCTAGTGACAATGTTGTCAAAATTGTAACGGACGATGAATTTTTCCACTGGGATGTCCAAATAAAACAGAAATCAATACAGCGGTTTCATAAAGGATATCCACTATTCAAAAACTAAAACATAAGCATCTGCAGTGAAGCTGATGACGACATTTTTTTAATGATGGGGTACCCTTTGGATGTAGTATAAGCAGAATGGGGCACAATCACTACAAATGTCATCAAAGAAACAACTAGAAATATAAAATCTGTTATACGCTAAAAGGGACACTCCTAATTAGACCAAAGCTTTATTGCTGTACAATTTTAGAGTTCACCAGGCTGTAAATTACCAACTGAGAGTTTGTTAAGCTGCGGTACCTTCCTTACAACACTGAACTAAATCCATCCCACATTTTTTAAGCCAAAGAAACACTTTCAAGGACATCGATTTAACTAAGATGAAACAAAAAGTTATTTACGATTTTTTGAGGAGTTACCATAGGAAATTACTTTTTGTGGGGTATTGTAAAAGGGTAGACTGTGCAGCTGTTAAATGTTTATACAAAAAAAAAATTCTCTAAATGTTTTCGTTCTTGGTTAGGTAGAGTACATTTGAAGCTTTCCTCGCATTTTAACAAGTACGCTTTTGCCAATAATGGTACTTACAGTTTGTCCAGCCCACTTTAGCACCCACTCGTGTCGTGGACAACGTGGGTAATCTTCTAAAGCCACCTTGACCATGTTATGCACCGACTTTTTCATATCAGTTTCTAATTCCACCAACCATTTTTCCACTTGACCTCTCGCTAAAGCCGTTTGTATAACATCTACTAGTGGCACTATTTCTCCTTCACTCGATTTCATCTCTGTCACATCCATCTCTTCTGTAAACGTCAACTTCGCAATGCCTTCGAAGCATTTCTTCAGATGAGGTTGTACTCTAAAATAAATTGTTAGTAGTGCAATATTGTACTCAGGCTGTTACACATAATATTATTGTGCCGCCACTGCTATGGTAATAGTTAATTAAAGTTAGAAAGTCAGTTCAGTTATTATTATTAGTGGGCGAAAAACAACAACCAATTGTGTAATTCTTCGCCTTCGGGCCAAGGGTTCGTTTGCCAAAAGTTGAGATTATTAGGTCTGATACGCCTTATGTGATTATAAGGAAACCTATCAATATCAGATGTTATACCGTATACAGGATGATTCATTAACAATGGGAAATCCGAAATCTGGAGATAGTACACGTCAAATTATCACTATTGACGCAAACATGCCTTATCCAAAAGTTGATAGTTTCGAAAGTACAGGGTGTTGAATGTTACAATCTTAATTGGTTTTTTGTCATTATTCAGAAAATATCTAGGTTAGAAACTTGAAAATTTGTGAAGTCATGTTTTTTTCAGGCGGCGAATAATATGCGTGTTGCAACTATTGTGTTGCTCATAGAAGGCGCCAATTACGACCAATTTCCCCGACATTTACAGTTGATTACTCTTTACCGTGTATGTCTAACATGAAACTTGATTCAAAACCTGAAAGAGCAATCAACTTTTAATTAATTATATATTCTTCTTTCATCTCGGTATATCCATCCGTTTTCCGGAAAAATCTATTTAACGAACATTATATTTTGATAATACGAGAAATTAAAATTGAAACAAACCAAATTTCATTTAGTAGGCTGTGTCTCATAAAATAAAATACCACCATTTTCGTCATATAAGCTGATAAATAATGACGAATACTGTCAACTGAATAATTATTTTGTGTAGTTTTACTTGTAGTAATTATTTGTGATAAAATTATGACAATAACCCGTAACGAGTTTTCGAATGAGAAAACGAGTGATATGATCTGTGTTTTTGCGCAAGAAAATTTCAATGGCCTTGCTTCAACTGGAAGATATTCCGAATTATATCCCAACCGAAGACAACCAAATACCAAACTTTCTAGAAATCTGTACAGTCGCCTAAGCGAAACAGGATATTTCCACCCGAAATGTAACAACAGCACTCCAAAAAGTATTTCAGTTAAGCAGTAACAGGAAGTTTTGGTTAGACTGACCGAAAATCCAGCTATAAATACTCGTCTTTTAAGTACTGCTACAGGCATAACTCAGTCTGCGAGTTGTAGATTTCTGAATAAGGACGAATTCTATCCCATCCATTTCACTCCTGTACCAAATTTTTTGCCTCAAGATATTTCTGCTCGTCTACGTTTTGCCCATTTTCTAGAATATCAGGAAACCAACGATCCTACTTTTTTGGAGAAAATCTTATTTGCTGTTTATTCGTTATGGTGTATTTAACTTGCGAAATAATTATTTATGAGACTCTGATGATCCCCGTGATGTAAAAGTAAAGCATTTAACCTGAATGTTTGGTGCGGTGTAACCGACAATTTTTTTGTTGGGCTTTGTGAAATGCCTCCCAATTTAAATAGCCAAGTGTATTTAATTTTTTTGTTATAAAATTTTACATCAGTGCTTGAAAAAGTTCTACTTTATTTAAGAAGAGACACAAGTTCATGCACGATGGAGCGCCACCGCATTATTCTCAGCCGGTGGGTGCATATTTAGATGCAGTTTCTTTGATTCATTGAATTGGCCCTGGAAGCATATTTGCTTGGTCACCCAAAGGTTCGGACTTTAATCCTCTCTATTTTTCTATTTGGCCTCAAATGAAAGATATAGTTGACAAAAAACTTTATGAGCAACGCGATATTTGCAACATGTATCTTTTTTGTCGACTAAAAAAACGTCACAAATTTTCAAAGTCCTTACCCAGATATTTTCAGGATAATGACAAAGAAAACAATTAAAATTTTAACTTTCAACACGCTGTATTTCCGATACTATCAACTTTTGGATGGGGCATGTTTGCGCCCATAGTCACAATTTGGCGTGTGGTATCTCCAGATTTCTGATTTCACATTGTTAATGAATCGCCTTGTATATTTATATTCCTATATATATATATATATATATATATATATATATATATATATATATATATATATATATATATATATATATATATATATATATATATATATATATATATATATATATATATATCTGTGTGTGTGTGTGTGTGTGTGTGTGTCTGTGTGTGTTACTATACAATATGTTGAAAAATATTTGTATAAAACTTGTAAAAAAACTTGACCTTCGCGTTTTTGCAACTATAAAAAGTATTCCATATTTTCAGCACAAGCCAAAAAGTTTTGTTTTTTTCAAATAGGCACGATAAAGACTTTCGAAGCGATTTGCCCCGCTACCCTAAAACTTTTTGTTGCTTCATTGCACTGGAAAATTCTTTCCGAAGACTTAAGGGTCAAGTTTTTCCATGCAGAATTGCAAATTTTCTTCCCAAAATGCGCTATATCTTTGAAACTCGTCAATTTATTTTTAAGGAAATTTAAGATTTGCAGGTGTAATGTGCCAAAATTTAGACTTGTTGAATAATCACCACCTCGAGTGTATCTCAAGGGTCAAATCTGTGGCCTCTTCTGCTTCTAATATTTATTAACTACCTGCCCAGGCTCTTCCGTGTGATCGGCTCCTCTTTGCGGTTGACCTTAAATTGTATGCACAGATTGGTTCTATTCAGTACCTTCTGTTGTGTCCTTCAGTCAGGTATTAACAGGATGTATGTTCGGCATTTGAAGAAATAGATAAATGAAATTATAATCCATGTTTTTCCGGTATGACATTTAACAGAATTTGTAAATGCCGCGAATGGTATTCGTTGTTGTTATAAAAGGACATTTCTGTGCAATGTAAATTTAAATAGAACAAACAGAGATGGATGTATTAAATGATTTGGTCGTTGTCAGTGTTTCTAACCTACGGAATGTCACAGACTTGAGTAACTTTTGGCATTACATTAATAGAAAAATTCAGATGAGGGAGTGCATTGTTTATAAAAATCAGCTACTTAAATTCAAGATAAATAAGTTTAAGCAGGTCCAGTGATATGCTGGCTGGGAGTTGCGTTATTTATAACAAAACTTATGGAGATTCGCTATTATAACGCACTCACGACTTTTTTAATTTATTATTAGAAAATAGATTAACCAAACATTTTCTAAGGAATCATGTTAGCTATGGATAAAATGGCAGATTTTTTTTTCACACGATTAAAAGGTTTTCATTTGTTTTTCAGTTTTTGTATAAATGAATAGATAAATTTTAATTGCAGACATTTTTGTGACGTATAATTATTAAAAAGGTTTTTTGAATATGTACGTGATGTGTACATACATAAAAAATCGTTTCACTGAAACTATCGGCAATTCTAAAAACAAATCTAATTAGATTAAGATGGGTAGCCTTGGTGGCCTAGTTATAAGACGTGTGGCTATGAACATAAAGATCGTGGGTTTTAATTAATTGCAATTTTGAGCACCACTATAAATTAGCCACCAAAAAAGGAGTAAGATTGTGTTTGAGCAATTTAAATAATGATAACAAATAGATTTTATTATATGACAAAGAAACACTTTTAACGTGTTACGTGGTAAGCCAATATATCACAAATAAAAACCTCTCGGCAAATAAATCGAGCAAAAAGCAGTGGCAGCGTCGGCGTATATAATTGTGCTAATTAACTATATAAAGTATCAACTAGAATACATTTTTATTATATGTGCTAAAGATGAGGTTTGTTATATCTTACCTCGTTGGATCCTTAGTTTCTGATAAGATTTCTAACAGTTCATCGTTAGACAAGAAGAAGAATCTTGGGAAAAATAACCTTTTCTTTTCCAAATAATCATTTAATCCCTTCTGTATCATTTCCAAGAGGTTGTTACATTTCTTCAACCTCTCTGCCATCTTGTCAATTTCCACAACAGCTAGGACTTTTACATCGGAGTATACTGTTTTCATCAAATCTCTCCAGATCTGATTATAAAATAATGAACTAGACAAAACTTATTTTTTATTATCATACTATACCTTATCAACAGCGCTAAATCGTCGTCCTTCCTCTGGCATTTGCTGCTGAATATCGGGAGACGAAAATATGGGCTCCAAATACATCCATGTTGCTTGAACTTTGAGCCATTCGTCTAAAATCTCTTGCAACAACTGCAGCTTTGCTTCCCAGGCTCTAAAATGAGTAATTTTCTCAGTTTTCGTTTAAAGGTATCAAGAAAAGTACATAATTAGCTACTTGTAGGAAAAATGACAAATTTGTAATTTGTTAAAATGACGAACGGTCTAATACTGTTTTGATGATCCAACCACATCAGGTATAATCATGTACCAATGTTATACCACACATTTAGCCACAATCTTTTGTGTCGAAAAACGTGAATAACATTCTAAAATAATTCAGAAAATTGAGGGGGTTATGTCCTAAGAAAGGCTGACAAACAACTCCTCCGTATGGTATATAGATGGGTCTAAACAAATGGAGAGGGCATGGCTAGGAATAAGAAGAGCTAACTTCAGACTCGCTAAGTCTCTAGGAGAAACTTTCACCATCTTCCAAGCAGAAATGCTTGCTTTAAATCTCTGTGTACAGGAGTGCATACGAGAAAGGCTCAGAAATAGAGAGATTTATTTCAGCTGGTTAGACTGTACTACTACTAAGACTCTGGAATCATTTAAAACTAAGTCTAAACTGACATGGGACTGCAAAAAATCTTTGAAGCAAGTGGCTACGAACAACAAAGTACCCTCGATGTGGGTACTAGGGCATCAAGGCATTAAAACTAATGAGGAAGCCGATAGTCTTGCAAAAAGGGCCTTAGCAACACTATTCTATGGTCCGGAGCCCTGCTGTGGCCTAATAAAAGCCATGTAAGACATGAACTTGATACTTAGGAGAGGAACCAAATGCTGTGATACTGGAGAAAACCACATGCTTTAGGCAGGAAAAACGGTTCATAACCATACTAACAGAGAGGTCTGAACTGCTTCTTGAATTAAACAGGAGCCACTTGGAAATAATCACACGACGCTCCCCGGTAAGGTATTACCTTACGAAGATGGGTAAGGTAGACTGCAGATACTGCACTGAAGCAACAGAACATATGCTATACGACTGCATGACTCTAGGAAATAGATAAAATAGCTCCCAAAAAGATAGTAGACTACATGAAAAGGGTAAAGATTTTTAGGCAACTATTGGTAAATGGATTCATGCGCAAAAAAAAATCATTGGAATCGCAGCGTTGAGAGGACCCAGGCCTATACGACTCATTAGGCAGTCTACAAATCTACAATGTCTCAAACTTGTTAACTTTTAAACTACTGAGTGTTAGAGTTTTTAAAAATAATTCTTCTTTTATATTTATAATAACTTGAATAAAACCCTTCATATCTTTGTGAAATTCAATATACACCTTATATGCATTGAAGGGCATTTTCTGATGTACAACGATTGTTTACCTTCTACCGGTGCGGTACGTGCAGAAATTGTCCTAAAGATTTCTGAAGAAAAAGTTGTATACGACTACTTTTTCAGAAAAAATATTATCCCTATTCATTTCTGATTAAACTTTTTCTCTTAATTTCATTTTATCTGACGCAAGATTTTACAAAAAAATAAAATAAAAATCATATGTTCAGGCACCTGGTGGTCTTGAACAGATAGCTGAATTTTGAGAGGAGCTGAATTTATAAAAATAACCTGTTGACAGTTAAACGTTCTCTAATGAATAAGATAAATTAACAATATGAAATCATTCTTGAAAATGGACACTTTCGACAATGATATATGACTTAGATCTCCGCCTCATTGATCCTCAAATCTCTTCGAATATCCTAGGCGTAGCTCTGATAGGTTTCGGACGATGCGATAGTTCGATCGCGCAGGTCTTCAGTATGTACAACAGGAGTAGTATAAATCAAGGACTTGATGTGGCCCTAAATGCAAAAATCCAAGGGATTTAAACCTGGAAACCGCGCGGGCCAAGATTGAGGTGATTCTCGCTTTATTCAGTGATAGGGATACACAACGCCCAACTGCTGACGACCGGCTATGCTAAAATGTACGGAAGCACCGTCATGCATAAACCAAATTCTTCTTCATTGAATCGGAACATATTTAAATAATTCTGGAAGCACTCTATAGAAAATGGCAATATGAGTCACCATTAAACCTTAATGGTGCAAAGTGCGATCCAATTAAAAAGTACACAAGGATCCCACTCCATGCGTCCAAGGAAGAGAATATTGGTTCTTGCCTGTCACAATAGCATGTGAGTTGTTTTAGACCAATAAGTGATTGTTATGGAAGTTTATGATACCTTCCCCTGAAAAACTCGCCTCATCGGTGAATATTACGTTCGCCACAAATTGTGAATTTCGCGTAAGCTTTCCAGAAAGCCAAAGACAGAAGAGGCTTACTTGCTTACTTACGTGGCAAAATTGATGTATTTATTATTGTAGGTCCCTTCGCTTTTGCCGAGACGTAGGTAAGAAAATGCGACCATACTGTGGTGAGGTATTTGACGCTGTGGATACCTTTTAGTGTAGAGACGCTACCAATGCATTTACATTATCGCGACCATACTCTAAATGGATATCGGTCATCACATCATTAGTGTAAACCATTGTAATAAAAAGTATTGCCTGCAACTTTGCCTGTAATTTGAAACCTAACAAAGTTAGGGTTAAGGTTGTTTTTGTTCACATGCGTCTTGTTTTGTGCTTTGTACCATCCACATTATAAACCACTGGTGGTCTTATGGATCTGTCAAGCCGAGAAAATGGTCCAGAAAATGTTGAATGCCATTGTATCAAAACTCTACATTCCCCATTCTCACAACATCAACGGTTCTTCGAGTTTTTAATAAAGTTCTACTATCGATTGGTAAACTCATACCATTTGAATTCAGTATCTACAATAGATGTGTAAATACGCTGTGGCTTATTTTATGACAATAATACCATGTCTTATTACGTTATTGCGATAGGGAAATCTGATAAACGATAGTATACTGTTCTTGAACCTTACCATAAAAATTTTTGCCATCTTTAGGAGGGATGATACAGGCACCCTCATCACAGAAATTGAAACTTATTTGACGTTCCGTTTGAGAATTAACTCTCCTCATATATGGTCAGTGATTCACTGACGTTTGTTAATAATAACGGCGTGTTCACAGCAGCATCATACTGTTTCAAACTGCTATTTTTGTCTGTTTCACTTCTCACCTTTCTGCATAATGCTATAATATCTGTAAAGTCTTGTTTGTTGGTCAAGTGACTTATTCTTATTGCCGTATTACATTATTATTAGACCATACACATTACACACTCTGCTATCCTATTTTGGTGAATCCTACTCCAAACTGTTTTTTTAATGTGCCATTTCTGTAGATGTATATTATCGACGCCGTTATCTCCGCTGTGGGGTAAATTTTTAAAATTAATTTATTGCTATTTTTGCAGCCATCGTGCCAATTTTTTACAGAATTATTAGTTTAGTATGTAGAAAAATAAATTAGAATACAAATTTGAGCACATTGGGAGTAATGATGTGGAATTTTGAATATTGTGGTATACAATTTTTATTTTAAAAAAAACTGAAAATTTTGAAGGCGCCCACAAATGGTTATCATTTAACAGTAATCTTGTACGATTGGCTATCCCGCTCGGAAGGTCACAGTCCATTTGTGTTTCGGGAATCGATCGGAGCGTGTACGCGCGCGTATTCATTTACAGTTGTAGTTTTTAATTATCTTCCTTGAAAGTTACCTAAAAGTGTTTTAATTTATCATTTTAAAGACCGTATTGCATCAAACATTGGATATATCTGGTCAATTTTTGTTAAAAACAATAAAAATCGTTTACTTTGGCATTCTTCAAAGATATGTTATTCATTGTTACCTAATTTAATTTAATTTGACACTATAAACTTGATTGCAAGTTTTCACATTAGGTATTCATGAAGTAAAGTGAAAAATGCTGTTTGTTCCAATATAGCTCACGGCAAACCAAGTTTGACAAAACCGATCGAGTCCTACCGTGTTTTTCATGATGAATAAGAAAAGAAATATTATTTTACTGAAAGCAACCCATATGTTTCTTTTTCTTTACTACAGTTGCAAAAAATATATAATTGAGAAAATCATTATAGGTCAACTCATAATAATGTTAAAAAACAGTATCAGTTTGTAGTGCCATCAAAAAAGATTTTTAAAGAAAAAGAAACAGAAACCATTCGACCAACAAAATATTTTCGTTAAAACGCACGAGCTTAAATCTATGATCAAAGCGTCTTACAAGGTTTCTTTGCTTTTACGAAAAACAAGAATCCTTTTTCTGATTGAAAAATAGTTAAAGAGGCTTTGTCAAACTTTGCACAAAATTGTAATGACCGAAACGTCAAACCTAAAGCCGGCAGTCTTTCATTTTCACGAAACACTGTTACGAGACGGGTGGAGATGTTATTTGGTGTCAGCGATTGGATCTAAGATATCGTAACAAAGTGCAAATACTTTTCGTTGGCATTAGATGAAACTTGAAATTTAACGAATAGATTTCAGTTGGCTATTTTTGTGCATTGCCTTGATCAACATTTGACACGTATTTTAATATTTACTAGAATTTTCTCTGGTACCGGAAACTACAATTCAAGAAAAAGGAATTTTAATCAAAATTAAGCAATCCGTTGAAGAAAGTGGTTTACCATGAGTCAATATAATCTATTTGCACTGATGGTGAATGATCGGGAAAAACAATGGTTGCGTAGCTTTGTTACCAGATAACCTAGATCCGAAAAATATTTTCGTATCATTGCATCATCCACCAAGAAGCGTTGTGTGCAAGACATGAAGTTGGATGATATTATGGACCCGGTAGTACGCTGGATAAATTACATATGTGCAAAAGCTCTTCACGGACGTCAATTCATGGTTTATTTGAAGGAGAAATTAGCGAAGATGGAGAGTTGCAACTGTACTGTGCTGTGCAAGGGCTTTCAAGGGCCAACATTTTGAAACATTTCTTCAACTTGAGAGAACAGGTGCTGGAGTTTTAAGAGAAAAACGAGGCGTTACCTTTGGAAACTGATTTACTGAAGAATAAATCCTGGCTGAGTGATCTTGCATTTCTTATTGCCATTACCAATGACCTCAATATTTTAAATCTCAAATTGCAAGGCAAAGATTGTTCACTTTCGACTATGTTTCCTTTTATAAGCGGAGTGAAATCTAAATTAAGTCTGTTTTTAATTAATTTATCCAACGATAATATTGACATTTTTCCATACTCAAAGATTTAAAAGATAAGCTTAATATAATCACTATGAATTGTACTGAACAAAAATATGAAATTAGGCGCTTATTACAGTCATTTGAGAGCAGATTCCAGGACTTTAAAGGTAGAAAACAAAATTTACAAATTTCTACAATCAGTCTCACTGAAATACTCAATTATCCTGCCAGTATTCGGTTGCAATTGACTGAACTGCAAATCATTCTTCACTACAAACTTTTTTGCAGAAAACTTTTTTTCAGGGTCACAAACTTCTTTAGAAGAATTTGGAAATTTCTGGAAGTTGGTGCCAAAAGAATACTTTCCTGCAATAACTGACCTGGTCTTTCAATTTATAAGTAGTTTCGGATCGACATATTTTTGAGAAAAGATTTTTTGAATGCTAATTATTTAAAAAATAAATACCGCACATCCTGAGAAACATACCGGGTGGAACTCAAAAATAGCTTACTCCCTCTAGAATCTTTATTTATTAAGATGATTTAACGAAATTCGGGAGTTAGCTATTAGATATGTAACTGCATTTATTGACATTACAAAATAGTTTTGATCTCATCTGGTTAGACCGGTGGTGACTTTAACTTTCAACTTTCGAATTTCGAACAGAACACTGGTATATTTTTGCAAATTTAGATTCAGTGGAACATTCCAGGTACGTTGCTATGTTTTGGTTATCTTCTGAAATATCATTGTCAAAAATTGAGCCTATATGTTCATTTTGAAGATTATAAGAAACTATGTAAACATGGAGTAAGCCAAATTATATTTTTCTGGCGGGCTATGGAAGATAATGAAACTTTTCAGGCATATTCAAAAACTCTGGATTCAAAATGATAGAATTTTTTTCACATTGACATTTCAGAAATTGACGTAAACCTAGTAACATTCTTAAATCAAAATTTGAAAGAATATACGGTGTTCCGTTTTAAATTCGAAAGTTGAGGTCATTTTTGGTCTAACCAGATGTGATAAAGATTGTTTTGTAATGTATAAAATACAGTTGCATGTTTAATAGCTGACTCTTTAATTTTGTGAAATTATCCTAATCAATGAAGACTCTAGAGGGGGCAGGCCACTGAGTTCTAGCCGATATTTCTGATTTGTTGTTACTACCATCATCTGATCCGATGCCTAACGTGGGAAAATTATTAGGACAAAAACAATGTCATAAATCACATTGATTGTACCAATTACTTAGATTTTGATTTTAGTTACATACAATTGAATTTCGTTATCTGGCAGAAGATGCTATTTATTTTATTATTTTAATAAACGACAATTAAATTTCAGCATGTTCCATTTATTTTGTTGCAAAAGACTTTATTTAAGCTTATTTAAAAGTAACAAAAATAGGAACTGTCAATGGTCAGTGGCCCGCCACTCATTTTTGAATCGTCAATTTAACCCCACTGTTGAAATGATTGAGCAGCCTTGCCTTAGACCACTGCTACTGTGGATGATGATGTGATGAATGGGAACCCACTTTGCTAATTCAAATCGCACCACCGAAAATATTTTATTGCCGATAATGGGATTTTAACCAGCGGAATGGAAACAGTTGTTACAATTATTTAGGGACTGTCTGCATAAAAATCAAATTGAACCTTAAGATTTTCTATTTATCAAATTTTTATATTTAGATTTGTTACCAAAAACTGACTAAATCATTTATGACTAATTGCATACCACTAAAATAACGACTAAACTAAGAAACAATAAAAATCAGAATGTTTAACAACATACAGCATTTGCACTTCGAATGGTTTAATGTATGGCGAGTTTTTCATGGTCTGAGTTTTTACAATATGATCATCCAACAGAACTTGGATGTCGTCCACAGCTGACAGAATATAGGTACCAGTGTCCCTGAAATATATACAATTAGTTCTTTAGTATGCTATTAAAATTTCATTCACATTCACCTATAGACGAGGACAGTAAATTCCATATCCTGCCACTCGTTGAGCATTTTAAAGAGATTTTTCTCTAAATTATTTTCTTTGGTCGCAGCCTCAGAAATACTCTCGAATTTATCGATGTATTCGTCCAAGCCGTAATCGATGATTTTCTCTAAAGTGAGATCGGCGTCTACCTTAATGGGGAAGCCGACTATTTCTGATACCTTCTCCCAATGGCGATCCTTCATTCCAGGATTTCCAAGTGTTTGGATGATAGGCATATGCTCTTTGAATTCTTCTATTTGTTGTCGAACCTAAAAAAAACAACATTCTGCGAATTTCTTTTACTTGGATGCATGTCGATAAGAGGTTTAAATTTCCAGAAATAAATTGACTAACACTAAAACACTTGCCACAAATTTATTTGATGACCATAACAGCTGTTCTGCCACTTTGCCGGTTTATCAGATTCTGAGAGTGAGTTATAAGAATACATTGTGCAGCATGTCTGGTTGAAAACAACACTAAAACATGGCCCCTGTTTTTCAATGTCCCCATAAAAGAAACGCTAACGTATTTAGACTATTTGTTAGAAATGAACAACGTAGATGAAGTGGTTTGCAAAGAACATATAAATTTAACAAAGCTTTGCATGAATCAGAATATTTCTCAATTTAATAATTAATTTTTGGAATAGATCCGTAACATAGTAATGGGCAATCCCCTTTCACCATTCATTACAAGCCTGTTCATGAGTAGATTTGAAACCGACTTAGCGAATGAAAATGACAATGTCAGCTTCTTCGCTTTAAAAACAGGGACGGTAGAAAGTCTTAGGCATTATAATGTAAAACCAAAGTCGAAAACGGCTAGACGCAGGTATAGAAAGTGCCACTAAGAGTCACACAAAAGAGGTTTCGACTTCAAAAATTCAAAAAAAAAAACCTATATCAATCTATAGGTAAGTTAATATCTTCGCGAGTTTTTCCCTATTAAAATATTTTATTAGATCGATTTTATTACCTCATGGTCCTTGCAACTTTACAGATTTCAATTATTATTGGGAGGTCAATCTACCTGATGGTGGATCTCATTCAATCACCCTCTACGCTACACAATGTATCCCTTAATTTACTTATATCCGCTATTTCATGAAGCCAAAAACGGGCAAAACAGTTGATATGGCATTAAATAAATTTATAGAAACAAAAACAAATATTTTCTTTTAACCAATTTAACATATTTTTTCACCAAGTTTCCTTCGATTCGGGCAATTATTTTCTAGAAAAAAATTAA
This sequence comes from Tillus elongatus, assembly GCA_964006375.1. NCBI lineage: Eukaryota > Metazoa > Arthropoda > Insecta > Coleoptera > Cleridae > Tillus > Tillus elongatus. The sequence goes on from OZ023265.1 coordinate 117,633,544, forward strand.
AAATAAAAGCGATGTAGTTTTCTTTACCGTTGTAGCCAAACCTTGCGTTGCAGGCCTATCAACAAATACTTTCTCTAGCTTATAGATATTTCTGTAATACTGCCCGACGTCCTGCTCTATCTCTTCGGGATCATGGGAACCAACTTGAGATTTCATCCACAATTCGTGTTTGGTCAAGAAATCCACAGCGTTGTCGTAGAGCTTTTTATAAGGAGCAAGCTTCTCATGAGTCTTCTTTCTTAACGGATATTGTGAAAGTTCAAAACCAAACGCTGCTTCCTCTTCATTGAATGCATCGATTTTCTCCATGGCCGCTATCAGTCTATAATAACGTCACAATATTAGGAAAAATATATAAGCGGTTCTTAACAGCAAAACCTATTATCCAATTGGGTGGCTTTCTTGTGATAACGTGCCAAGTCCTCCACACTGCCGTTATATTGCAAGTCATCTACAAACTTGGCGTACATTTCAAGATCATCCTGAAATTTCTGAATACGGGATGCTAACGAATTTTGAAATTCCTCCATCTTTTGAGCAACAAGTTGCCGATGCTCTTCAATGACTTTCGGCATACGCAAATACCTTTATGTAAATAAGAAAAGCATGGATTAGTAATAAAACAAGGTAGTTATACAAAAGTGTTGATAAATCTGATTATGTAAACAGAGAGGATTCTTAAGTTGAAAATGTTGCACTGTAAATATAAGCCTAAATAAAATCGTTAGTGAAAAATTTTGCTAGTCAGTCTACAATATATTTACGACGTTATACAGAGAATCCGGTCAAATAGCGGATAATCCTAAAGCCGGTGATGAGTCATGGGTCATTATATAAACACAATATAGCCTAAATAAAAGTCACGGTTTTCGAGTTTATTATTTTTTTTAATTTTACACAACTGCATTTCTTTTCTGAAATGATGGTCTTAGTAAAATTATCAGGGTTTACGAGTTTTTTCCAAAAACTCCTACTCTACTCCACAATTTTTCATGACATTTGTACAAATGGTACAATTTCTGAGTTCTGATAATATATAATAATTATAATAAATATATTGTCAGACAAGTGATAGAAGTTTTTGTAGGTAGTTGTATTTTTTTAGATTTTTTTTTTTCTAAAATATGTGCCAAATTAAATATTTGTACCAAGCAAACTGTGGCAGTTGGTTTAAAAGCTAGCTTCACATATCTCTTCTAAAATAGAAAGATAATGCTATTAAACTGCCAAATGGGCTTACACAGATTTTGTGCAGCAAAATGAAATAAATTACATTCAAACACAGCGCCCATGGTAACATCACCTAGGTACTATTTAGTATCCACATTGTTAACAAAGGCAAAGACTTTGGTGAATTGGTGATTTGTAACATTGACAATCTACAATGAAATTCAACAAGCTCTAGACTTCACAAAGAACAGGGATAGAACGATAATAATGGGAGACTTCAACGCAAAAATTGGAAAGGGGAAAGTAGAAGATATCATTGGTGATTTTGGGTTGGGCACAAGAAATGAAAGGGGGGATAGATTGACACAGTTATGTCAAGAACAAGATAAGGTAATTACAAACACATACTCTAAACTGAGAAGCCTTGTTTGCCTTTAATGTGTTAACTCAAAGATGCATGGACATCAATCAACCGTTGTATGTCTGTTTTCTTGACTACAACAAAGCATTTGATAGAGTCCGCCACAACCACCTTATTTAATTGCTTACAAGAAAAAATGTAGACATGAAAGATATTAGAATAATAAATAATTTATACTACAGCCAGACGGCCAATATCAAAGTGGATAATGAACTCTCAGAAGAAGTAAAAATAAAACGTGGTGTAAGGCAAGGATGTGTAGTATCGCCGCTCTTATTTAATCTTTACTCGGAAGAAATCATTCAGAGAGCGCTGGAGGAAACAACAATAGGAGTAAAGGTTAATGGAATACCCATTAACAATATCCGGTATGCAGACGACACCATACTCATTGCCGAAATAATAGAAGATTTACAGAGCTTAGTAGAGCAAGTACTGACGAGTAGCGAGGAGAGCGGACTTACTTTAAATATCAAAAAGACCAAATTTATGACCATTACAAAATCAGTTCAGCAACAGGAAAACCAATGGATCAACGGAGAACTAGTAGAGAAAGGCGGTAAGTACAAATACTTTAGAACAACTGTCAATGAAAATAATGAGCACACTGAAGAAACTAAATCAATAATTGGACAATCCAGAACCACATTTAACAGAATGAGAAGCGTGTTATGCAGTAGAGATCTTAACTTACAACTTTGAGTCAGAATATTGAGGTGCTACGTTTTCTCGGTGTTGCTATATGGGATGGAATCCTGGACGTTAAAGAAAGATAAGTGATCGACTGGAAGCATTTGAAATGTGGTCATATAGAAGGATCTTAAGGATAAGTTGGGTAGACATGGTAACAAATAAGGAGGTACTGGGAAGAATGAGAAAAGAAAAGGAAATATTGAACACAATTAAAATAAGGAAGCTGCAATATCTGGGCCACGTGATGAGATGGGAGAAATGTGTATTCTTACAGAATATTATACAGGGAAAGACACAGGGAAAAAGAAGCAGGGGAAGAAGACGCATTTCTTGGTTAAATAACCTGAGAAAATGGAAGACTGTAGTTCCGTTGAGTTGTTCAGAGCTGCAGCATCAAAAGTGAGAATAGCCATGATGATAGCCAACCTTCTAAGAGATGGCACTTGAAGAATAAGAATAACATTGATGATTAGGCACTCCTTTGGATTTGTTTACCCTCTTGGTACTGTAATGCAATGCCGTTAATGATGTACACACTTCTCCAGTATGCAAATATGCATTACATTTTTGAAGAACGTAGAATGTTTCTGCAGCTTCTGAACAGTGCTTGAAAAGATACCCGACGAACATCACCCCAATTATCGCATTTCTTTTGCATAACGCATATGGTGGGGGCGATTTCCTGTGGCCTTGGGGCTATCAGTAAAGGAGATGGATCACCTCAGACTAATAAATTTTGATGCAATATACCTAATGGATAATATTGACCAAATTGTAAATTACTTCAATGAGAATTTTATCAGTTTATTCAACATACATGCACCTTTTAAGACCATCCGTGTTACTAGCCCCCCTGCACTATGACTTACAGACAACTTAAGGCTTATGATGCGTCTTGGAGACTCCTTTTATTCTAAGTATAAAAAAAGAGAGATGTTGCCCTTAATGATTACAAGTTCATGAGGAACTTCGTAAATTCGTGCATTAGGGCAGAAAAGAAGGCGTACTTAAAATATAAGTTTGATAGTGATCCCAAAAACTTCTGGGGGACTTTAAGGCTCTACATGTCCGCGCCGATGACGTCAACCCTTGTTCAAAATTGGGTACATCAGACGAGTTTAACGAATTTTTTATTAATGAAATTCCTGGCCCTAGAGCAGCTGAGATTGTTATTGGTAGTTTTTATAAAGATAAATGTTTGTCAGGCTTCAGTGAAGAATTTGTACTAGTTGAGTCGTCTATAGACAAAGTCGAGTCTTTCTTGGAGTCACTGAAGTCTAACGCGAGGGGTGCAGATGGTATAGATATAAAAATGCTGCAATTGCTTATGCCATATATAGGTCAACATATAGTCTTTATAGTTAATTTCTGCCTGCGAAACGGAACGTTTCCGAAGGCTTGGAAACATGCACCCGTTCTGCCATTGCTTAAAAAGACGAGTGCTGTTGACTTGTGTGTTTTTCGTCCTATCAGCTTTCTGCCAACATTATCTAAGATTTTGGAAAATATAGTTAAGTTTCAGCTTTCCAAGTACTTTTGGCCATAATATTCGTCCGCCAACACATTCTGGATTTAGGGGGCATCGCAGTACTGTTACTGCGCTTTTGCACGTCACAGACGACTAGTATAGAGCGGCTTATAAGGGTGGACATTTCTGTTTAATACTGTTAGATTACAGCAAGGCTTCCGATACCATAGATCATAAATCCCTTTTAACTAAGTTGAAATATTTTGGTTTTAATGCTCTTGCACTGAACTTTTTCACTAGCCATCTTACCAATATAACTCAGACGGTAGTGGTAGACTCGTGTGTTTCTAGTCATATTCCCCTAACCAGAGGCGGTCCTCAGGGCAGTATTTTGGGTCCATTGTTGTTTTCTGTTTATACAACCAATTTTTCTAGCTTTCTAAAGCATTGTGATTTCCACGGAAATGCCGATGACTTTCAGATATACTGTCATTTTACTTCTGAAAGAATGTTACTGGCAGTTGAGGACATTAATACGGATCTTCGATCGATGTCTCAGGTTTCTAAGGCACACGGCCTTATTTTAAACGAAAATAAAACTAAGTTGTTGGTATTGGGCAAACAGATAGCTTTAGTTGCTGGCCATGCGTCATTCTCACTGGTGCTTAGTGGAAGTGTTTTACGTCCCTCAGACAGTTGTCTCTTCTTGGACCCTGATTTAAGATTTATGGGGCACGTGAGTAATCTTATTAGACACTCGTTTGGCATACTGAAATCTCTTTATATCCATAAGGACGTATCGAATAGTGTGGTGAAGCTGAAATTGTGTGAGGCCTTATACTTAACTACATATCATACTGTGACACAATTTACTGGCCAGCCATTCTTGCATCCGATAGGGTCAACCTGCAGAGGCTTCAGAATGCTTGCTTCAGATTATGCTATAGTTTGTGAAAGCTTGATTGCATTTCCTATAGAAACAGGCTATCTGGTTGGAAACCTTTGGATGAGAGATGCAAATTGCATATGGCGTGTATGGTTTTTAGGTTAACCAATGTTGGGGTGCCTACTTACTTGCACAATACATTGGTTAAAGGTTGTGATAGGCATTCCAGGGTGACTCGTTTTCGTGGTTTGTATGTGATCCATAAGCATCGTACGTCAATGTTTATGCGATCGTTTAGTTATAACGCTCCAAAGGTTTATAACAGTCCGCTACAGGAAGTGAAATCCGCAACCAGTGTTGGGGCTTTTAACAAAAAACTCAAGACTGTTGAGTTTTGATGTGTCCTGTGTGCGGTTTGATTCTTTAGACGTGCTACCGGGCTTTCTGTTTTGACCTCATGTTTTGTGGCTTTGTCGGATTTTATGTTTTGTATCCTTTTGGACTGCGTCCTGGATTGTTAGATGGATTTTTGTTTGGTTTGTATATGTTCATTCCGCATTTATCTTAGCATTATTTTATTTTAGACTTAGTGCATGTTATAGTTATACTTGTGTGTAATTTAGCTTTAGTTTTAGTTTAATTACAAAATGGTTAGATGGAAAAGCAGCTTTGCTGAATCTCGCCATTTTTCTTTCTTTCTTGGAGCTAACATAATAATCATAGTTGCAAATTATGTATGTGATTTATTATTAAAAAGCAAGAAAAACTTGGTAAACGCTGGTGAGGTACTTAGCAGGTTCTGGTTGCATTGCATTTAATTGTGGAGTATTTCCTCTCCAGTGGAACCTTTTAAGGGTTCAGATTTCGATGAAAGCTTTAAACCCAGTAAAAACTCTGCAGAAAGTTCTAAAGAAGAGCAAGTAATTTCTTAGGTTAAGGTTTTCTCTTTGAAGTAAAACCTGTTAAGTGAACTCACATAACCAGTTTTACCTGTGGATTTTAAGAGGCACTTACCAAATTTTGCAAAATCTATTTTGATATTGCAGACCAGTAATACAGCAAATTTAGGGAGAAAAAGAAAGCGACGTACAAACCAACAACAAAAGAACAGAGAGCCTGAAAGAAGAAAATGTTATAGAACTTACAGAGGAACGACGAAAAAGTAAAAGAAAGCACTATTGGTCCACATTGCCTATGCAAGAAAAATGTTTTGACCCGTTATCAGAGGAAGAACATAAGATGGTATTTTTAAAATGTGGGAACTAGGGTGTGATGTTCAAACCGTGTACCTACAAGACTGCATTAGGAAGAAGCGTATAAAACGAAAATATAGGAATCAAAACGCCAAAAGAACTGCCACCATTGATTATCACGTTCAGTGAAGCAATGGCAGGTTAAAGGTTTGCAAAAATCCTTTCATATCACCAAATGGTATATAGAGAAGTCGTGTAGAATATATTGTAAGCAAACTGAAAGATAATGTTGGTTTTTATGAAACATACCAAAGAGGGAAGCATTAAAACCACGAAAAGAAATATTCAACTAGTGATATTGTTGTAGCTCATCATTCCATCTATTCCCTACTATGATATGGTAGCCGCTACAACTGAAATTAAAATATTAACGTAAAGTATGGGTGTGGAATACAACACAGAACTTTTGTATGAAATATACAAGCTGAGTTGACAGGAACCAAATTAGTTTTATATATCTTTAGACAAGTTTCGAATGATTTTCTCATAGGACTACCAAATACCGTTTAAAACTCCCAAATCCGATATTGGTGCAAAATGCCACGAATTGGTTATAAATGAAAAACTGGCCCATGATAGTGGAAAAGCACAGCGCTTCAACGAGCTATAAGATGAAAAAACCTCCATTTAAAGAAGACCGAAGCTGCAAGCGATATTTTGCAACAACTCAAAAGAAATAACAAGCAAGCTATGACGACACCAAATCAGTTGCAACTAGTCCTTGCCTTTATACTAAAAAGCTCTGGTGCTACAACTTTACCATTGATTATTGCAATGACGAACTAGGCCACTTTTTTGTGGAATGGATCAATAGCCAAAAGAGGTTCTAATTAGATTGCCAGATGTCTCAAAAATATTTTGAGGATTTTGATGTCCAAGGAAATTATTTATATGTCGTTTCCGACAACTGTTGCTGATCAAATAAAAACTGGAGAGTTGTTCGATTCTGGCTATAACTTCTATTCATTGGAAGATTTCAAAATATTATCCCTGTGTTTTCCGTAATGGGTCATCCGCCAGTCAATATGCGGAGAGGGGGTAAAATTATATTAAACTCTGACCCCGTGTCCTAATGGGCTCACTAGTCTTTTTATAAAATATATTTTGCCTTAGAGATCGTCTGCGGCCTTGCCGCCCTGATAGCACCGCAGCCTTTGGCTTATTGTGCATGCCCTTTGTCTTTTCTATTCCAACCATTCCAAAATCACTGTGCCTTGAACTAGTCTGCACAGCCATTGGTAGGGTGAAGTTTTATATTGCTCTGTCTCCGGTCTAGGCTGTCCGTAGATCAGTTGTCTTTTGCAGTCCAGATCTTTACACTCGCACAAGATGTGCTAGGCTTTTTATAAAACATTTCAATCCGTTTTTTTTTCAATATTACATTGTAAGAATTAAAAATCATCACCCTGTATGTCATTATTTTCATTATATAAAATCTATTTCCATTGCTGTTATTGTTATTTGGTTATATTGTTATTATGATTATCATTGTTATAAATATATACAGACATCACATAGACATTCTAGACTAAAGAATTTTTATATCAAGATACCTTAGCGCAGCAACAGATTTTTATGTACTGTTATACTGGGAGCGTATAATGTTTTCAGATATCTGCTGTCTGACGATGCTGTAAAAAGCAAAACGGGTCGCAGGAAAAAACAAGCGCTTATAAAGCAAGTTAAAAAATCCCTGCGTTTAAATCTAGGTGTTTTTCTTATATGGGAAATCTGACTTGTACATACTCCTATAATAGCTTATCTTTTTTTTATTCTGTAAAATTGTTTCGCGCTTTCTTTTAATTTTGCGTTAACTTTTGTTAGAGCTAAGAAAACTTCTCAGTTGTTTAAAAACAATCATAGCACTTTTGCCATCTCTTGAATTTACTAAAAAATGATAGAGGCAACACTTACCACCAAAACGTATTATTGTTTTGCTTCATTTCCACTGGAGTGAAAATGACATGATCGGCTAAGAAGAGTATATACTGGAGGACATCATTTTTTAATGTCTCCTCCATCGAGAAGAGCGTTTTAGCTTCCACTTCATTCACGAAATCAATCAATTGCATTAGCTCTGCGGTGTTGGCTGGCATACTAAGTGCCTTGTCGGAAATTGCCTGGTATTCTTCGCCCAATCTGAAACATTCATGTTAGTTAACCTCATTATTATAAAGAACGCCCTCTCAAGTTTTCGATGATTTTAGTACTTCCTGCATCCAATCTGACTGACTTTAAAATAGGACACTTTAAAATAAATTGCCTTCTAAAATTCTTATTTTCTTATATTGATAAAAATTCATAGCTGCATTTATCTGCCAGTTGTATACGCATGCCTGTTATATCGGCTCCCATTTCTAAACCCATTAATTTACAGACTAATAAGTAAAGATTGGCACCTGTGATGAGCACTTATAACTACAATTTGGAGAACTCAATTAATCACAATACAGCTTTTAGACCTGACGATCGATTTGCTAACAAAGTTAGCATCATCAGAGGGATAAACAAACTAAGCCAACAAAGACAGTTGCCAAGCAGTTGCGAACAGCGTCCTCTACGAAGGTGTACAGACATACCCCCACTGTTGAATTTTAAATCCCTGTAATAAAAAATGCATACCTGCTTTTATAATACTGTGTATCGTTATTAGATATTCCTTCTAAGGACACACTGATTACTAAGATAACAGCTCGAACAATAGAGTACATAGAACTGGGCCTGCTCTATTCATCGAAACATTTTTGTTCAAATTTCTAACGAATATATATATATATATATATATATATATATATATATATATATATATATATATATATATATATATATATATATATATATATACTTTCCTAAGCATCTAACTGACTCGACCGACTGACATTTTTGATTAACTTGAGATTTTATTATCTACATGATTATTATTATCCCAAATATGCTGAGCAATACATGATTTATCAATAGTGCCATATCTTAATTGCGCAAAATGTTCTTTAGATCTAGTTTTAATAGTTCTTTTAGTTTGCCCAACATATTTTGGTTTACAATCCTTACAATATATTTCATAGATTTCCGACACTTCTGTGGTTTTACCTTTATCCTTTGGGTTATCTAGCATATATTTTTACGAATCTTTTTGTAGAAAATGTAATTCGCGATTAAAATGGTAAACAGATAACGGTTTTGTCTGGTTTATCTTTAGTCGTAGATTCCGCTAACATTTTGCTTGTTTTATGTCTATTGACTAATTTTTCCACTAAGTAGACAGATTAACCATTATACCTAGCTACATTTTAAATTTATTTAAGTTCACTGTTGTATCTTTTTTTTTATTTAGGGAAAACTGTATAAATCTATGAACCAGAAAATTCAAACTACCGGTTTTTTGTGGAAAACTATAGTGTGAGTCAATCGAAATGTAACTCACAGTAGTGGTTTCCTTTCTGTGGATGTCAAATTGTAAAGTGTCTTTATTTTAAATGACTAATACATAAAGACAATGTCATTTGTGTTCATATATATATATATATATATATATATATATATATATATATATATATATATATATATATATATATATATATATATATATATATATATATATATATATATATATATATATATATATATATGTACTTTCCTAAGCATCTAACTGACTCGACTGACTGACATTTTTGATTAACTTGAGATTTTATTATCTACATGATTATTATTATCCCAAATATGCTGAGCAATACATGATTTATCAATAGTGCCATATCTTAATTGCGCAAAATGTTCTTTAGATCTAGTTTTAATAGTTCTTTTAGTTTGCCCAACATATTTTGGTTTACAATCCTTACAATATATTTCATAGATTTCCGACACTTCTGTGGTTTTACCTTTATCCTTTGGGTTATCTAGCATATATTTTTACGAATCTTTTTGTAGAAAATGTAATTCGCGATTAAAATGGTAAACAGATAACGGTTTTGTCTGGTTTATCTTTAGTCGTAGATTCCGCTAACATTTTGCTTGTTTTATGTCTATTGACTAATTTTTCCACTAAGTAGACAGATTAACCATTATACCTAGCTACATTTTAAATTTATTTAAGTTCACTGTTGTATCTTTTTTTTTTATTTAGGGAAAACTGTATAAATCTATGAACCAGAAAATTCAAACTACCGGTTTTTTGTGGAAAACTATAGTGTGAGTCAATCGAAATGTAACTCACAGTAGTGGTTTCCTTTCTGTGGATGTCAAATTGTAAAGTGTCTTTATTTTAAATGACTAATACATAAAGACAATGTCATTTGTTATTAATTTGTTCTTCATGCGTAAATTTAATGGGGTCAAATTTATTGTTTAATTTGACAATGAAATCATCTACTTTACATACATTTGTATTAAATACTGCAAAAACAAGGTCCACATAACGAAATCATACTCTAGGAAAGTAGTCATTTTCATTTGCTAGGTCTATTTCAAATCTACTCACGAAGAAGTCTGCATGGGGGAATGGGGTTGTCCATTGCTGTGTCATGGGTTTGTTCAAAAAATTCATTATTACATTGAAAAATATTCTGATTCATGCAAAGATTTGTAAAATTTATATATTCTTTGCAGGCCTCTTCATCCATGTTATTTTTAACAAATAGTTTAAATACGTTAGAGTTTTTGTGGGAACACTGAGAAATAACGGGGTCACACATCAAACGATATTAAAACTTCGCATTCAACCAATTTAATATTTTTCATTTCACTAAATAGGTATAGTGTTGTTAATCAAAAATGTTAGTCAGTATATATATATATATATATATATATATATATATATATATATATATATATATATATGTGTGTGTGTGTGTGTGTGTGTGTGTGTGTGTGTGTATGTATCGATAGAAATTTGAACAAAAATGTTTCGATGAATAGAGTAGGTCCGGTTATATGTAGTCCATTGTTCGAACTGTTGTTATCTTAACAATCAGTATGTCCTTCTTAGGGGGAATATTTTATAACTACACATATTATTACAAAAGCAGATATGCAGTTTTAATTACGGGGATTTAAGATCCAACAGTGGCGGCCTGTCTGTATACCTTAGTAGAGTACGCTGTTCGCAACTCCTTGGCAACTAACATTTAAATAGTACTTTTAGTCTTTATTCGCTTAATTTATTCATCCCTCCGATGACGCTAACCTTGTTAGCGAAACGATTGACTGAAAACTGTATTGTGATGAACTGTGTTCTCCAAACTGTACTTAATTTACAGATTGCTGGGAACACATGATATATAAGACAAAAGCTTATATATGATTGTACAGGGTGCAACATAATATCTTTTCTAGTTCTGAAGGTGATTAAAATAAATATTTAGATTACAAAAAAAAATATTTTTACATCTTAAATTTATAACATGAAATGTTGTATTTCGTATGGTTAAAAAAGAACATCTGACAATATCACACTCACGGCAGATAACGAAAAGGCAGTGGAGTTTGCCAACCAATTGTCAACTATACTCGTGCCTATTGCGAATGATTACAATTTCACCCAATATTCATTGAAACACATCACTTCCCTTAAATGATTTGGGTTCAGCAATCACAACTAAAGACGTTCCAAGCTTTAGTAAACTTGCAGTTCTCCTTATCACAACAAAATACCTAATTTAGTTTTGAAATATTTTACTATAAGATTTGTGCCCTATCTAACTCAAGTATGCAAAGCCGGCATAAATTTCCGCTACTACTCTGACGCCTGGAAGAAGGCATCTATTTTAATAATTCGCAAAACTAGTAACACTAAATGCATGTATCAAGCTATAATCAAGCTATAGACCAGCATCATTAAAGCTTTTGGAGAAAGTCATCAAAGCTCGACTCGACAAAATTCTTGCTAAAAATTAAGCTATCTTAAGGTCCAGTTTGTATTTATAATAAGACATTCAGTAATCCACTAGCAATTTCAGAAAACAAGAGAAACAATTTAAGCAGGAAACGCACTGATATTGTATTTTTAAGTATAAATCAAGCTTTTGACAGAGTTTGGCTGGAAGGACTAATATATAAACAGCACGCCTAAATGCCACGGTACCTACAGCCGAGGCTGTATTTACTTGTAGAAAAGATAAAATGTATAGTTACACCTAACGATTGCTTATCGTAGTCAAGACATTAGCATCGGCGTGCCACAGGGTAGTTAGTCTCCTTGGAACCACCCTTTTCAATGTGTTCATAGAAGAACTACCAGCTTCTCCTCACTTCGACCTAGAAATGTTTGCAGATGATACGGCGTATATAGCAGAGCGTGCAAATCTGGGCTCAACTAATTTACCACTTTAAGAGACTTGATTTTGTTTCTAAACTGTGCTGAAAATGGGGCATCTATAATTTTGAACCTTCACAAATGCAAAAAACATATTTCGATTAAAAAAGGTAAACAACCCAGATAATACCATGGTCAACGACCTTCAAACTAAATAAGATCACGCAAGTGAAGTAGTAAAATATCCTGGTATTAACCTAGATACGAAATTATTTTGGAGTTGCCACTTAAACAATAAAAATAATCATGGATACGCAGGACTATGAAGATTATTTCTGATTAACAGAAAACATCTTTAGGTAGAAAATTCATATATTATTTATTATACAAAAGTCTTATTAGACAATTAGTGATGTATACTTGTCAATGATGAGTAGCTACTTCAAAAAACAATACTAATGAAATGCAGGTCCGACAAAATAAAATTTTGAAGATGCAAAACGAACAAATACACTATAAACTAGGCATGATCGCAGTTTGATACTTTACCACCATACTTGAGAAGAACTTTCACATAAACATATCCTTCTACAACAGTGGAGCAAAACTCAACATTAGTGTGAAACATATTCATAAAAGAGAAAAAGCAAACTACGTAAAGATGGCCCCCGCTCTCCTGAAAGTGGTGACGATGACTAAAAAACAGTGTGTCCCAGTTGAGATTTGCACCCCCTAAAATGTCCGATTTCGTCCAAGTGTGTCCAATTTATTTCTGCATCACTCTAGCGCCGAGAGCCAACGCTTCAAAAAATGTAAATGGCAAGAGGAGTCGAGTGACACATCATTTTGAAGCTGATTTCCCCCTGTGGTCCCGCTTAGTTAAAATTAACCTGTTTTAGCATGTTTCCACACTTGGACGAAATCGGAGATTTTAGGGGGGGGGGGTGCATTTTAGTTGAGACAGCCTGTATGTTAATCTAGTATATCTAAGCAGAAATAAAAAAGAAGAATATCTGTCAAGTTTTGTCCAACACTGCGAACTGTGAAGTTTCGTCTTTCTTGTTGTATAGGGCAAATTTATGATTGGACTGTCTCCTTTAGTACTGCCCCAACCTCGACTTTGAGATAGCCGCGCAGACCAAAGTAACACGGCAAAGGCGTTTATCAAGGAATATCACTTCCCGAGGAGATCAAGCGCCCAGAAAACATTCAACTCAAAATTCGCAATCATGCTCGGGCTGTTGTCTGATGCTGAAACCAAGCATTCTCCAGACCAACATTGTCGTTAATTAAACCTTCAGGTTCAAGAGATTGACAACAGTGTTAAATCCTTGGTTAAAAGATAAACCTAATAAAGAGAATGCTGATTCTAAGGAGAAGTCCGATAATTCTAAGATAAAGAAAGAAGACATTAGAAAAGGAAGCTGAAAGCAGCTTAAAAGCAAGATAAATGTCAAGATGAAGCTACCGGAAGAGAAACAAAAGATGGTAAAGACCAAACTTCAAGGGTGTTCCGTTACTTAATTTTTTGCGTTTCCTTTATAACCGTCACTTGCTGTAACCCATGCTGAGGTGAGATTGTTTTGACTTTCCAGCTCGACTAAAGTCGTCATACACTCTTTAAGTTAGTCTCTATACAGCTTCGAGCCTTATGCTTCGCTTGGCTACTCGAGTGTATGGCAACTGATCGATTCATCACCCTTTGCTCAATACTCTGCTTTTTTCATCTTATGCAGAAATATTATTGCGTGTTTTCCTAGGCTTATTTAAACGGACAAGCGACTTCGCATAGGTGCCAAAACACCTCCATAGTTGGCAGAAAAGTCCCGACAGGACCCTTTCAAACTAACTTCCACCCTCAAAAATAGCGACTTCTGTAAGGAGCTAGATTTAATCGATGAAATTCTAACAATTAGGCGCTATTTACCCTGAACCGAGTGTTGCAGTGAAGGGACTTAAATAACTTACTCACCCCTGATCGTTTAACCCGTTTAGCTTCTTAAATTAGCCTGTTTTCTAATGGCAATAACGATGTTTTTGAAATAATAGAAATGCTCGTGGAACACTTACTGTTTACAATTCCTTTGATAATCCTGAATACACCTTTTGACAAGAAGATCTTTAAAATAATCAGCTTGTGTCTCAAGAGCTTTTACAAGGTCAGCTCTGTTCATATTATACATTTCCATGGTCACGACATGTTCACTTCTTATGGGTATTTCGTCTTTGATTCTTGTATATTCGAGAATCATTTCGACATACTCATCAAACGTGTGGGTTTCTTCCAGAAATGTGTTGATTCTTTCTTCGTCCTACAAACAAATTACAAAAAACTACATAATAAGACATTAACAAAGTATGTGACTAGGAGGAGTCGCTGTACTTTTACATAAGATTGCGCATGTATAAGAATGGTTACGAGAGTGTAATCTGATTTACAAGGCTCTATTTATTTCATGTTATTTGACGACATTAACAGGCGTTTCTACAAAAATTTTCTAAACTAGTTGCACAATAATAAATGTAAAGACCTAAAATATGATACCTACCTCTCCATTTATAAGAGACATATAATCATCAAAATCTTGTACTCGTAACTCAGGCCCGATTCTCTGGTCTTCCATTAAATGTTTGATTCTATGTTTATACTCATCGATAGTACTCTCCGGTACAATAGGCTAAAATTAAATACACTTTAAAAAAATCTCTTAAGTTCGCATGTTATTTTGTAGGTATAGCTTATTTATTTTACGTTAACAAAGTGCTACATTTTCAGTCAGTCAGGATTTAGATATCCAACCAAAACTATAATTATTACATCCAATTGAAAAGTTGCGAACAAAACCTTATCTAACAAGTTGATATAAAAATAACCCAAATTGTTGGTAGAGGTAATGTTTTTATTTCTTTGATATTAGCCTATTTTCGCAACTATGGCCAATCCCCAACGCCAGAGAGCAGTTTCACCTCGGCTTCCTGTACATTTTGTCATTCCCGGTCCTTCTATAAAAGTGATAGGAATATTTAACGTGCCAAACATGGCATGATACATAGCTTCGATGGCTTTATACCCGCTCCGAAAGGCACAACCTGCATGCATTTAACTTGTAGAAATAGAATACACAACCTCGGTAGATCTTAATTTTACAGAATCTGTCGATATGGTTAAGCTGGCCTGCATAACGATTAAGCACGAAGATGCTGATTCCGAACCAAAGATGCCCAAGACCGGGGACATTATTCTAGAAAAATCTGAGCTGTCTTTATCCAGTACAATCTCTCCGATCAGTTCGATACCGAAAGCACCTCAGCATCACGCATTCCAGACTCGAACCGGCAGGCAGGTATGATTCGCAGGCCGGCAAGGGGGTGTGTGGCAGGAGGTAGACGCTGGATGACGCTAATCGCCTTAAGTACTTCGGGGATGGATTGGTTGAGCTGATAAAATAATCAAAATTTTCAACGTTGCCGATTGCTAATGTAAATAATAAATATCAACAATGGACAAACTTCGCACCGCAAGTCTTAGGCTTGTTCGGGATTAGTCCACACACCCATAGACAAACGAATATTTAATTACTTAACTTTTACTTACAACTACCATTACTGATTTTTAATGGAACGCAACGCACATTTAAGTATTTAGAGTCTACGTAGAATTACCGATAAAGTAATGGTACCGCCCCTACCTTTTTGTTTCAATAAGAGGTGACGTTGTACCCTAGTTCAGTCCTTTCAGTGCTTCTAAGTTTCTGTGCCTGTCCTTGACTCGGTATCTCAACGGTTATAACGAGTTGAACTTCTACCATTCAATTTCTAATAATTCAACTAAGTAGCTGTGCCGTGTAAATCAACTCTTTCCATTATTCAGGCCTTTTAATTTTGTTGTTATAAGTGAATATATGTTCTGTTACGTTTACCGTGTAACGATTTTATTTGCACCTTGCATAAAGCTGTTATGATTAAATTAGCGAGTAATAAATCAAGCAGTTACGAAAAAAAACACTGTTAAAAGTATTATAGCTGGATTAAGCTTTTGTTGTTTCACTCACCAAAGCTTTTCGAAACAAACATATTTAGTATTTCTAATGTGTTCAAAATTGTATATATAATATTTTTGGTGTGCTTATATATAAAAATGTAAAAACAACATGTGTTTATCAAATATTCGTTCAATTGAGAAGCATAATTATTATAGATGAAACGTACGTTTAGATATACAGGTTCACCCTCATAATCCAAATATAATTTGGTTTCTAGGCGTGGAATGGTATTCACAGCTTCGATCATTAAGTCTATGGTATTTATCAAGGCCTCGCTGAAAGCTTTAAATGGTGGTTCAAAGGCTAAGATATCCATTCTTTGTAACAGATGAATTACAAATCCTCTGTTGGAATACTGAAACAAAGAATATGCAAGAAATTTTAATTTTTTTTTCCAGGTGAAGCTTAAAATTTTAAATGAATAAAAAAATATATATACCTCTTCAAGGGGTAGCTACGTTTTCGAAATTTTGAAATTGGATGGTGATTAGTCTGATAAACCTTTGTAAACCTAATACAAGTCTCTATTAAGCAACACCATATTTATTTGTAGGAAAAAAATAAAGTGGGTAATAATATTTTTATTATCAGTAACAGCTAACACAAGTGAAGCCTATAAAGAATAACATAGTTCAGTCTTATCTAATTAAATGTTCGAAATGCCCGCCTTCTTGTGCCTGACAATTTCCCAAACGGTCAACTAATTCTTGTTGGACTCTATTTATAATCTCTGGAGAAATGTTGGTACATTCAGTTCTAATTCTTGTTTGTAATTCGTCGATAGTATTTCATTTACTTTTAATTCCTATATTCTTCAAATGTCCCCACAGAAACAAATCTAAGGGAGGTAAATCAGGTGATCTTGCTGCCCACTCGATTGAACTACGCCTGCCAATCCATCTGTTAGGAAATCGTTGATCCAGATACTGTCAAAAAGTTAACGTCATAATGCGCGGGGAACACCATCTTGTTGGTACCACAAGTTATGATTTACCATACCAGCATTGTGTTCATCAGGAAATAAGTTCAATAACGTCTGATTGAGATATTTCTGGAAAAATTGCAGATATTGTTGTCTATTTATAGTTGCATCAAAAAAGTAGTGACCAATAAGCCTACTCCTAATAATTCCCGCCCAAACATTTATATTTTTGTGAATATTATGTGTGATTGTCGCACCCATCTTGGATTTTCCCTTGTCCAATATCTGCAGTTTTGACGGTTAACTCATCCATGTAGTGTAAAAGTATATTCGTCCGAAAACAAAATATTCGGTACTTGGAAAGGGTTATCATTACATTTATCCATTAATGGTCCACAAAACTGCACCCTTCGGGTAACTCCCGCAAAATATATATTTTATAAGGATGAAGCTTTTCAAGTTTTAATACTTTATGTGCCGTCTGAAATGGAATTCCATTGTCTCGGCCAATTTTCCGAACACTACTGTGGGGATTCTCTTCCACGGCCAATAAGACGTTTCATTTTACTTCTTCACTTATACACCGGCGACCTGTTTTTGGCAAATCTTCCACGCTAGACGTTTTTCGAAATTTTTTATCTATTCGACTCACTGTTGATTGATTGATAGACGTATCCGGATATTTAGTATTAAACAGAATACACACCTCTGGCTGAGTTCGGATCATGTCACCAAAACCAAACATCATTAGAGCTTCAATTCTTTGGGCTATTGATAAACGCATTTTACCAACAATTTAATAATTAATTTGAAAAAGCAAAAGTTGAAAATTATAAGTATTCACTCTGCACGAGAACCAAAACGTAAATTTACTACTATTATCTGTAGATTGTATCGCAAAAAATTATCAAACTTATGCTTGATTAGTTTTTACGACACATGTCATACCGCAGATAATTGTTATTATCAGTCGATTGTTACAAATACGACATAGTATACAACAAAATCTCTAGAGTTCTTTGCGTACAAGAAGCCCAAAGTTTTGAACATTGTTTACGAGACTTTGATATATTGAAGTATCACATCACAAGTATCATATTAGTATCATAAGACTGGACTATGTAATTCTTTACAAGCCTCACTTGTGTTAGATGTTACTGATAACACATATGTTATTACTCACTTTATTTTATTCCTACAAACAAACAAAAGACAGAGGTATTGCAGAAAATAGAATTGGATTTGCATTGAAATAATTTTTCACACTACTCAAAATTACGAAGGGGTAGCTACCCTTTGAACAGATACGACGATAGGGGTGAGATTTTTATATAAAAAAGTTATTTTTTGACAATAAAAATCTGTTTTTTTAATTCTCCTTTAAATTTAATTGAATTTATGTGTTGTTTTATAGACAGTGTATATATATATATATATATATATATATATATATATATATATATATATATATATATATATATATATATATATATATATAATTATCATTTACATTATCTTAGACATGGCATTTTTGGCAGCAATTGCAGAAAATATAAAACTCTGTTAGAGGTCAATAAAGTTGTGTCACCTATTGTTTTCCTAAAATTTTAAAATTACCTTTTTTGAAATATTGGCACCATCTTAGTTGGATTGTATGGAGAAGCATGTGGTGTATAAGAGATCTAACTGACTTCAAGTAAGGCATTATTTTTTTATAAAGCAGATAAAGATAATAAGGTCATGATTTTGAACAAAAACGATTCTAAAGATAGAGTCTATAACTCAATAAAGATAGGACCGTATAAAGACTAAATAAAAACCATCTAACAAAAATGATTTCGCTATTGTAAAGAGTCTAAAGAATTGTCACAACCTTATAACAAAAGATTTAGGAAGAAAGTTACAAGTTGTAAACCCAAAAGTCCCCAAAAAGTATTATCTCTCAAAAATCCATAAACCGGGAAAATCAGTGAGTGAAATTGTTTCCGCTGTAAATTCCCAGACATACAATTTGGCAAAGTGGTTGAAAATGAGTTTAAAGGCTTGCTCGTCAAACAAACAAGTTTTTGAGCAAAAAATTCACTTGCATTTATTCACAAAATTAAAAATGTTAGGTTGGTTGGAGGTTTTGATTTCATTTGATGTAACCTCCTTGTTTCCTAGCGTTCCCACAAAGCTAACTTTAACGTATTTAGAGGAGTTGTTAAAAATGAATAAGATAAATGAAAAGGTCTGCAGCGAATATTTAACCTTAACAGATCTTTGTACAAAACAAAATATTTTTCAATTCGACATTAAATATTTTGAACAAACCCAAGGCACGACAATGGGCAACCCCTTATGGCCATGTATTGCGGACCTTTCCTTAAGTAGATTTGAAACAGATCTTAAAAGTGAAAATGAGTATTTTCCTAGAGTATGCAACAAACATTTGCAAAATAGACGGTTTTATTGCCAAACTGAACAATAAATTTGATTCTATAAAATCTACCCACGAATTAGAAATTAATAATAGATTGTCCTTTCTAGATGTACTAGTTATCAAATATAAAGACACTTTGGAATGCAATGTCCGTAGGAAGGAAACCAACACTCTAAATTACATTCTGAATGACTCACATCATACGTACGCACAAAAGGACCAATCTGATTTTTTTAGTAAACAGGTTAATTAATGTTCCTTCAAATAAAAATAGATATACTAAAGAATTAGAGTATATTAGGAACGTGGCCGAATATGACGGATACACTGCTTGCCTAGTGGGGAAATTAATTAACAAACAGAAAGCAAAGAAAATGTTAGTGGAATCGATGTCTTTTAGAAAAGAGAGGGCCAAAAAAATGTTTGCTTGCCATTAGAACCACGAATCACGAGGGGTATAGATGGCATTTTAAAAAAAGTCAATTTGCAACGAACATTTTCGACAAAAACTAGGTAACCCAAAAGACAAGGAAAGTACCGCTAAAACTGTCGGAAATTTATAAAATAAATTGTAAAGATTGTGATCCTAAATATGCCGGACAAACAAAAAGTTCTATTAAAATTAGGTTTAATGAACATTTAGCACAATTTAAATACGGTGCTTTAGATAGATATTCCGTTGCCCGGCATATCTGGCATAATGATCACCACGTAGATAAGGAGAATCGAAAACTGTATATATATATATATATATATATATATATATATATATATATATATATATATATATATATATATATACATTGGTAAATATATTAATAATAAAAAGTGTATGACTTGGCTCCGGCGCATATGGTGAGTCTGTTGACCACTTCACAAGAGAGACCGGCAGAAGCACGTCCGATAGATAATAAAATAATTTAGGTATTTCCTCCAAACGAAATAGAGTAATTTTTGTGTTATTGAACTACCCTCAATCGTTATGGATCGAGTAGCTGCACAGGAATATAAGCAGAGGTGTAGATGTACGATATTTAGAATTATTCATCCTCTGATGACGTTAATTCGGTTAGTGAAAGGATCGTCTGATTTGTTAAAATGTGTTGTGGTGATTTGGATTCTGCAGTGTACTTGTCTAAAGTCAAACAGTAAAATAGGCTAAAAGCTACATAAAAAGTTAAAGCACGCATTTAAAAGAGGAACAGTAGCATCCGAGCAAACTATTACACAGGAAATAATAAAAACAAAAGTATATTTAAAACGAAAAGGTATAGAGCCAACTGACTAAGTAAGTTCTGCAGGAGGCGGCACAACTAAGCAGAACTTTATGAGACCACTAGAGTGTATTATTAATGTGTAAAACAAAACCAAAAACACAACATGGCTTCCATACTTACTTTTCAATTCTTGAAAATTGAAGTTGAAAACTATACAAAGGTTATCAAAGTTGGAGCTTTTTCTATTGTACTAGAGGTCCAACATCACAACCGAATGCACCAGAACTCAATTCACAGTTCACGACTAACGTAACTGATATAAAATAGCAATACAATCAATAAAACAATAGATCTCTGATGCATTCGTATGCGATGTTATTGGACCGCTGGTACAATAGATGAAGCTTCAACTTTGATTACTTTTGTGTAGTTTTCAACTTAGATTTTCGAGAATTGAAAAATATATATTGGAGCCATGTTGTTTTTGGGTTTTTTTTACACATTAATAATTCCTCAAAGTTCTGCTCTGCTATGTGGCCTCCTGTTGAACTTGCTCTCAGTCAGTTGACTCTAGCTTTTTTTTAATTTATTTTTGTGTTTTGTTATTTGCTGTATAGCAGTTTCCTTAAGCGCTATTGTTCCGCTTTTAATTGCATGTTTTAACTGTTGCTGTAGCTTTTATATTTTTTTACTGTTTGATTTAAGAAGTTAGCTTTGACGATTTTTCATTGATTGTTTTGATATCATTGTGCTTCATTCAGCACAATTGCCTACTAGAAAACAACGTTTTCTGGTAGACCTTTTTATTGTGATTCTAAAGTGGCTATGTAGACAGCTAAAACGCGTAGGGAAATAATAAATTTTATTGTCTGAAAGAAAAGCCTTTTTATTAAGTGTTTAATTATGTCTATCCCAAACTGTTTGACGTTTATAAGTGAAATTTAATCCTGTTTAAAATGACTTACGGGTGTTTTAAAAAGCTTGGACGCAGCAAGTGCGTTATGGTAGTGAATTTTAATAGAAATGATCTGACACCAAATATTTTATTATAACTTTTTTTCTTGTAACATAGAAATCTAAATTTTTATATATAGTTTACCTTTTATATCGCAAACCTACCTACCAAATTTGGTTATCATAGCGTTTTTATTTTTTGAGATAAGATTTTTTTTTCAATGAAAACTCAAAACTTATCCAAGCCACTTACAAAAGGAAGGTACATGCCAAATGTTATTTAAAATCGGCCCATTATTTTTTGAGTTATCGGTGTGATACACACACACACATATATATATATATATATATATATATATATATATATATATATATATATATATATATATATATATATATATATATATATATATATATATATATATATATATGTATATATATATATATATATATATATATATATATATATATATAAACATATAAAAATTGAAACTGACACCGGATATGGGTTCTAAGGGTCCTAGTTCGCGCTCATTTGCAAAAAAAATTTCAAAATTCAAAAGTCGTGATCTCCCCATTACTAAATTCACTAAAAGCATTGTGCTGAGGCGGTTTTATCACACCGAACTCATGGATGGTGGAATCTCAAATAGGATTAACATATAGTATCTAGATGGCAAGAGAGGTCGTGGAAGGCAGAGAAGAGGCTGGTTGGGTGTTGTATCAAGAGAAATATGTATGGATGTAAAAGAAAACGAAAGCAGAACATCAGAATAGAAATGATTGGAGAAAGACTATCAAAAAATAACACCAGAAATGTGGTGTGTCTAATGCGTTATGAAAATGGGGTGAAGAATAGTAGTAACGATAATTTGTCGTACCTTAATATCTGTTATGTAATTAACATAATCATATAAAGACTTCAAGCAAAGTGTTTGTAAATGGTATGTCATAATCGTTGCGACTGAATTGTAAAAAGAAGCACACTTCTTCTTTTTGGCAGGATCCGGTAGTTTTCCCCGTTTACTGCCTTGCAAGAAAACATCCACCACTGAATAAAAATAATCATCCATTAGCGCTTGCTTACAGGATTCTATGTGTTGCCCGACGGTCAATTTGAAATCATGCAACTCAAAGGCGTGGGGATGTTTTGTCAAAGCTTGTGTGTTTACCAAGCGAAGTTTCCTGGAAAAAAAACAATTACAGCATTATTAACATTTTCAAAATAAAGCATTATTTGATGTAAGTATTGAAATAATGTTAAGCAGGAACTTATCCAAATAAATGTAAGCAATCAGCTTTAGAAACTTAATATACAAAATGTTATGCCGAATTGTAAATAAGGACAATCATAAAGGACTTAGAGGCTGATGTAATATGAACATCAACATATTTTTTGAAAATGTATGTAAGTGGCTTTAGTTTCTCTAGCTTGGACCTATTTCCGCAACTATGGCCAATCGTTGACACCAACGAGCAGTTTCACCTGCCCAATCTGAAAATTTGGCCAAACTTCGGTCTTTTGTAAGCAGAACAGGAATATTTTACGCGCCCAACATCGCATTGTACGCAGACCTACCGCTTAACGCGTCCTTTAAACGACGGATTGTGCAAGCAATCGCATTGTACAGCCACTATTTCATGACTCAGTGACTATTTTAAGTAGCGTCTGCATTAATTAGCTATTTATTGATAATTTTGAAAAAGTTATCGACGGAGAGCATCTCGACATTTAGATTTAGGGTGGGGGCTGGCCATTCAACCTTTGTTGCCGCGACCTTTAATATCTATTTTGACGTCCCCATGTGAATATCTTAACCCATGTAAATATCTAAAACACCTTATATAGATGTATCTCTTTTACTAGAAAGCACAGTCTAGACAAAGGCCCCTTCCTTTAGATTTTAGCCTTGGTTTTTCTTTTCCGGGTAATTAAAACCTGAACATCGATAGACCTTGGCACACTACATATAGTGAGATTTGGTCTTCTTCTTGGCAAAATCTGCACAATACTTCTTCTGTCAAATTCAATAGGCTTGTATTCTTATTGAATCGTCAGTGTCCTGTCAATAGGTTTACCATTATTTGGATGGATGGCCTCTTCTGGTCTTTACAAGTAGATATTTTGTAAATTTGGACAAAGGTTATTTATGTATTCTGTGATCTGTCTCTGAGGTGGTGAGTTTTACACCACTCAAGCACTCCAGTGTTTTCTTTGAGTTTATTCATTGATGGTTGTCTTAATGCTTGACCTGACTAGGTCACAAAAAAGTTCTGTATCTATAAGGGGCCTTCCTTGGCCAGTTTGTCTGCATTATCTCTCCGTTTATGGTCCTCGTGTGGTAGAACCCATGTTGGATCGCTTTGTTTTCGAGACCGCAAAAAGGTTCAGGGCAAATTAGATGCCTGGACGCTC
Source organism: Tillus elongatus (assembly GCA_964006375.1). NCBI lineage: Eukaryota > Metazoa > Arthropoda > Insecta > Coleoptera > Cleridae > Tillus > Tillus elongatus. The sequence continues at coordinate 117,657,659 of OZ023265.1, forward strand.
CTACCTTCGCCAGCTGGCCTGCCTTATCGTTCCCTTTATGATCCCCGTGTGCTGGAACCCATGCTACTGTCACTTGACTTGCTATTATGACTTAACATCCTCCTCGACTACCCTCCTACTATCTTTAAATCAATCTCTAAAGAACCTTGTGCCGCAAGCGCTGCTTGGCTTTTAGTGTTTATGCCATTTGACTCTTGCGATGTTCTTTGCTCGATATTTTCTCTTGTGCAACGTTTTGCGGTCGCCGTTTTGGCCTGGAATAATGTTGTGTGTTGCATAGGCATAACGAAATTTTGAGCGTTGGTCGTATTCTGTAAATTCCTGATGCATCCACAATTTTGTTTTGAACCCGTTAATGTACTAGATTATTTGTGCTGTTATGGAGGGTCGTTTTCCCACCTGGTACCTCTATATTCAAAACTGTATCGAAGCTATACTTAAAAACTATGCTGTCAGTTGGCATACCCAGAATGCTGCCATCACCTTATCAGTATTTGACCTTGCACTAGCCCATGTACCACTGATAGAGATTCTCTTTGTATAAATATGTGAAGTGTTGATATGTCAAAAAAATCTTCCAATGCTGCCGCTGGTCGTCATGGCCTCCTTAGCGCATATGTATAAAAGCCTTTGTACACAACTAAACAGTCTTATTGCCACCACGTGCTGCCTTTTTATCGACCATTACACTGATCTACGTGTTGTTAGGAGCCTACAGGATCACATTACCCAGGTTTGATTACATATTCGCCTACGCACAACGTAGACGCTCCGCTAACTGAGACTGCGCCCCTGTGAAAATAAACTGGTTAGCTACTTTAGTTCCTAAAAATAGAGATTATGTTGATCTCCCAAAGTTATCTCAAAACTTGAAACGCTTAAAGTTAAGTGTGTAGCAAACGATAATATAAAATAATCGAGTAGCAAAGGTAAAATGTATATGAGAATAGAATATGAGAATTAACAAACTACTTTTATATTAGGCAAAAACTCAAATATTTTGAGCCTGTCGTGAATGGATTTAGAGCAGATAATACTGGAAACTAAGATCTAGAGCCGAAACAGTATTGGAAAATGCCACTCCTTATGGTTCATGAAATGTTTAGCCCATGTATCCCAATGATATCAAGACCTTGACAAATCAAACAAAATGATTATTTACATCAATTGTCTTCGGTAATATGTCCGCAAGAAAAGCATTCCAGAGTTTGACTAATTGTCAAAAGAATGAAGATTGGTCGCGAACAACTATATAAGTCAATGGTGACCTTGTCGTTTCTAGGTAAAACGGCTTCTTGATTGAAAATCACAAGTAAAGGGGCTAATGCAGCAGTTTTTGAGAAGACAACTTGTAGAAAATATCGATAGAACAAGCGGAAATCGACATCCTTCTCTGTACTTAAAAGAAAGTAATTTATCAGCGATAGATAATTCCCACATAAGACAAATCTGTCATAAGGAATCTGGAAGTGACAAAGTACTAAATACAGATGTAGTGACTTCTTCTATGGCTTCGCAAATGCTTGTTGTCTTCTTTGTAACGGGTTTCGTCCTTTTACGATATGATCAGACAGGGGAAAAAATCGGTTACAGAAAAAAAAACAAGCAATTTTATAGCCAGCGAAGAAGTATCTACATATGTAATTAGTATGGAACGGTGTCACCAAATAAGGGCAACAACAATTAATCAAATAACAAAATAATTTTAGAAGTAGCATCCAACTAATGAAGGTCTTATATATTAACAGGAGCTGATGAGGATTACAGATAATTTAAACTAGAAGCTAAAACCAAACTTTTTAGTGCAGTTCTTATGATATTTGAGATATTTCGTAGACGCCAGCAAAGATACTTCATAATTTTAATACCTTATGTAAAACGCTGAACCTATTACGCAATATTTTGTGAGCCTTCCCAAGGTTTGACTGGCGTAGGTCACAATTTCTTGTTTAAATGTTATCATATGATCGGATGGCATAAAACATTGTTAACGTTAAAAACATCGTCAATAAAGTAAACTGTTATTGTCAAGTTTATCGATTAAGAAAAGAGCTATTTGTACCAGGAAGCTAGTTATATACTTTACTGCTGATAACGTTGCTAATTGTCAGCGAATTTAGCGATAAGAAATGCAACCGAGCTTAAGTGTTACAACACTAAATCTGACATGACTTGACAGACCTAGATGAAAATCGAAATGGCAAAAATATTCTGTATAAAACGCTATCCATGACAAAATAAAATGAGATTCCTCATCGTTGAAGAACGATGTAAACAGAAAACTGACCTACGTGGAATACCTGGTAGTCCTCAAAGCTAATACAACTTACAAGTTGTATCAGTTTTGAAAACTACCAGCGTCCCTGACAAAAACAGACAATCGAAAGTAGTCTGAAAATAGATTGAAGCACTAAAATTAAAAAAAAAAATTATTTAGAAAAACATGTATTGTTCATTTTTCGGCTAACGCTCCCAAAAAAGAGCGTATAATTTAGTTAAATCTTCTTAGAAGTACACTTGGAGAACCCAAATCACCGCAACACATCTTTCAAAGACCTAACAATCGTTTCGCTAACAATGTTAGCATAATCAGACGATGAAAAATTATAAACTAAATTACTGCTACAAGTGTATTTATATAATTCTTAGGTAGACAAAAGAAACCGAAGGTAAAATTGTAGTCGGAGGTGTATCGTTTGTCTATTGTGTCTCTATTGAACGAATGAGGTTGACAAACTACCTTAATCATCTACCTGACAAATTTATTAGTTTTCATCTAATTTAAAGGATAATGGGCTTGAAATGAAAAGTGCCGCGTTATTTAAGGAAGCTCACGTTCTTTATTGATCTATAAATTCACTATGTGAATACTGGAACCTATGATGAGCACCAACAAGTACATCTGGAGACATACTAATAACTACCGCACACCTTTTTAAAAGCACAACGACCGTTTCTCCCACAACATTAACTTCATCAGAAGTTGAATATTCAAACGTGGCGAAATATAACGGTTATTCGGATTGTTTAATGGAAAAATTGGTTAACAAACACAGAACAAAGAAAATGATAGCTGAATGCACGACATTCAAGGAAGATAAGATAGAGAAAAAATTTGTGTGCCTACCTTATGAACCACGTATCACAAAAGGTTTGGAAAGTATTTTTAAGAAAGCCGATTTACAGTTGACTTTTTCTACGAAAAGTAATTTAAAAAATTTGTTGGGTAATACAAAAGACAAAGCCACTGAAATGTCGGGTATTTATAAAATAGGTTGCAAATATTGTAATCTTAAATACGTGGGTCAGACCAAAAGAAACATAGCCACCAGATTTTGTGAACATCTCGCACATTACGGTATGGTACTGTAGACAAATCGTGTGTGACACAACATATATGGGATAATGATCACCACATTGACAGGGAAAATTCGAAACTTGTCAAAAATGTTAGACATCAAACTATGCTTGACGCGTATGAAAGCGTATATATTTTCAGATCGATTAAGAACAAAAGTCATTAAACCGCGCGGCACCTTTGATTTTAAGCCTTTTATTTTCACTTTGAACGTAACTCCGAATTTGTCAGGCAGAAAGTAAAGTATATTCAATAGCCTCGTCCAGTATATACTGATACAAGGTACTATGGTGTGCCCGCGAATTAAAATCCCCTTTTGTTTCTTTTGTTTATCTAAGAAATCAATATAAATACTTGTTATGTTGTAGAATTTTAGTTCGAATAATTATCCCCTGATGAAGTTAACGTTGTGGGAGAAACGGTCGTTGTGCTTTAAAAAAGATGTGCGGTAGTTATTAGTATATCTCCAGATGTACTTGTCGGGGCTCATCAGAGGTTCCAGTATTTACATAGTGAATTTATAGATCAATAAAGAACGCGAGCTTCCTTAAATAACGCGGCACTTTTCATTTCAAGCCCAGTTTGCTTTAAATTAGATGAAAACTAATAAATTTGTCAGGTAGATGATTAAGGTAGTTTGTCAACCTCATTCGTTCAATAGAGACACAATAGACAAACGATGCGCCTCCGGCTACAATTTTACCTTCGGTTTCTTCAGTCTACCTAAGATTCATATAAATACAGTTGTAGCAGTAATTTAGTTTATAATTTTTTCATCCTCTGATGATGCTAACGTTGTTAGTGAAACGATCGTTACGTCTTTAAAAAGATGTGTTATGGTGATTTGGGTACTCTAAGTGTACTTAGATGTGCTCACCACAGGTCCCAGTATTTACATAGTTAAATCGTGTTCTTAAAACCACTTACCTGAATCGTGTATACCATATGTCAAGAAGCGCTGCCAAACAAGGATTGATAACATGCAAATTCTTCTCCATTTTCGCTTTCGCATAATCGTAATTGGTTTTAAAGGAATTGCCTATTTCTTTAAGTTCTTGCTTAAAAGGCGACTCCTTCTCAGCGTGAGTCTGAACAAACGCAGGATCTTGAAGAACAAAATCTACAATGGCTTTTTTCACAGCCATCATAAAGTCTTCCCTTACATCTTCGATTGCTTGAACTAATGTTTGTTCCCAACTAAGAAGCCTTGGCGGTATCAGACTTAAAACCTTTAAAAAACCAATATTAGGAAAAATATAAAATGGTGGTTTTAAATCGTAAATGTGAAGTTATGCAAAATAAATCTTTCCTTAGGCACCAACTACAAATTGGCAGGAACATCTGTTTAATTTAGGTTAAACTTGTTCCAATTCTAGTAGCTTTGATGTGGTGACGATAAAAGTCATGTTCAAAGTGTGGCCTACAAAGCTCTAACATCAACCTTTGTGACAAAACATTTATATGTATATTTATCTACTATCAACAAAATTACATGGTTAATGAAATAAATGGTACATAAGTCATTATATAAAAAACGCAACAGGATAAAAACTAGGCACAGCGATAATTGAATCTAGAAACAAATATGCAAAGTAACCTAAAATATAAACACCAAAAATACGTCAATAAAATCTTATAAAGTAAAATAGAAAATGAAGCACAGGAATAAAATCATCTATGCTATAGAAAATATCAATTAGCAGATAAGCTTAAACCCTTTTGTGGAATATATTTATGTTTGTTATATTCTTTAAACAAGGAAGCAGTATGTTGAAAAGTTTTATGCCCTCCCCATTACCACAACGTGTATTGTAGCTGTCATTATCTTGCTCTTCGTAATTTTATTATCCAATATACATGTGTTTCAAAAAACATGTCCCACGCTCATAATTAGATTCCTCACGCAAAATTAAGATTTTTTTTCATAAAAACAGAAGTCCGCTTCTGCTTCGTTTCGTAACTACAATGTGTTGAAGACTTTTTAATTTTTTTGGTTTATTCCAAATTCTTCCAAAACGACTATAGCAAACTGGATGAAATTAGGAGGGTGAAAGTTATTTAAACTAGTAAATATTTTACTGCTAAAAAGTGTGAACAGCCCAATCAGGGCCGTACCCATATGTGCTATCACTGCAATAGTTTTTTTTTTTTAACTCGTGCACCACTGACTTGTTTCTTTTATTAGCACAGTTATTTTAGGCACACACAGGCATTTTAGAGCGTGTTAAAAGTAACCTCTTGATATTTTGTCGATTTTGATATATTTTATGAAATCATTGCAACATTTTTAAGTTCTTTAATTTAAAGTTTTTACTAATTAAAATTACCTGAATGGGATCACAGCAAGTCTTAAAAATGGTCACATGCAGCTTTATTACAATAACCCTCAATCGTCGGTGCAAAGAGCTTCCCACTCTGTCACGAATGCGCTGATTTTTCCGAACTCTTGCAAATGCTAGTTCTATGCGTCGTGAAAGTTCCCAAATTTTTGTACTGGTGTCTTGTAAACAAGCTCTTTCGTATGCCCCCATGGAGAAAAATCTAAAGGATTTAAATCAGGGGATCTTGGTGACTATGCTGCTGGACCATCACGACAAATCCATTGATGACCGTATGTTTCCGAGAGGAACTCCCTAACATCAATCGCAAGATGCGCCGATGCTCCATCGTGTTGGAACCACATTCAATTTCTCACTAGCATAGGTAATAGTTTGGACAAACCATTTATCAGATAATGTAAAGATGACGCATGATTCAATGCATGGGGGAGAATAATTGGAGCAATAATTGCATTTCCAATAATACCAGTTCAAATCTTTACAGAGAACTGATACTACGAGTTTGCTACTCTTAGTAAATAGGAATTCATCAGAAAATTTATATATGAGACATGATTCAGTCTATATGGCAGAATAATTGGACCAGTAATTGCATTTCCAATAATACCAGCCCAAATATTTACAGAACACTGATACTGCGAGTTTGCTACTCTTAGTAAATAGGGATTCTAGATAAGGAATTTCCTCACACCAGCTATGAAAGTTATGGAAATTTATAATTCCCTTTCTTGTAAATGATGGTTCGCCTGTGAAAAGAACACCACGAGAGAAATGTTGCTCGTTTTCCAACTTATTTAATAATCACCGACAAAATTCTTGTCTAGGCCCATAATATCTTGGTAAAAGTTCTTGAACACCTGTGTAGTGGTATGGTTTTAATTGTTTCTCTTGCCAGATTTTGTGTACAATTTAGAAGCTGGAAGAAAAGACATACTATGGATAAAACTCTCTTTCAGGGCTGCAACTAAATTCATCTGTTGCATTTACCGGTCACCTTCTGACAACAACTTTGTCAAGCTCTTTACTACCTTTCTGAAAAACCGACCATCTGATTTCTGAATATCCTTCCTCCGAGGTCACTATTCTTGGTGAGTTAAACGTCCATAATAAGGAATGGCTAGTATCTTCAAAAACCGATCCACAAGGAAGAGCAGCGGAGGCCTTTGCATTCAGCAATTTTTTAGCCAATATGGTTCAGCAACCTACTTACTTTCCTCGCATCCCAACACACAGCTCAAATCCCTTGGATCTCCTTCTTACTACCAATCCTGACTGCTATAAGATAAAAGTCACCGCCCCACTGGGTCGCTCAGACCACGGCATGGTCACTGCTTCCTGCGCAATTCAACCCGAGGTCACACAGTTATCGCACCCACGTATCGTTTGGCACCACAACTCCGCGAACTGGGACGAAATGCGAGATTACTTTTCCTCATTTCCATGGGCGTCTGTCTGCTTCTCTCATCCTGACCCCTCTTATATCTCACAAAACGTCACCGAAATTATCCAAGCTGGCATGGAATTATTTATTCTACGTACACAGAAGACCTCTGCAGCCACTCAAAAGCCCTGGTTCTCTAAATCCTGTGACAAGGCCAGACTTGAAAAGGTCAAAGCTCACAAAACGCTTCTACACAATCCCAGTCAAAAAAACCGTCAAGTATTTAACGACGCAAGAAACCACTATGTCCGCATCCTTTCTGTGGAAAAAACTCGTTTAATAACCACATCAAAAACAAAGTCGTCTCAAGCTCCAACGGCAGCAAACCCTTCTGGACTCTTGCTAAATCTATTGGGAATAGTTTCTGCAAGAGCACGTTCCTACCTCTTGTCTCAGGGGATAAAATTGTTTCTACCGCCCTGGGCAAGGCTGAACTTTTTGCCTCGTTGTTCGCCGGCAATTATACTCTCAACCCACATCCAAATGTTCTACCACCAACAGTCCCCAATGTCGCGCATAAAATGACGGATATCATTTTCAAAACTAAAAAGGTACGAAAGATGCTCTCTTCTCTTAATACCAGGAAAGCCTCTGGCATTGACGAGATCCCAGCATTTGTTCTAAAAAAATGCGCACCAGAACTTGCTCCTGTCCTGACGACTCGTCTGTTTCAGACATATTACAGTCGAGGCATATTCCCTAGTAACTGGAAAACTGCTCGAGTACAACCCGTCCCCAAGCATCCGAAGCCCAGGAAGTTATACTAACTATAACAGGATCTATAACACGGCATTTCTGTACTATACAAGGAAAAAGGGTTAAGGGCAAAGCCGCAAGGAGACAACCGCATACACGTGTTTCAAGCTTATTAGCCATCATCAGTACGGTATAGCCAGGTGACGATGGGAACACTCTGGATGAAGATGCAAAAATACACGGAGTCACAATAGGCAACAAACTAATTAGCGCTCATTTGAAGAAATTTTTTCAAAATTTAAAAGTCGGGATCTTCTCATTAGTGATTTTTTTAAAGAAAATTCACTAAAATATCTGAATATAACATATAAATCATTCATCATTATACGTCTGTTTGGACATGAACAAAAGTTTGCAAAACGGATCCGCCAATGTCTAAATGCTATTCACATTGTTGTTACTATAAATGAAATGTCGGTACATCTCAGTGACTCGGAAACAAGAAGCAATTGATGGAATAGACACTCGGGTTTTCTTTGGCGTAAGAAGTTCAGTGTACAAAAAACTGCGGGAAAAGTTCTTGCTTCTATGTTTTGAGATTACAATGGAATAATCATAATGGTTTTTTTATATAGGTAGAACAATAACTGGTAGTCATTATTTAACATAACATTGAACAAAATTAGGGGAATATGTGAGGAGAGCTATGCAAAGGTGTTTTATTTTTACAAGACAATACCCCTGCCCACAAGTCGCCTGTTTCCATGGAAAGAATTTGTGATTTGAGTTTCAAAATACTTCATCGCCATCTTATTCAACAGACATGCGCGACTATCACCTTTTCGCTTTACTAAAACAAATTTAAAAGTTCCTAACTCTTTTTCCAAGTAACAAGTGTTAGAAACTGTAGAGATCTGATTTTCAGAGCAAGATGAAGAAACATTTTTGTAAGGTCTAGAAGAGTCGAATTACTTTGGATCTATTTTAACTATCATTAGTATAACACACTAATAACGCGGTCTAATGAGAGCGAAATTGGTATGTGTTTCTAACGATGATCAAAATGCATCTAGCATTAGGTATAGAGGTGTTATAGGTTAAAAAAAAATGTTTACTATGGCATTGTTTTGTAGACACCATCTTGAGAAATAAATCATTAATATTGGTAATATAAACGATATAAGGAAGAAAACCTCAACCTCAAAAGTTATGTTTCATAATGAGACTGTATCCAAGTACCAAAGTGTAGTGAAAACTTGTCTAAAAATTGAACATTTATGTTCTAATTACCTTAGCTAGTACTTTGGTATCTAAAGGAGCTACATGTATTGTGTCAACACCATGCCTTATGTAATAATAGTACCGTAACATTTCCCTTTCTTCTGCGGAGGGTATCTCGTTAGGATCTATTTCCATAGCTTGATCATCTTTCGTTGTTATTAGGTCAACCAATCTCTTTCTGAATTCTTCCCGCTGGCGCCTTAATTCTGTGTATGATCTCATCTTTGACTTTTCCTCTAAAGCTGAAATAAAAAACAATTATTGCATTTATTACAAACCACTGTCTACAATGATACCTTTTTTCTTCTGTTGAGCAAGCTTCTTGCGATATTTTGGATAAGAGGAAGCAAGAATTGGTTTTAGCACTTCAGTGGGTAAGGTAAATATAGACCTATCCTCTAAGTTGTAATCTGATGGCAAGGTATATCTAGGAATCTTAAACTTTATATCTGTAGTAGCTTCTAAATGGGCTCTTTTTTCAGCTATTTTCTTGAGCAGCCTCTCACGTTCTACATCTTGTTTCGACATACTAAAACAGAAATATTGATAAGCTGGTAAGTTGTATTTTAAATGAGTATTAGTTTTTAGGTACGTTTACCAGTAGAGTAAATCCAAAGATTTTCTGCGTACATACGCAGTTCTTCACGCAGAATAAACATTTGGAAAAAAGACCATTCCATTTGACATTTATTACGTGACACCGAGTCTTCAAAATGGGGAGGAGGGGTAAATGACAAAAATATTTCCAAATGTGTCCCCGGGCCTACTTATCACCACACCAAATTTTTTAGTAAAATACCCCAAGCGGTTTTGCAGATATCTTATTGTAACACTTTAAAATCCTCACCCTGCATATAACGAAAATATCGACATAGGTACCTCAACTTATTGCCTTACTGTTTTAATACAGTTAGACACATATTCTGTTTGATATATTTAATTAGAAAGAAGAGTTTCTAAAAAAGGGGAATCCATCAAATCAGTTTGTCCAATGAAAACGAAACAGTTGTTATCGTGTATGTGTTTTTTGTTTCCAAATCTTCAGAAAGATCAAATTTCAGCTAGCGATTACAAAAATGCAGTGGCTCTATGCGGTTATTTACTCCGCGCTGCGATTATATGTTTTGAAAATTTAGATTTGTCAGTGTGCTTATGTTTAAGTACAGAAATGTGTTCTTTTTATCCGGTATTAAATATTCTAGAAGTTTGACCCATGGAGACTCCGTTACAATGTGTAGGTACAAGCTAATTTATAGATTTGAGCTTTTGTCAAAAAAACATTGTTTTTATTTTGCGTTAAATAATAATAATAATAATAATAATAATAATAATAATAATAATAATAATAATAATAATAATAATAATAATAATAATAAATAGTAAATCACGCGAATTATCTACTATTGCACATCACTTTACTTTTATTAAGTAATATCTATTTCACTACTTAAACGGACATAGTAACAGCTACAATTTTTTTAATAGAATGAATAATATAATTTAAACTACTTCTTATTTATATTAAAAGTACGCCTGGGAAGGTGATGACGGTTGGTTTTCCCGTGACTATATTCAGGAAATGCAGCGTGCTGGTCTGGCTGTATCCACGCCTACTGCTGAATGGTCACGCCTTGCAATATGCAAGGAACGTGCTTATTTGCATGTTCACTAGTATTATTGAACGCTGTGTATAAGTTACGGAAAACATTAACTGCGCTTTACTTAGAACCAAGCTTCTCCAGTCTGCTCGTCGAGGCAGAATTTCTGATCTTGGTTGATAACGCAGATATGTCTTATCAAACACAACAGTGACATTTTGAAAATTTTCGAAAAAAGCGAATTAACTGGAAAACGTTGCATTTTTGACAAATGATGATTTTATAATATTTGATCCAAAATTTGATGAGAAATCTAAAAATGTAATAATATATAGGGTATTCTATTTAAAATAACAAAGTATAGTGTAGTTTCTGTTTAACCAGAAGCGCCATGTAATTCAGAGTAATTTAACTGGATTCCGCATAACCGCCTATGCCCAAATCCAAATTTTCTCCTTCAAATTCGGCCTAGAAAGTCGATAAGTTTCTAATGAAGGCGACTCGCCAAACACACTGTATAATAGAAATATATACCATAAATCAGATATTTGTGCACAAAATCTGTAGCTGACAATAACTAAGCATTATATAGGTATTTACGCACCATTTTGAAGACTTGTTCCACATTTTTATGTTTTACAAAAGATTATTTATCTTACATAGACAAGATTTTCTTTTTTTTTGTGAAAAAAATGTTTAAACGTTTCTTTCACCCAGTTTTTGTAGACGCCACCTCAGCAGTTATGCACTATAATTTTTATTTCGCCAGTTAGTTGACATTTTTTTTTATGTCAACAACACACCACGAGGGCTTACAGCCTCAATACTATCGTACCGTGGGTGTTGACAAGGAGGAAAGAGGCAGCTTGTTAATTCTGGACTTGAAGGTTTGGAGGTTCGGAGGAGAAGGAAAAACATGTGCCGGCAAGGAATTCCACAACTTGGAAGTCCTCGGGACAAAAGAGCGGGCATAACAAGATGTTCTATGTCTGGTGACCTGGACATTAAAAGGATGCATTCGCTCTGTTCCCCTGGTAGATCTGCTGGGGGCAGCAGGTGGGGGAATTATGGAGGAAAGCTCCTCTGAGCAGTGCCCGTGCAGATATCTATAAAAGAGAGAGAGAGAGGTCACCAACGGCACGTCGGTGGGCAAGGGATGGAAGCCTTTGGGTGATGGTAGGGTCACCGATGAGACGTATAGCTCTCTTTTGAATGGAGTCCAGGATAGCGAGTGTAGAAGCGGCAGCTGCACCCCAGATGTGGAAGCAGTATTCGAGGTTTGGCCTTATTTGTGAAGTGTATAAGGTATAGAGATTAGTTGGTGAAAAGTATTTGCGAGCCCGGAAGAGGAAACCCAATTTCTTAGCAGCCGCTTCTGCAATTGATGTAACATGTTGGTGCCAATTAAGATTTCGATCCATAGAAATGCCAACAAGAGAAAAGGACTCATTACTTTGAATAACTTGGTTGTTCATTGTGATGGGTCTAGTGCTGGTGTATCTCTTGTGAGAAAGAAAGCAAGACTTAGTTTTGGTGGGGTTGAATTGTACAAGATTTCTACTTCCCCAGTCTAATATTTTTTGGAGATCCATGGAGACAGAACTCTCCATGAGTCTGCGATCCTCATCTAATTGGGCTAAAGGGACAGGCTTAGAATATTGTATATTTGAATGGAGGGTGCTGTCGTCCGCGTAGCTGTGAACTGGGTTGGATGTGCTAGAGAGGAGGTCATTGATGTGGAGAAGAAACAAAGTAGGGGCTAAAGCTGAACCTTGAGGAACTCCCGCATTAATTGGATACAGTTTAGAGGAATGGCCATCCACAACAACAGATATGCTCCTGTTGGAGAGGAAATTTGCTGTCCAGGTACAAAGTTTTGGTGGTAGGCCATAGGCCGGAAGTTTATTAAGCAGCGCTGCTTGCCAGACCTGGTCGAATGCTTTGGATATGTCTAGAGCAACAATCTGGGATTCGCCGTGTTGTTCCATAGACTTGTTCCAAGAATGGGTGACAAAGGAAAGGAGGTCGGCAGTCGATCTGCGCTGACGGAATCCATACTGCCTGTCGTGGATTAGACTGTGTTTTTCAAGGAATTTTAGTAGTTCGGTGTTTATATACTTTTCCATCACTTTAGAGATGACTGAAAGGAGAGAAATAGGCCTGTAGTTGCTAGGAAGCGCTTTCGATCCTTTTTTGGGAATGGGTTGTACTCGAGCAGTTTTCCAGTTACTAGGGAATATGCCTTTATTGTAAGATATCTGAAACAGACGAGTCAGGACAGGAGCAAGTTCTGGTGCGCATTTTTTGAGAACAATTGCTGGGATCTCGTCAAGGCCAGAGGCTTTCCTGGTATTAAGAGACGAGAGCATCTTTCGTACCTTTTTAGTTTTGAAAATGATATCAGTCATTTTATGCGCGACATTGGGAACTGTTGGTGGTTGAACATTTGGAGATGGGTTGAGAGTAGAATTTCCGGCGAACAACGAAGCAAAAAGTTCAGCCTTGCCCAGGGCGGTAGAAACAATTTCATCCCCTGAGACAAGAGGTGGGAACGTGCTCTTGCAGAAATTATTCCCAATAGACTTAGCAAGAGTCCAGAAGGGTTTGCCGCCGTTGGAGCTTGAGAGGACTTTGTTTTTGATGTGGTTATTAAACGAGTTTTTTGCCTCAGAAAGAATGCGGACATAGCGGTTTCTTGCGTCGTTGAATGCTTGACGATTTTCTTGACTGGGATTGTGTAGAAGCGTTTTGTGAGCTTTGACCTTTTCAAGTCTGGCCTTGTCACAGGATTTAGAGAACCAGGCTTTTGAGTGGCTGAAGAGGTTTTCTGTGTACGTGGAATAAATAATTCCATGCCAGCTTGGATAATTTCGGTGACGTTTTGTGAGATATCAGAGGGGTCAGGATGAGAGAAGCAGACAGACACCCATGGAAATGAGGAAAAGTAATCCCGCATTTCGTCCCAGTTTGCGGAGTTGTAGTGCCAAACGATACGTGGGTGTGATGACTGTGTGACCTCGGGTTGCATTGCACAGGAAGCAGTGACCATGCCGTGGTCTGTGCGACCAAGGGGGGCGGTGACTGATATCTTATAGCATTCAGGGTTTGTAGTAAGAAGGAGATCCAAGGGATTTGAGCTGTGTGTTGGGATACGAGGAAAGTAAGTAGGTTGCTGAACCATATTGGCCAAAGAATTGCTGACTGCAAAGGCCTCCGCTGCTCTCCCTTGTGGATCGGTTTTTGAAGATCCTAGCCATTCCTTATTATGGACATTGAAGTCGCTAAGAATAGTGACCTCGGAGGAAGGATATTCAGAAATCAGATAGTCGGTTTTTTCAGAAAGGTAGTCAAAGAGCTGGACAAAGTTGTTGTCAGAAGGTGACCGGTAAATGCAACAGATGAATTTAGTTGCAGCCCTGAGAGAGAGTTTTATCCATAGTATGTCTTTTCTTCCGGCTTCTAAATTGGGAAGTCTGGTGCAGGGTAGATTGCTACGGACGTATGCGCACACGCCTCCATGCAATCTAAAGGCAGTAAGGAGCTCATACCCCGGGAAATTAAGGTGATTAGTGGCTGTTTTGGCACTGATTTGGGTTTCGGTGAGGAAGAGGAGTTGGGGCCTGTTAGCCTGGAGGAAATGGTGGACGGAGTTCAGGTTAGAATTTAGGCCACATATATTCGAAAAGGATATGTTAAATCTTGATGTTGGCGCCCCCTGTACACCCCTCTCCCGGAGATCCGAATGGAGGGGTATTTTGCCTCCGGAATATTTTATACAAGGAGGAGCCATCATCATTTTTGCTTATAAGGGAAACCGACTCATACACCAGAACCGGAAACGTCATTTGTTTTTCTAAGTTTTCTACGAATATGTTGGCTATTAAAGAAGACAACGGGCTACCTATAGGAAAGTGTTCATTTTGTATATCAATTTTATATTTAAGGGTTATGCCATCTTTTATGGGCTTTAATAGGAATGATAACCTCTATAACTACCTTTAGATACATTAGTCACAGTACGTAGATAATCTAAGTTAATTATAGAAGGAAAGCATACTCCTGTGTTTATTAATGTGTTTTACTGGCCAACCTAGTGCGTCTCAAAGTCACCATGGTAGGTTCCATTGGTGTGAAATATGTCCCTGTTTCTCTCCTACATTTTTTTTAATCCCAAAGGATTAAGTTAGACCTAGCAACTTATACTTACTGGTATTATTATCACGTGAGGAGGTGAATAATACATTAATATACAATAGACAATTTGCATGGGTTTTCCAATAAATTAATTTAACATTTACCGAATAGTTTTTCATACATAGAACATTATTACATGCATAAAAATACCTAAAACCAAAACCATATGTAGTGGACAGAAAAAGAATTTTAAAATCAAAACATTTCGCATTATTATCAGGTGACCGCGAACGTTCTGTTATTGGTCGTGACGTACTTGGGTGGTGAATAAATGACGTGTTTACATTTGCCTGATAGTATGATAAGTACGGTCGCTTGTTTCTCAATACCATCGTGAATTTTATTCGTTTATCGGGTTCTCCAGCTCATTGTCATTGTTCACATTACCGTCCAGTGACGTCAGAGATCATGTCGGTAAAAGAGTGGTTTTTGAAATCAATTATGAAATTTGCATTTTCAAATATTTTTTTGCATCGTTATTTTTGTAGTAGGTATGTGAAATCAAAAAAATATTGAAATCATATTTGTGGAATGTCTATCAGATGTGATAAGAAAAAAACATGCAAATTGTCTATTATTCTTAACCTTTTTGGATATATGCGAAAGACTTCCACACGATCCGTAATTATTGAGGTATGACACGCACTTATAAATGTTACAACATTGCAGGATATAATTGGGTGTCTGTAAATTGACTGAATGATCTCGTACTCAAAGTCCAATAATAGAAAAAAATTGATTTCAGGCACTTATTAGTCGATTAATTATCTAAAAATAAAGGCAAACGCCAAACGCTTCAAAATAGCACAGAATTTTTTTCCAAAATAACTAATAATTGACCGTTTGATATTGGCATTTTGATTGTTTGGAGTTTCCTGGTTTAATTATTATGTCATCTGTCAAAAGTGTGCAGTCAGTGCAGTTGTCAAAAGTCGGTGTTTTGAGGTTAGCGTTATGAAATTGTAGTTTTCGCCGAGTGAATAGTTTAATTTATAAAGTAAATAAACCCAAATAATAAAAAATGGTAGGTACTTACTTTGATTATTAAAATTAACAATTGTGTATGTCTTCAGTGCACAGTTTACATTAAAAGATTTTAATATAAATGTAGAAGTAACACTTATCCTATAACTCTTTAGATGTGTTTCAATATTTGCCATGACAACATATTATATTTTGTTAAATCATTAGCTCCCTAAAGAAAAAATCAATTGAATGATTACAGTATGTATCAATAAAACTGATTGATATGTATAACTGCACTGTTACAGCTTATAGCAAGAACGTTATACCGATCTTTCCACACTGATGTTTGTTACTCCGCTGCACAAAAGTCAGCATTGGCTGCTCTACGTAAGAAGACAGGATACACATTCGCCAACTGTAAGAAAGCCCTGGAGATGCACAATAATGATTTACAACAGGTAATATTGACCAACAAAGTTAAATAATATTTAATATCTCATAATAGTCTTATAAGTCTTATCCTAATCCAGCAGTTTCCACGAATTGATATATCACCTTTCCTAAACGTGCTACACCGTTTTAGAGCTTTTGCTTTTTTACCAGATTATTTTAGAATAATATTAAAGAGGTTCTTCATATATTTTAATATAACACATGTTTGGCATAACGTAGGACCTTAATGCATCTTTGCTAGTTATTTAAATTCTTCCAAGCTGTCTCTTAATGAGAAATTATTGCACAGCTTTCGTTATGGTTTAAATTTTTGTACATATAATTGATCCAGGATTGTTTGGAGAAGGGTACACAGGTCAGGTCAGGTCGGGTTTGGAGAAGGGTACACAGGTAGATGCAGTGTATTCAGAATCTCCAAGGCTTTTGATTCTGTGACTCGTTTAACTCTATGCTCCAAGCTAGCCAATTTCCGCGTGCATGGATTGTTGCACGCTTGGCTGTCGGATTATGTGAAGGATCAAACACAGGTGGTAAAGTATAAACATTATTACTAAGCTGAAATAAACGTCCCTTCGGCATTACCACAAGGTAGCCACCTTGGACCCCTCCTCTTCACAATGTTTGCCAATCATGTGCTGGGAATACTTAAAATCTCTCAGTGTCTCATGTTCATCAATGATGTCAAAATTTTCAGAGAGATAGCTTCTCCTGTGGACGCAGTGTTACTTGAACCTAAGCCGGAGCACTTTAGCACATTGTGTGATTCCAATGATCATCTTGTACTCAATATATGTAAATGTAAAGTGATATCTTTTGCCAGGAAAACTCAACGGCTTACTTTTGACTATAGCCTCTCCAACAATCTACTAGAACTAACCAATATGGTTAATGATTTGGGTGTGCTGTTCGACAGGCAACCTACTTTTGTGGCACATTGGACAGATATTGTAAATCAATCTCTAAAAATGCTGGGGTTCATAAAAAAGAACACTAGGGACTTTGGTGATGTCTTTTGCATCATAACTATTTTCAACCCACTCCGTTGGTATGTGCTGGAGTATGCATCTAATCTCCTGTGTGGTCACCCTCATAATGTTCATTCTAACCATATTGAAAGTTTCTAGAGTAAGTTACTATCCTATATAGCATATAAGCAAGGTTTGTTACAAATTAATTATTCACATAGTGAGATGTGCTCTGCATTGGGTGTTCACTCTATGGCTCAGCGAAGACCTTACCTTGATTTGTTATTCTTATACAAGATTGTGAATTCAATTTGGGATTCTCCAGCTTACCTGTCCCTAACCGAGTTTCATGTGCCAGGTCATGTTACAAGGGGCTAAGACCTGTTCGATGTAAAATTTCATGAAAGCAACTATGGTAGAAGCTCTCCAGTTACAAGGCTAGCCTTGTTAGAAAATAGTATTGGCATAGACTTCTTTGCTTTACCTGTCATGTCAGACACCAGCTTAGGTTAAGTTGGAGCTTAGATTTACATGACGACTTGTATATGTTTACCTAAGGGTGAGAACATCTTTTTACTGCTATAAAATACAGGAGTCTTCACAAGAGTTGACTCAGAAGTAAACAAAACAAAATTACCTAAGTGATAAGTATCTGACATGGATTATAAATTTGTGGTTTATGGTGCTTGTATATGACACAACTTTGACATTAATCCAAAGAAATTGAGAAGTTTTAAACACATAGGCGGAACTAGCCATCTGGCTTGGAGGGGGCCTAGGTTGAGCCTGTAATTGCCACTTGGGATCTTTTAAAAAGGAAAATGAATGTTGATCATAAAAGACACCAACTTTGTTGATCATAACGTTTAATATCGATGAAATAAAACATTACTACAAAGTAATAGCAATATTTACTATACCTACAAAGTAAACAAATAAAAACTATTAATTAAAATATCTAAAATAAAATCTATTAGACAAACGACAAAAATCAGATTTCAAAGGATTCCACTTGTGGTTGCTTTTAAAACGTTTTCATCTAACTACTGGTTTTTCCTTAATTTTTATCTCTAATGGCTGTTGCGTAACCATAACCATTGACGACTAGACAGTACATATATTGCACTGACCGCCGAACACTGGTCGTTTGTTGTTTGTGATTTGTGAAGAAAAGAGATTGATAGCGGCGATAAAAGAAGGCGCAGAGCACACGTGGTTTGCGAACTTACATAGCGGATTTATAATACTCGTATTATATAAGTCAGCTATTTCCTAGGGGGAGGCTAGCGAGGTCTAGGGGCGCCCCGGCCTCCCTAGCCCCCCCCCTGTAGTTACGAGGCTGTTTAAACACCTAATACTACTGTCACTTCTGTAATTCCATTAAATGTTCAATTTATTGAACTTTTATTTTGCTACGAACATTCACTAAACTATTTTGAGTCTCTAATTTTCATCTAAAAATAACTTGAGGCAGCAGAGTGCTTAAATTTTATAACTAATAATGATGACTTAAATTAGCAGTGGTAATATTAACGGACAAGGATGGAGATGCGGGTGTTTTGTCTAACTATAGACTCTTCTCATTTCATCCACTAATTTTAAAAACACTGGTAACATCTTTATGTTGATTTAAGAAAGAATGGAAGCATTTAAGAATTTATTCGGAACCCCAGCTTGCTTGTGTGATTTCCAAAAAGCTTTTGATTCTGTCTTTCATAATATTTTACTGGAAAAACTAGAATTGTGGTGTTTGAGGAACACCACAAAAATTATTTACTTCGTACCTGCAGAATCAGAAGTAGTGAAGTGTAATAAGTGAGAGTCCACCTGGGAGGTGGTGAAAAAGAGAAATGGTCTAGGTCCTATACTCAACTCTGTGCTTCTATTTCATATAAATCATTTGCCACGAGAAAACCTGTTATCTGCATAGGTGATACCATATTCTTAAAACTCAGGAAAAAGGAGCAAGTATATTAAATAACAAAAAAATCATTTTCTGGTGAACATGTATGCTTTTCTGAAAGTAATCTCAAATTGAATAAAGGAAAACAAACAAAAGTAAATTCCTACAAATCGTATTCCAGCACAATCTTCTGTGAACTCTACACATATAGAACTGGTGGGCAGGCTTTTCGAAATCTGTCTTTGCTTCAGAGTTTTAACCACCTAGTTGATGACGAATCACGAATTGCTATGTATTGTTCCAACTTTCATAATGTAGTGTGCTATTTAAGCCTAGGGAAGTGATTCCAAATGGGAAGAGTCTTCAAGCTCCTCATCAACTTTTATGGGAATTAGAGGGGGGATTTGGACACTAGAAACTTTATCAGACTTGTGCAGGATCACAAACTCAACCCATCCAGGACCTGCCGTGCCTGACCTTGCTCAATGCCAATTAACATCCGAACTGCGTCGCCAAGGAGCCGGTTTTCAATACTGTTCACAAAAAATTGACAGGGTTGTTAATTGGCAGCATAAATTTCTATCCTCTTCTCCTATATTCCAGCGACTTAATAACAGTGAAAATTTACATGGAAATTAAGCATACTGCTCCAGGAATAAACTCAAATAAGAATAAAGAAAGCCCACAGTCTACCATATTCTTGGAATAAAATTTCCATATGTATAAAAAATATATTTTACAACATAAGTTTGTGCTTTTGTTAATATTAAGTCTGCTATCCATGTAATATATGTTTAACTTATTTTTGTCTGTCAAAAAAATAAGTACCTCCCTACATTAAAAAAATACAAAACATAACGCAGATTCAAAAAAATACTAAGTACTAACTTAAGCTCCAAAATACCAAATTTTTATGCATATCTTTTATAACAAATTTTTTGATTTAATAATTTCACATTTGTTTAGGCTGAACAATGGTTGAAAAAACAGGCACAGGAACTTGGTTGGTCAAAAGCTACAAAACTTGAAGGCAGACAAACCTCACAGGGTTTAATTGGTGTAGCGGTTGATAAGAACAATGCAAGTTTAGTTGAAGTGAACTGTGAAACAGATTTTGTTGCCAGAAATAAGGAATTCAAGAAAATGGTTGAAAAAGCAGCTGAAACTTGCCTTGCCTACACTGAAGTTCAACCATTTTCGTCACATCCACTCACCAAGGTATAGTTAATTTATTATAAAATTGAGGTTTTTAATTACAGTAGAACCTCGCTCTCCCAAGTTGAACAGGACCAAGAGTAACTAGATGGCGGGAAACTCGGATGTTACAGATCAAAGGGAGCCTGTATGCACCAAGCGCTTTAGCCATGGTTGAGGTGTACCGCAATATGAGTAAAGTTGCTTGCCTGTTTTGGAGCTCACAGTAAAAGCATCAATCTCCTTTGGGTGTTCCCACCTCTTTAAAGATATTAGCTTCTCTCTGGGGCCATCTGGACCTGACATCCGCTAGTGTTTTCTCTAGTTGGTCGCCGCCTCTTATAGCAGACGGGAAATACTTTTCATCTATTATTTTTACTTCGTCCCCGGACCAATAGAGGACTGCCACACAGTAAGTCTATAGACGGAGTGATTTGCTAAGTCAATAAAAGTACTAGTTCAGGCACTACGAGCTACCTAAAGTGATGTTTTTTTATATATGTCTGCCGTAAAAAAATCAAAAAAAAACTTTTATAATTCATAAAGTTTTGGTTTTTCTAAGACAAAAAGATTCAAACATATTTAAATCTGATCACTTAAACTTTCAACCTTCTTTTCTCTTTGTTTATTTGGCAGTGACTTCAGCGAATTAGACATTGCATATGTCCATAACTATCATGGGAAAAAAATTGACAACAAAAGGATGCAATTAGGAATTTCTGAGCAAGCTATTTTTTTTAAGGTTTATAAAAGATAAACTTGTAGATTGTAGATTGTGCGATGAGTGGTATATGCCTTTGGCCTCTGAGCACTGCGATCCTAATCGGTCTTTTGTGTATGACTATTTTCTATTAGTTGCTTTTATAGTGAATTTTCATTAAGAAAATTCACTAATATAGAGGTATCGATGGTGAGACTTTCGGAAAATTGCTTCACATGAGCGTGAATTAGGGCCTCTGGAACCCATTTCCACGGTCAGTTAAAATCTTTATATATATATATATATATATATATATATATATATATATATATATATATATATATATATATATATATATATATAGAGGTGTCCGGAAATTGTGAGCAAAAAATTTAGAGGTTTATTCTACTCAAAGAATTAATGCCCCTAGTTTCTATAATAGTTTTTCGAAAACTCGAAAATAACGGAGTTATAGGGTGTCAAAAAAAAATTCTTTTTTAAAATTTTTGTCGATAACTTTTTGTGTCGTCCATCGATTCTTTTCAAATTTGGTGCATACGTATATAATATCACTCTGTATTTATGTTGCAAATTTGACATGGATCTATCTAAATTTAAAGACCGAAGCTGCCCTTGACCAACAGATAAGCACTCATAACTTTTTTGCTTCAATCTTTATCTCAAATATAACATCACACGATTGAAGGGAATTATAAAATCTTAAAAAAGGTCGTCTTGTTGCATTACGATAAAACTAGCTGTTTTCGAGAAAAATGTTCTTCAAAGTTTTTGCGGGTATTGATTGAATACGAAATCACTTCGTCCAAATGTCAATGTTAATAGCGTGTGCTTTGAAAACAGTCGCGGTAATTGCCTCGGAAAAAAAAAATTTGTCACATGTTTTGACAAATAAAGTGTTATATTTTTATTATTATTACTACTATAAAATTATCAGCAATAAGGGCCTCATTTTTTTTATTACTTACTAGAACTTGCAACATTGAAACATTATAACAATAATTTATTAAAAATCATAACAATTAAATATTATAACATAATTTCAAAGTGATGTCCTTCCATCTCAACACATAAATCAAATCTTCTCAGAAAATTCCGACGAACTCTAGCGAATATTCCGTCTTTTTGCCTGATTACCTCACAGTTATCAATAATTCTTTGCCTGAGATCTTCAACGTTTTGAATTGGACTCCTGTATACAAGATATTTTAGGTAACCTCAAAAGAAAAAAAACCACTGGGTTCAAATCAGATGATCTAGGAGCCCACTGCACGAACCCACCACGTCCTATCCATCTCTCAGGAAATGTTTCATTAAGAAATTCCCTCATGTTTTTCAAGCTTCTGTAATCTTTGTAACCTTTTTTTGTAACGTGCTAATTTAGTCTTTAGTTCATTTATAGTCTCACAGTTATCAATAATTCTTTGCCTGAGATCTTCAACGTTTTGAATTGGACTCCTGTATACAAGAGATTTTAGGTAACCTCAAAAGAAAAAAAACCACTGGGTTCAAATCAGCTGATCTAGGAGCCCACTGCACGAACCCACCACGTCCTATCCATCTCTCAGGAAATGTTTCATTAAGAAATTCCCTCACCGCTGTACTAAAATGTGGCTGCGCGCCGTCCTGCAGCAGCCACATCGTATTTCTTGATTGGAGGGGTGCATCATCCAATAGAGTGGATAACTGGTTTCTTAAAAAATTTAAGTATATCTCACCATTGAGTCTTTGAGGGAAGAAATGTGTCCCACTTAAGCGGTCTCCTAAAATTCCCGCCCACACATTAACAGAAAACTTATTCTGGAAACTGTGTTCTATCGCCAAGTGAGGATTCTCGTTAAACCAATAATGCTCATTATGAAGGTTGATCAAACCGTCATGTCCAAATCCAGCTTCATCTGTGAAGAGAAGCGATGATATAAAATTGTGATCGTTGTTATGAAGATTTAGAATTATATTGCACAAATTCACGCGAGCTTCCGGATCTGCAGGAGATAAAGCTTGAACTTTCTGGTAATGGTAAGGATGAAAAAGCTGCTCCTTGAGAATTTCATGCGCAGAACTTTTAGGGATACTCTCCTGAGTAGAGACTAACCGTACACTTAAGTTGGGATTATTCTCGATTGCATTTAATACATGGACTTCTGCTCCAGGAGTTCGAGTACTTCGCTGACGGCCAACATCTTGAAATGTACTCCTAAATGATCCGAATTCTCCCAGTCTTCGATGGATATTACTGAACATCAGTGGCGATTTCTCCTAGTGAGCTAGGTGTGCGCCGCACACCCTAAAATATAATCAAAATGTGTACAGTTAAATATGTTTTATTTCTTTTTCCCTTAGTCTTAACTAACTACATATTTTATGACAATCGATTTAATTTACTTATTTGATTTCATAAATAGTCGGTTAATAGTGACTTGGAATGAAGTAGGTACCACGTCTTGATTCCGAGAATATGAGTAGGTCAATAGCAACTGGGAATGAATTCGGGTTAGGTGTGCGTTGATATTTCCGAACACTTCAGTCGATAGAGCTGTATTGGTATACAATACAGTCCCCCACCCATGTGTTTAAAATAGTGGGGAAAAAACCATTGCTTTTAACACTGCAGTAAGCGGAAAAAATACCGCTCAAGACAAATGAATGGAACGCCGGTCTAACAAACTATGTGATAGCATTATTTACAAACATTACGACTGCGCTTGCCTGGACCACAGTATTCTAGAATCAAAGACTATAATACATTTTAGTAAATTTTCGTAGAAAAAATTCACTAATGGGGAGATCTCGACTTTTGAATTTTGAAAAATTGTTTGCAAATGAGCGCGAACTAGGACACCTAGAACCCCTAGAACCCCTAGCACTCATATTCGGGGTCAGTTTCAATTTATATATATATATATATATATATATATATATATATATATATATATATATATATATATATATATATATATATATATACAAGGTAACATAGGTAACACAAAACTTAAGTTTCCATAAAAATATAACTTTATTTTAGGGAAACAATACAGTGTGTTACTATTCGAATAATATTAATATAAAATGGAAGTGAACAAAGCAAGTAGATGTGAACTATATTAGTTTCAAATACCGACTGTTAACGCAACATCGTTTAGCAGTCGCAAGTAAAATATGCATACTAAGTAAAATGATTATTATACATTTTATAGTTTATTGTACTTTAAACTTAATAATTGAAACTAAGCAATGTCTGGTCAATGCCTTTCTCTATAACAGGGTCACTGTGAAATGTACTAATGTCACTTATAGAAGTTGGGTACATGGTGACGTATTTCCTCCACCGTTAGTCTTGAGCACGTCCTCGTGTTCAACTTGGGGTGATTTCTTCTTCTTTAGGAAGGGTGTCCATCTCTTTCTGGACCAAACCAATATAGTGATGATGATGACTACTATTATAAATGTGGTAACACCTATGTGACTTGTATGCAGCATTGGATGTAGTATCTTATGTCGTGGAGCTTCTGAAAGTTGTTGCTTCAATTTTTCAGCATTTTTCAGGTGAACTGGACTGAAGCGGACTTCGTATTTTTCTTCCTTGAGTGGTAATATCAGGTCTGGAATCCACGTTATGTTGCCTGATACGTCTGTGTATATCTCATCATTTACTGTGATTTTACAGTTAGGCAGTGTGCTTACGATAGCATTTTGGTGTATTGTTTTTCTGTCGATTTTATTTGGACATTCTTCTATAACTTCGACTGATACATCTGTTGAGATGAGCACGTTGTTGTTTCGTATCTTGATGGACGTCGTGTAGCTATTGGTTACCTTTGCAGAAGGGCAACTCGAGGGTTGATTTAGTTGGCAACTTTCTTCTTGTGGTGGATTTGAACACACTATGGCTTCTGTTATTGATGGGCATCTTTCAGATGTCCATAAGTTTTGTTGGGCTATTTCCAAATAATATGAACTTGGGGGTATAAGGACTTTATGATTTTCTGGTAAGGGAATTATTTGAAAGTAGGAGCCTGGTGTAGGGTGCAAAATCGGGACCTTTAGTAAACAAATGATTGTGTCTCCTGCTGATACAACTATGAATTTAGTAAATTCAATAATTTTAAATATGTGGTTTCTGTCAAAGTTAATTAATTCATTTTTGTTATAAATTAATTCAAGATGCTGTCTTATTTGTGTTAAATCCTTCCAGGTAAATATTTCAATGTTTGTAATTTCATTAAAGCTAAGAGATATAGTTCTTTGAATAATTTTGACACTTTCTAATAAATTTTGGGCTAATGAGATTTGATATTGAATGAAACTCCTTTTTTCCATGTTCGCTAGTTCACAAAATCTGTCAGCTATCATCTGAAGATTTTTGTTAATTATTTTTTGTTCTTCTACAAATCTTTCTGTAATTATATGTGCAAATGAATTTAAAGAGTCTAGTTGAGTCATCATTTCACCTTGATTTAAATATAAGGTGTTTAAATGTTTGTTTATTTTATCGAGATCGTCTTGATCGAGATTTCCGGTTATGGTTTTGATCAGCGACCCTGCTCCGTTTATTATCCCGCGTTTCGTTCTGGAGTGCGTTAATTTCTCAAGTTCTAGGTTAATTTTGGAAACTTGGTCATTAAGCATCTGTACATATTCCTTGTTAATAGCAGTGCCATAATTTTCATTAATTTTTATAGTATTGTTTGTCAACACCCGATAATTATTTTCTAAAACCGATACATTAAAATAAAAGTAGAAATTATGATAGTGATTAATTATTCTAGCTATACCTATATAATCTTTAAAGTATCCGTTAGTGATTATGGGTTTAACTTCTAGTTGATGGACCTGGCTGAGGGCCATCATCAGGGGGATGATGTTCCTGCAAAGAAAATGTCTTTTTCACTCTTTTTACATTTTTCAAATGGGCAGTTTTCTTTTGGGAATCAGGTAAAAGTAATTTGTTTTGATTTACTTGAACTGGATTATGATAAATTTTATATAATGGGTTAGTTTTCTTTACATAAGGTACTTTAATAGCTACTTGTTCAGTTTGTATTTGCGGTATCTCATTACGACTTTCATTTCTTTTTCTAAGAATAGTTTCTGACTTTTCTTTAGATTTTTTGTATATTTGATCGAAAAAGGGTAATATTTCTTTAAGTCTTCTATGGTTATATTCTTCATACAATGTTTTATGGGGGTCTATAGGTTCAAGTTTGTCATAAGGGCCGTAGAGAAGGGAAAAGGGACTATGACCTGTTAATGAGTGAACTGATTGATTGTATATTAAAATACAGGTTATCATAAGATCAGTAGGTTTTTCTAACGGATTCTCCAACTTCATTGTTCTTAATTTTTCTAATATAGTTGAGTGAAGTCGTTCAACTGGGGAGTTTGAGTTTGGGTTTTGAGGAGTAGTTATGTGTAATTTTATGTTAAATAGGTCGCAGTATTCCTTAAGGGTTGCATTATCAAATTCTTTGCCAGAGTCACATACGAGGGTTGAAACGTAATTATGATGAGAGAAATAGTGTCTGAGTTTACTTAAAATCGTCAGAGCTGTTGTATCTTTAATGTAATAAGCTTGTGCATATTTACTAAACAAGTCTATTATCGTAAGAAATTTATGGTTCTCAAAACTGAACACATCTGCATGAATTACTTCAAAAGGTCTTTTGGCTAACAGGGGTCCGGAAAAGGGTAATTTATAGGGTCGTCGCTCATATTTGGCTTGCAGACAAATGTCACATTTGTTTATAAAATCATTTATGGATTTTTTCATGTTAGGCCAATAGTAATTTAATTTAAGCTGTTCGTAAGTTTCGTTAATGCCATTGTGGTTATTTTGGTGGTAATTTTGAATAATTTGTTTCTGTACGGTAGTTGATGTAATATTTTCGACTTGTTTATTGCATTTTATTATTTTTACTGAACTGTTAAAAAGAGCTGAGGCTACTAACATAAATAATCTCTCGATTTCTTGGGTTTCGAATAAGATACCGTATACATTAGACGGATTGATTTTTTCTTTAAGAAAGGTGTTAAGTTGTTGTAGTTCATGACCTTCTTGTAAATATTTTTTGATTTGTTTATTTTTAAAAAGGTTTGTAGTTATTTCACGTTTTTCCGATCCGTGATAAATTAAAATTTGATTTTTAAAATGATTGATTGGGCCTTCCGATATAGGTAAGCAAAATACAGGATTTTCTAAAGAAGTATGTTGGGTTTGAGATTCGCTATTATTCTGGTCAGGTTGAGGGTCGATTCCTAATTCTATAAGGTCGTTGTCGTCGAGAACTCTTAGTTCTGAAGGGTCCGCGTTGCCTAAAAGGGACACAAGATCTATATCATCTTCTACCGCATTGATTTCTGTTCTTGAAAGGGCGTCTGCTACAACGTTATCCTTTCCTTTTTTGTACTTTATTTCATAGTCAAATTCTTCTAGTTTAAGCCTCCATTTAACTAAACGGGAATTTGGTTCTTTTATCGAAAAAAGCCAAACTAGAGGTTTATGGTCTGTTTCTATAGTAAATTTTCGTCCGAAAAGATAAGGTCTAAAATGTTTAGTGTTTTCCACTATTGATAGTAATTCCCTTTCAATAGTGCTATAATTTCGTTCAGCTGAATTAAGCGTTCTAGAGTAAAAGGCGATAGGTTTATTGTCTTGAGACAATACGCCTCCTAACGCTATATTACTTGCGTCGGTTGTCAGATGAAATTCTTTATCAAAATTTGGATATGTTAGGACGGGTGAATTTATTATAAGTTCTTTAGCCTGCGAAAATGCATTGACGTATTCTGGATCATTAAAGTTAAGAGTAGAATCTTTCTTTAGACATTTTGTGAGGGGATAAACAATTTTGGCAAAGTTTTTTATAAAACGCCTGTAATAGCCAACAAGTCCTAAGAAAGCTTTTATTTGTTTTTGTGTTTTCGGAATAGGATAATTTTTTATGCATTCAATTTTGCTTGGGTTTGGTTTTACGCCGTCAATTGTGATGACGTGGCCTAGAAACTCAACTTCCTTTCTAAGAAACTCTGATTTATCTAGCTGTACCTTTAAGTTAACATCTTGTAATTTTTGAAATACTTGTTTAATGTGGATAAGGTGTTCCTGAAGGGATTTGGAGAATATGACAATGTCGTCCATATAAACAAAGCAGTTTTTGTACAGAAATTCTCTAAAAACATTATCCATTACGCGTTGGAAGGTTAAGGGCGAACTCCGGAGACCAAAGGGCATTCTAACGTACTCGTAATGCCCATTGTTTACGCTAAAGGCTGTTTTCTCAATGCTTTCAGGGGTTAATTCGATCTGATGAAACCCTTGAGCTAAATCGAGAGTAGTAAAGTATGTACACTTTCCTAAGTTGTCTAAGATTTCCTCTATTCTAGGTAAGGGATATTTTTCGAGTATCGTTTTTTCGTTGAGTTTCCTGTAGTCAATGACTAATCGCCATTTTTTCTTTCCAGAGGAATCTAATTTTTTTGGGACAATCCAAACGGGCGAACAAAAAGCAGAGGTAGAGGGCCTAATAATTTTATTGTCTAATAATTTTTGAATTTCCTTCTGTATTTCAATTTTTAGGTGATATGGATACCTGTAAGATTTTACATGTATGGGATCATTATCGCGAGTTCTAATATGATGTTTAATAGCATTTGTAAATGTAAGATCCGAGTTTTCGTGATAAAAAATATTTCGATATTGATGACATAATTTAAATAGTTTTTGTTTTTCCTCAGAATTGAGGTGGTCAGTTCTCAATTGTTGTCTCACGTCGACTTGAACTGAGTTGGGAAATTTAGGTGTTTCTTCAAAATTTTGGATGGGTTCTACTTCAATTTGTTCTGTAAAGTTAATTTCAGTGATTTGTGACTTATTTTTTACTGTACATGGTATAGAACAAAACCCAGATATAGCTTCAGCTATGGATTCTGGTATATGAACTAATTCATTTTCCATTTCTGGAATTAAAACTGTTCCGTCTTCAATATTTACAGGTATTTGAATATGGGTAGTATAAGTTTGTGAAAAGGGTTGAAAATTTAGGGGATTTATTTCGAAATAAAAAGGTAATTCAATTTCTCTAAATTTTACTGTTCTTTTTTCATAATCTAGTTTGGTTTTTAATTTTTTAAAGTCTTCGGAACCTATAAGAGCATCAAACCTCTCATGCCATTTTATTACTCTAAATGAAAATGGAAAATTTATGCCGTATTCTTTTAACAGGGGGTATCTGACATTATCATTTCCTTTTGTAATTTTTCCTACAGATTTTACGGAAAAGGGCTTTTTGAAAATGTACTCTGAAAAAAATTCATATGCAGGGCCCGGATTTATTATGCTGTCTGAAGCTCCCGTGTCCAGAAGAATTTTCAAATTTAAAGATGGCAGGAGCAAAAACGGTAATTTGGGTAGTGTCATAATATTGTTTATATCTAGGGTGACAAAGGATTTTCCGAGGCTTCTTCCTGAAAATCCAGATTTTCTGGCTCATTTCCGGAATAATCATTAAAGTTTTCGTTTTCGACACATTGCAAATAATATTCGGGTTGTAATTCGTCAGATACATAATCTGTCATTTCTTGATTCGGATATTCTAGATTACATATTTCCATGGGTGTAGTTTGATCAAATTGTCGATTTTGTCTTTGTGGGGGTGTCGAAAAAGTATTTTTTGTTCTGTTAAATACAGATGAATTTTGAGGCGGTTGATGGCGGAAAACTTGACTATTTGTCGGAGAAATTTTATTTTGTGGTAGAGCTCTCAAATTGGATATAGGTTTACTGGGGAAATTAGGTCTTTGTCGTAAAAAGGGTGGTTGTTGAAATCTATTTACGAAATTAATATTTTGTTGAGGTAACGGTCTTTTCGGTAAAGCAATTTTTTCTAAAAATGTTAGGGGTTGTTTTTGTGAGGAAGGATGTGATTTATTTCTTAAGCTATTTATGAAATCTGCTTGTTTTATTTCGTTATCTATGCGGTGACACTCAAGTAAAGCCGTTTCTAAACTTGTTACATTTACTAGTCTTAAATGACTAAAATACGGTTCTAGTATGCCGACTTTAAATGATGTTACAGCCATTTCAGTAAAGTAATTTTTCTTATAAATTTTAATTTCGGTACCTAAATCCTGTAATTCGATATTCTCATAAAGTGCTTTCAATTTTTCTTTAATTTTGCTATGAAATTCTAAAACTGTTTGATTTTTTGTCATATAACAGGTAGTGAGGTCTGTTAACAAGAGATTTTCAGAGCGTGGGTCTGAATATTGTGCCATAAGGCCATTTTTAATGTTTTCCCATGAACTAGTTTCTAGAGATAATAAAATATCTCGAGCATCTTGTACAATTTTTGATTTAATAAATTCGAGTATCATTCTATTGTGATGCTCAGCATTTTCTTCTGTACTCTCTTTTTTGTAATTTATAATAAACAGTTCGCATTGTCTAATAAAATAATTTAAATGTCTACAACCTCCACTGTATTCTGGGATCATCATAGATGCCTGAGATAACAAGGAGATGTCGCCTTTATTATGTGACATGATGACTAAAATAGTTTATTATTTTTTTGTCGAGTTAATATTTTTCAGATATCGGGTATAATTAATTTTTAAACGTTATTTCAACTTAAATCTTCAAATAAGCTGATACACAGTATAAAAGTATTATTGCTAAATAGGTTTGTCTGATTTTAATTTATTAATAAAATATTAACGTAAGAACTCTTTAATATCTTAAAGTATTTCGAACCAAAATGGTTTGGAAATACGTGGGATTTAACATAAATAATTTTTGAAATATTTTGAAACAAAATGTTTGAAAATACGATAGCTAATACTAATTATTGATAAGGTATTTCGAAGCAAAAATGTTTGAAAAATACAGTAGATTTAATACTAATTATTGACAAGGTATTTCGAAGCAAAAAATGCTTGAAAATACAGTAGATTTAATACTAATTATTGACAAGGTATTTCGAAGCAAAAATGCTTGAAAATACAAGAGATGCAATCATAAATTCACAGTGAAAGATAAAGGAAGGTACTCACAGGATATTCATCTCCTAACAGGCCTTCTTTTGGAGTTTTTCTGGAACTTGGATTACTTTTGGTCACTTGATGTTGATACAATGTTTGAAACTGGAGCGTTTGAAACACTGTTAATTTTTCAGTTCTTTAATGCCAAATAAATTATTGAAATAAACCGGCGATTATTATATTTAATGCCGTTTTGGCATCCAGTTCGCAGCGCCAATTAGGTAACACAAAACTTAAGTTTCCATAAAAATATAACTTTATTTTAGGGAAACAATACAGTGTGTTACTATTCTAATAATATTAATATAAAATGGAAGTGAACAAAGCAAGTAGATGTGAACTATATTAGTTTCAAATACCGACTGTTAACGCAACATCGTTTAGCAGTCGCAAGTAAAATATGCATACTAAGTAAAATGATTATTATACATTTTATAGTTTATTGTACTTTAAACTTAATAATTGAAACTAAGCAATGTCTGGTCAATGCCTTTCTCTATAACAGGGTCACTGTGAAATGTACTAATGTCACTTATAGAAGTTGGGTACATGGTGACGTATTTATATATAATGTTTCTGTTGAAAAATACGTAGAATTTAATTTGAGTCGAGTTTTAAAATATAGAAATTTTTGATTAAAATGAAGAAACTGATTTCAAGTACCATCCATATTTCTAGAAATTGTAATGGTACATAATGAGGTGAGGTAGTTTTGGAGATTAGAAATCAGATGACAGAACTTTAGAACAATTGACATTTAGATAAAGATTTAGTCAAAATTGCATCATTTGCAGCCACAAGTTTAGACTTATTTGTAAGATGCTGTGTACTATTTATATAATAATAAATATATATATATATATATATATATATATATATATATATATATATATATATATATATATATATATATATATATATATATATATATGGCTCTTATAGGGAGGCTGCGGAGGGCCTCGGGATGGCGGTGATTGACAGACGCCATCCTGAGGTCACGTTAGACCAGGGGAAGGCGGACCTGATCCAGGCTGCGGTGGTAGCTGCGGTGGACTCTCTTCAGGAAGGGGAGAGCCCGCCTCAGTTCCACCTGACGCGCCTGACGGGGGGCATCCTCTGGATAACCTGTGCCGGCCCGCAGTCGCGGGACTGGCTGCGGAAAACGATCGGGGGCCTCGGTCAGATTTGGGAGGGGGCGGACTTGACAGCCGTCGAGCCCAAGGAACTCCCAAAGAGACGCAAGGTCCTCGTAGGGATCCCTGACACCGTCCCGCAGGAGACGGTGATCAGCAGACTTAAGATCCAGAACCCTGAACTGGGGACGCAACACTGGTCGGTTCTAAGCAGGAAGGCAGAGGAGAAAGGACAGACGCTCGCCTTCTCGATCGACCAGACATCTTACAGAGCCCTTGAAGGAACCTCCTTCAAGGCATTCTGGGGCATGGGAAGGGTTAGCTTCCGCCCACTGGGGAAGCACCTAAGGGTTAATGGGACTTAGGTTCCTTCAGGTCAACCTCCAACACAGTAGGGCAGCCACGGCCGGACTACTAATGGCTCTGAGGAACACGGATGTGGCCCTCATCCAGGAACCGTACTCCTATAAAGGAGAGATCAAGGGACTCGGCGGAGCTACTGGAAAGCTCATCTACAGCAGATCCAGCGAGAACCCGAGGGCCTGCATTTTTGTCAGGGAAGGGATAGAGTTTCTCCCTCTAATGAATTTCTGTTCCAGGGACCTGGCAATGATCAAAATCCGATGTGGAGGAGCGGATGGGCTGAGGGACATTACTGTCGCGTCAGCCTATCTGCCAGGGGACAGCACGGACCCTCCTCCACCCAACGAATTGGAGCAGCTGATGGTGGGTAGCAGAGCAGGTGGATGGCAGACCATCATCGGCATGGATGCGAATGCGCACCATGAGTTGTGGGGTAGCTCGGACACAAACTCTAGGGGTGAGGCACTTTTACAATTCTTTATGAAATTTAATTTAGACATATTGAATAGAGGTAATAAACCGACCTTCGTCACAACACGCCGTGAGGAAGTTTTAGATCTAACAGTTTCCACCCAGTTTCTGGGTGACTTTGTTAAAAGCTGGGCTGTGTCTGGGGAAGTGAGTAGCTCAGACCACAGATACATCCGGTTTGAGATCGCCAAAGTTGAAAGAGAAACGGTATGGTACCGGGACCCCCGCAAGGCGGACTGGGAAGCCTACAGGGCAGACCTAGCTGTGGAACTGCGAGGGGTTAAGAGTACCATAAAAAATTCAATAGACCTCGAGATTGCAGCAGTCCAATTGCGAGACGCAATTACCTCGGCCTATAACGCCAACTGCCCCCTGAAAATGAGGGTGTCCACCAGGAACGTCCCGTGGTGGAACAAGGACCTCAGGCAAAGGAGGACGCAGGTTCGTAAGCTGTTTAACGCGGCCAAAAGGTCGGGAGCATGGGATGAATATAGACAGGCCCTATTGACCTATAACAAAAGACTGAGGGACGCCAAGAAGGAGTCGTGGAGGAGGCACTGCGAAGAAGTGGAAAACACGTCCGAGAGTGCTCGACTACACAAGATCCTGTCTAAGGGCCCTCAGACTAACATAGGCTCCCTTAGAACACCCACGGGAGGGTTTACAAGCTCGGGGGAGGAAACTATGGAAATTTTACTCCAGGCGCACTTCCCCGGCTGTAACATAATAAACCAATCACCTCCGGGCTGGGAACACTCAGAAATAGAGGCGCCTTATAGGCGGGCATCTAGAGTAGACTGGACAGTCGCTAAAGAGGTGGTTACCTGGAGCAAAATCAGATGGGCCATTAACAGCTTTAAGCCATACAAATCGCCGGGATTTGATGGAATAATGCCCATCATGCTCCAACAGGGGATAGATATACTGGCGCCGGTGCCTACCCTCATTATGAGGGCCAGCCTGGCTCTGGGGTACATTCCGAGGGCATGGAGACTGGCCAGGGTTGTATTTATTCCTAAACCTGGGCGTACAACAGACCAGGCAAAGTCCCTGAGGCCAATAAGTCTCATGTCCTTCTTGCTGAAAACAGTGCAAAAACTGCTCGACCGGCACATTAGGGGGGGGGGGGGGGTACTGGAAGCATATCCTCTACACTGCGGACAATATGCATACAGAGCAGGATTCTCAACAGAAACAGCACTGCACCAACTGGTGCTGAAACTGGAGAATACGCTGGAGAACAAGGAGGTGGCGCTGGGGGCCTTCCTAGACATAGAGGGGGCCTTTAGCAACACCTCGTTCGGATCGGTTCTGGCAGCTGCCCGGGAGCGTGGAATAGAGGAGACCTGCTGCAGGTGGATCGGTTCCATGCTCAGGGACAGGGCGGTGTTCACCTCACTCGCGGGAGGGACTCTGCTGGCGGGGGTCGCGGCGGGGTGTCCGCAGGGGAGCGTTCTGTGTCCCTTGCTCTGGTGTCTAGTCGTGGACGGCCTGCTGGGGAGGCTCTCGGGAGGGGGGTATGAGGTACAGGGCTATGCGGACGACATTGTCATCATAGTCCGAGGAAAGGTCACACAGGCAGTGTGGGAGCGTATGCAGACTGCACTGAAAGTGGTGGAAGGGTGGACGGTTGATCAAGGGCTCGGGGTGAGCCCCGAGAAAGCAACCGTCGTGCCGTTTACAAGGAGGAGAAAGTGTGAAAGCCACAGAACGCTCACTCTATACGGTAGGAGCGTTCCAATGGCCAGGGAGGTAAAATATCTTGGGGTCGTATTGGACTCTAAGCTAACCTGGAATGGTCACATTGGAAAAATACTGCGTAAGGCAGTCATGACCTTAGCCGTCACTAGGCGGCTATTTGGAAAAACGTGGGGACTAAGACCTAGTATGGCCCACTGGCTGTACACAAGGGTGGTTAGACCATCGTTAACATATGCGGCACTGGTCTGGTGGCCTAAGGTGACACAATCCAGTGCCAAACAAAAACTAGGCAAGATCCAAAGGATGGCTTGCCTAGGCATCACAGGGGCCATGTCTTCAACCCCAACAGCCGCCATGGAGGTGTTGCTGGATCTACCCCCCCTACACTTAGTTATTATGGGAGAGGCCAGGCTAGGACTATACAGACTAGCCTGCAATGGTAGACTGAAGATCAACCCAGGCTTCAGGGGCCACTGCAAAATTCAGGAGATCGTGAAGGAGCCCATGCTTGAAATGAGGTCAGACTTCGCGAGCCCGCGAATGTGCAGGGAAAACAACTTTACAGTGGAAATCCCCGATCGCGAGGCATGGCGGGAGGAGACGCCGGGCATTCCACGAGACGCGCTCGTCTGGTTCACGGACGATTCCGGCGGGGAGCGTGGGACAGGGGCAGGTGTTTACTCGGAAGGACCGAGGGTAAGTCATAGTATTTCCCTCGGAGCCCATGCAACGGTGTTTCAGGCCGAGATGTACGCCATCCTGCACTGTGTGCGGGAGAACAAGAGGAGGGGCTACACCAACAAGCGGATCCTCATAGCCACAGACAGCCAGGCAGCCCTTAAGGCACTAAGTAGCCC
Source organism: Tillus elongatus (assembly GCA_964006375.1). Lineage (NCBI taxonomy): Eukaryota > Metazoa > Arthropoda > Insecta > Coleoptera > Cleridae > Tillus > Tillus elongatus. The sequence goes on from OZ023265.1 coordinate 117,693,325, forward strand.
ACGGGTAAATTCTTGGCTGGTGAGTGAGTGCCGAGACGAGACGAGCGACCTGGCTGGGCAGAATGAGGTGACCCTCATCTGGGTGCCGGGTCACTCGGGGGTCAAAGGCAATGAAGAAGCTGACAGTCTCGCGAAGAGAGGGTCAGCAGAACCATTTATGGGACCAGAACCGGCTCTGGGCGTGTCAAAGAGCACTGCCAGGGGAGCCATTAAGTCCTGGGTCAGAAACCAACACAAGGTGTACTGGGCGGACTGTCCAGGGCTCAGACATGGGAAGTCAATAATTGACGGACCCAGTTTAAAGAGAGCTGTGGAGCTGCTAAACCTTAGCAGAGGACAGCTCAGAAACACAACAGGTCTCTTGACGGGACACATGGCCGTCAAGAAACACCTGCATAAAATGGGGCGGTTCGAAGGGGACCTCGCATGCAGACTCTGCGGCGAGGGGGAGGAATCAGCCCAGCACATCTTGTGTGAGTGTATAGCTCTGGACCGGAAAAGACAACTGATCTACGGTCACTCTAGACCGGAGACAGAGCAATATAAAACTTCACCCTACCAATCGCTGTGCAGACTAGTTCAAGGCACAGTGATTTTGGAATGGGTGGAGTAAGACTAAGGGTATGCACAATCAACCAAAGGTTGCGGTGCTATCGGGGCGGCAAGGCCGCGGACGAGCCCTGAGGGAACAAAAAAAAAAAGTACCCCATCTAGTATCCATTGGAACTTTGAGTGTTTTTTGGGTTTCACCACGACTTTTCTGTATTTCTTTAAAAACTTCTTTAAATCAACACAAATCAGAATGAAAACATTCAGTGAAAGGCTTCTTTTCAGACAACAAAATTTGTTAAACTTCACAATGTGTTTCGGCCCACTTAGTGACCATCTGAGTGTGTCCTGCACAATTGCCTACGAGAAGAACGATGTTTTTCTGACAGACCTTTAGATTGTGTTTCTAGATTTATCCCCTGAAGATGGCCACTTAGTGGGCCGAAACACATTGGTAAGTTTAATAAATTTTGTTGTCTGGAGAGCAGCCTCTCGTTGAATGTTTTAATTATGTCTATCCCAGACTGTGTGACGTTTAGGAAATAAGTTTCTTCTTCTTATTCACAGTTTCTGGCCTGAACTTCGCAAATCAGCTGTTAAAAAGTTGGTTACTGGCCCACAAATTGACATTTACATGAAAAATCTGGGAAAGTTTGCAAGGAAAGTTTCCGGGAATATTTCCAGTAACATTAAAGGAAACTTTTAAAGTGAAAATAAATTCCCTACTGGAAACTTTCCAGTTCCCATCCCTAATTTTATTGTAAAGTTACTTTTAAGTTATCCAAAGGTATCCCTGAAAAAAAAAACGTGCATCGAGGATATGATTAAGGAATAAATAGTAAATCAAATTCAATATTATTTTTCACTAGTTTAAATGGGGGTCTAAAAATAATAACGTAACTGGTGCGCATTTGACAAGAAAGGTAGCCAAAATCTGGCAACAGTGCCGCTATCATTGTTCAATTCCGCATGCCCAGAACGCCCAAATGTGGAATTTTGTAAGTGCAACTTTAGCAGTTTTGAAGATTTAAGCATACCGGTAGTTTTCACCGAAAATGAAGTGTTCTCATATCTCAGCCACTGGTAGAGATAAAACTTTGAAAATTTGTGATCTTACTAAATTTGAGACGCACAATTCACTGCAATAAAAATAAATGTGGCATTCCATTTAGGATAACAAAAGGACTGCATGTAGTGCAAAACTGGGAAATCTGTGGCGATATCATTGTTCTTCAATTGCGCATGTCCAGAAACGCCCATGTGCTTATTCTTGTAGGCGTAACATTAGCAGTCTTGAAGATATTGCAGAGTAGCAGTACTTTTTACTAACCTGGTATATGAACATGTGCACTATCATAATGACTCGATAATGCTGTTTTAATGATATTTTTCCCACTATTTTCAGGTAACTCTCAACACAGAGGAATTAAAACAATTAAAAACGAAAGAAGGAAAATCACTAGCAGATGTTTTAGCCTTAATGATTGGCACTGTGGGCGAGAATGCTACTCTGAAGAGGGCTTTATGCATTAAAGCAGATGACAATGTAAAATTAGCAGGTTATGCCCATCCATCAAGTACTGAAGATAATTTAAATAGTGTACTCCTAGGAAGATTTGGAGGTGTAGTAGCATTGAAATATGCTGACAGTTCTAATATAGATGAAGTTGGCAAAGGTATATGCCAGCATGTTGTTGGCATGGCACCCAAGAAAATAGGCACATCAGAAGATGAACCTGCTAATAATAAAGATGATGAAGTGTGCCTAATTCATCAAGAATATCTCCTAGATGAATCGATTACAGTAAAAGAATTAATGGAAGAGAATAATGTAGAAGTTGTTGATTTTAATAGATTTGAGTGTGGTGAAACTACAGTAGGAAGCCAACCCATTGATTTAGTTGAAACCTGTCAATAATCTGTATAAAAATAACACCCTTAGAAAACCTGTATATTGTGGCAGAATGAAGATATTGTTTTAGTAGTCCAGTCATCTGCTTGATACAAGAAAATATGGTAGATAATTTTGTAAAAAGCATTTACCTTAGCAGTAAAATTTTATAATTATTAAAGGTTGTTTTACATTTTGTTACTCTCTAATCCAGTAGATTACAGAATTTTATATTTTCATGTTGAATAAGTGCGAATGGTGTTAACACCGCAGCCAATATACCAACATCACACACACATATTGGATATTGTTGACTAAGTAATTATATAAAAGAAACAGGGGAGGCAAATAACAGGCAAAGTTCTCTGGATGACTAACTTGTAAAGTTCAGACTATGAAATCACAGGTTCGAGTCCCATATTTAGAAAGTAGTTTTTTTTCACTCTAATGTGTCATGGCCTGCTTCTCATATGTTATGGGTGGTGTCTTTTTTCTGTATGCATGTGTAACTCATAAATCTTAAGGCTTCAGGGTGCTGAGTTACTGTCATATTATATATATATATATATATATATATATATATATATATATATATATATATATATATATATATATATATATATATATATAATGTTATTATTAGCAAAAATAACTCCTTAAAAAGTGCGGTGCCCATTTTTTAACATTAATTATTTGATGATTACTAGTGAGTACCCTTTATTACTTGCAAAGTCATGTAGGGTGGACGTACTGGTTAGCCGGCCACCTCCTGTTGTCAGGCAATTTCACAAAAGTCACTTAAAATAAGAATATCAGAATAGAGAATGCAGTGTTCAAACGTCAGTTTGCATCGTAAATATGTACTGTACGGTCTTGCACAATTGAATCTTTGGTGTGCTTAAAAGGCGCAAACGATTATCAGTATGTTGGCAGTACTAGCATGGTGATCGTTAGGTGCAAAAGAGTAGAAAGTTTCTAGTGTGAGGTGAAGTGGGAAATAGTAAGTATTGTTTTTTAAATATATTGCTAGCAGATTTATCCAGTTAGTTTCTTATAATAATCACGTTGACTTTCAATTCAATCGCTTAATTTCGGAGAAATATCCGTTTATTATGAAATTATGAGGTGTCTAAGTAACTGGATACTATTAACTGATACATTTCCATTCTCGGCCACCTGTCCGAGAAAGGAGTCTGGCGGGATGTTAAAATCGACTATCTTTTTCTTACATATCTAAATGTTAGTGAGGTTATCACTTTTAATAATTTGTTGAATTTTGAATTAAGTATTTCAAGACCGGTTTCCGGAAAGTTTATTAGTTATTAAGCGCCAAATTTGAATTACTAAAATCGGTGTCCAAGAATGAGATAAAGTCTGTCCGAGAACTGGATATTTCTCTATAATATGCATTTTTATGGATGTATATCATTTATACTCTTTCAGATGTCCAAGAGAACTATCCAACATAGGCCAAGAAAATTATAAGTATACTATGAAGATAAATTACAATTAACTTTGTCATCCATCATAGATCGCAAGCTGGGGGTGAGAGAAGCAAGTAAGCAATTTGACGTACCAAGAAGCACTGCATGACAGAAGGTCTGTAAAATGTCCTGACCCATTACGGAAAACTGGTCCAAATCCAATTATGACCATAGAAGGAGAGCAAAGGATTGCTGATTGGGCTACGAAAATTGCCAAACGTGGCTTTTCAATAAAAAGAGAAGAACTTATTGAGACCGTTATCAAAATCGCGAGAGACAATAGGACAATACATTTTTTTCCAAATGGGAAACCTGGCGAGAAATGGTATAGGAACTTTCTGAAATTTCGCTGCTGAAAGCAGAAGCCATAAATAAGGCGAGAGCCCTACTACTGAAGAATATATAAGATCATGGTTCGGAGGCTTGAGGAACTTCCTTGAAGACATTAGAGCCGAAGAAGTAACGGATGACCCTACAAGGATCTTCAATGGCAATGAGTCTGGTTTTTCTCTTTGCCCAAAATGAGGCAAAGTGTTGGTGCCAAGGGATTTGTATTCTGTCAAATGTGGCAATGAAAAAGACACATTGACTGTGATAGTTATATTAAATGCAAATGGCCACCCATGTGTACCTCTAGTTGTATTCCCTTACATTAGACAGCCCTGTTACTAACATGCCTTCGAATTGGGTACCTGGAAAATATGACTCGGGGTGGATGAGACGCGATGTCTATTTTTAATACATAAGCACGATTTTAATAAATAGGTGACTACCCACCTTATAGTGGCCACGTCGTGTACCGTCATGACAAAAAGTAGCCCTGATTGGCCACTGGGTTCGAAGAATTGTGTCTCTGTCTTTCCTATAGTAAACGTACTTACGTTTGTATAAATTACGAGTATCTATGTTTATGTGTATATTTTTGCGTTAAAAAAAGTTTTAATTACATTACATAATTAGATAACTTCAGATACGTAAATTTAATTTAGTTAGCCCAAAACACCATGCCAACTTACCGATTACTAGTTATTATTATTATTATATATATATATATATATATATATATATATATATATATATATATATATATATATATATATATATATATATATATATATATAAAGAGTCTGTGGCTAGTGGAACTTGCCTTCCGAAGCCATTCACCTACACACACACACAAATGGCTGACTGAAAATCCAGTGAAGAGATCGATTATTTTATTAATTGATGCTCATGTCCCACATGACTGCCCCTTAGTAATTTTTGCGAGGAGAACAAGATTATTCTGTATGTCTTGCTACCAAACACCACTCACATTTTGCAGCCTACAGATGTAAGTGTATTCCGACCACTCAAGCATCAGTAGAAAAATGCAGTAAGATCGTGGCAAAGCAAACAACCAGCCAATACATCTATCACTAACGCAAATTTTTGCAGTTTTCCACGGAGCTCTCAGAAATACAAACATGATCGCCTGTAAAAGAATCACTTTCGTAAATGTGGTTTGATTCCCTTGGAAGAAAACAATGTCGAGTACTCCAAATGCGTTAAAAACTTATTAGAATCTATCAACCAAACAGAGGAAAATACCATTCCTTGTGATAACGACTATGAAATCGAGCCGGAACTGAACTGAATTACAATCAATGAGAAGACTCTTCAGAAAAATAGAGAAAAAAAATTATGTGAGAAAGGAATTGATAATTTCATATAAGATGAAATTAATAATTGAGAAAGTGTAAAATGGTCCATGACCAATCTGAATTCATATACGAAGTTCAGGATGTACCTTTGACTACTCATGTTCAAAATGTTCTTCCAGCTCAGTTGTCCATAGGATCGATTGTACTCATGGACTATTTACAAATCTTGAATGTTTAAACAATCATAGTGAATTCCAGTTCGACAAAAATATCTGAATCTGCTGTGAACGAAGTTCAGCCAACAGAAGACGCAGTCAATGGTCTTATCAAAGAATCCGAAATTATTCATCAGAAAACTTTTGAAACCCTTGAGAATGAAATCCAACCAATTGAAGGAGCAGGCACTGATCTTATCAAAGAATTCAAGATCACACCTGAGAAAGACGTTGAAACTGTTGTGGGTGTAATCCAACCAACTGAAGAAACATATTCTGATATCATTAATGAATTCAAAATTACGCTCCAAAAATGCTTTGAAACTGTTGATGACATCCAGACAACTGAAGGAATAGGTTCTGATCTCATCAAAGAATTTGAAATTACACCTGAGAAAGTGAATAGTCATTGCATTAATCAAAAAACAGATGCTGAATTTGTGCCAAAAGAAAATAAATCACTTGTAGTATACACTTCAACAGATTGGAGAAAAAACGCCTCTCAAAGATCATAGCGATATGCCATTTAGGAGTACGCCGAAAGAGTCTTCATTTTCAGCACATCTCAAATTTTCTAAGCCAATCAACTCGTCAGACAATAACAAGAAGAGTGAAAGCCTAACAAGTGCCATCTTTTCCAGAGGATGGAGAAGTTATTGTGAGAAAAAATACCAGGAAAAACGAAACTAAATTGAATCACAAAAGAAGAAAAAATAAGAGAAATTACATTAGACCATTTCTAAAAATCATAATAAACCGCCAAAAGTTGTCCAGAAAAGTAAATCAATGCAAATTAAAAAACGGAGTATTCCATGTGCACTCTATGAAGATGTTTTCGAAAGTAACATTGAAGATAATGAAATGAAAAATATTGTCTGTGACGTCTGTCCGAACTGGTTTCATCTGGGATGCATTCAATTTTCACATATGATTTATGAAGAGGCTGCTAACCAAGAATTGAGATGTGCTTCCTGTAGGACCTGAGCGGAGGATGAGTACCTATATCTTTGAGGTATAGATATTTTATGTCTGATATATGAATACTTACTTTCATTTATCATTAATTTCCTATTTGTTTTCATGTTTACTTTATTACTACATATACGTTCATATTTTATTTCACTTAGATAGTTTTTACTTGAAAGACCAATAAATTGTTTGAATTTTCCCCATGTGTTACTATCTAACTACCTAGCCTACCTTCATAATCCCCGACACCCAGTACCTAGGTATGGGTAGGTATCTAGTTTACTTATGATCTTATGCGATGGAAAGTGAGGTATCATCGGACACTGTCTCGACTGAGGTACAGTTCTTCTCGGACAGATAGCCGAGAACTAGTCAGGTGATGTCTGAGAACAGGAAAACTGCTCCTTTTTCATATTTTATATTATTGCTTTGTTTTATTAAATGTCATTTTAACCATCGCAAACAATAGTCAATATTAAAGACTCGGAACAGTACACTATAAAATAATCCTTGGTTTAGATATTTTTTTTAATAGTTTAATTTCCCGGTACCCTTAATTGTCTGACAATAGGACCTTTGACCCTATTCCTTGAAATTATTCACCTACATAATAATGACACATTAAAATAATTTGCATACAAAAAAATATTGATACAATAGATGTGTGAGATTTACAATCAATAATTTTTTTAAATGTATTTAGAATGTTGTAGATTTTATTGATATATGCTTCATTTTGTTAAATCATTTAATGAGATCTCATAAACATATTATAGCAAAACTGGTCAACAGTAGAAACTAGTTTCAGTCTGGCTACTGAAAAATCTAGTAGCTATGATTACGCAAAACTATAGCAACCCACTGAGTTCAACCATTGGAACACAACATTTTAGCATTCGAAACATTTCGCCAGGTCAGAATGATAATTAATTGAATTATCTAAAATAGTCGGTGGGTCAGTAGGTCTTGACCAATCACAAAACAAAGCAAATATTTATTTTGTCACATTAAATGTGCAATTTCTAAAAAAAAAAAAAGATTTTGGAGCAGATGCAGTTTGTAAAAAGCAAATATTGCATGAAATATACTGGCCATCAAAAAAACCCGAACACGCTGTAAGACTTGATCAAGTTTAATAAAATTTATAAGTACATGATGTTTACATATTTACATCCCATGCCGATAAGTTGGTAAGTAATGCATTGAGAAATAAATTGAATACCCGATACTCTTATTTCACTGGGATGCAAACTTAAAAAAATTATTACATTTTCAAACTGAAATATGAAAAAATAACAGAGTTATTTATTAATGAGTGGATCCACCGCAGTTTCTTCTTGTATTCGGTGACGAAGGTCCACTAGGTTGTTTGGTGGTTCCGGTAAATTACCCAGTCGATTGCCAATCATATCCCACACATGTTCGATTTGTGACAAGTCTGGAGAGTGAGAAGACCATGGGAGCAGGGTCAAGTTAGTTTCTTGTAAGAACCTTGTAGTAACCCTTGCTGTATGAGGCATGCGTTGTCTTGTTGGAAAAGGGGTTAAATTAACCATCGTAGGTATGGCAATGCAACAGGCTGCAGTACGTTTTGCAGCTTCCCGGAGGAGAACATATGGTCAGCATAGTTTCAATAATTTTGAACAATCTTTGACTTTTGAGTGTTGGCAGATTGTATACCCCACTGATTCTGCAGAGGATGCTTATAGCTCATTCTTTGATATCGTTCGGTATCATTTTAAGAACAGTTTCCCAGAGGAAACAATCGAGTATTAAGGATGGTAACACATCAGAGCAAAGGGAGTTCAAGGAGCAAGTACTGTTCTTACATGGTGTTTATAAAATGCACCCTACACCATCGAATAAACACGTTTATGGAGAAATAAGGACCAGATACAATTTGCTTTTGAGGCAGTCGAGAGCTCGGGCAGCAACTAAAGATATCCAAAAGTCTGATGATCAAAAACAGTTTGGGAGATTATAAATCGTGAAACAGGTAGGAGTAAGATCTTGAATTCTGAAACTAATATATCAGCAAATGCATTTAATGTAAAATTTGTACATCCCATGCCGAGAGGTTGGTAAGTAATCTTATTTCAATGGGGTGCAAAGTCCAGCGAACAATTTTTTTATGAAATAAGTTGAGGAGGATGTCATCGGGAATGCTTTAAATAAATTTAAAAACACAAAATCAAAAGATATATTTGGTATGGATACCTATATCATTAAGAGGTCTAGGGATTTATTACTCTGCCAGTGGCACATATCTTTAATCCCTGCATCACACAGGGTTGCTTCTCTGCGTTAATGAAATGTGCGAAGGTACTTGCCTTTTTGAAAGGGGGACTGCAGTGATCCTGGCAATTTTAGGCAGGTTTCAGTTTTGCCGATACTCTCAAAAATCTTTAAATTCCTTATTTTACAACAACTTTATAGTTACTTTCAGGATAACAATCTATTCTATCAACATAAGTGTGGTTTTCACAAGAGATGCAGCATTGCAGATGCGATATTGTATCTTCTAGAGATGGTAAATTATGTTTTTGATCAGAGAAAACAGTGCTGTGCAGTTTTTGCCGACTTAACAAAGGCATTTGATTGTGTCTCGCACAAAATATGTTTGACAAAGTTGAGTCATTGTGGTATTAGGGGAACCTGTCTGGAGTTGCTTCAGTCATACCTTAATAATAGAACATGAGAGAGTTTTTCACGGGCCACTTCTGTTTATCATATAAATGATCCTCCCCTATTATTCCTCATGGAGCAGAATAGCAACAGCCCTCTTTCCGGATGACACAACATTTATTATCACTGGTGATTCTGGTAGCGATGTTGTTGAGACAGTGGATCATGTTCTTCGTGAGGTGGGAGCTTGCTTTAGTGATAATGAACTGTTCCTCAATGACGATAAAACAGCTTTCATCCATTTTCATGCCAGTGTAACTTCTAAAGAGTTGAAGTCTGCTAGGAAACTTGTTAAATAGTATGCTAGCCTCATCAGTGTATGCAGCGCAGAGGATTTCTGCAATGGCTGAATCTGAGGCAGCTTTCATCACCTATCATGGGTTGTTTTACTCACATCTGAATGAATGTTGCTTGCATGGGGAAATGCAGCGAGCATACACTCAAATGGATCTTTGTGTTGCAGAAAGCAGCTGTCAGAGGTGTTGTCGGGGCGGGTTGCTCTGCCCACTGTAAACCCATCTTTCAGGGACCTAACATAATGTCACTATAGTCAATGGTCGTTTAGGTGAGAGAGTAAAGTAAAAGTTTTGACACACACGCTGAAGTGAATAGTTATAACACCAGACATAAGAGATAATTTAATCCAACCGAGACATCGTCTAAGGTAAACTAAAGTCGACTTTTTTTAATGCACTCCGAAGGTGCTTAAAAAATGAACCTATCAATAAATTCACAACAATTATTAGAGATTTTTTAATACAGGCCTGTCTATACAGAACAGTCGAATATTTTAAAGTGGTGCAGCAGTTTAGATTCTCGACGCATTTTTTTTGTGATTAGATATTGCTGTGTGTTTTATATTTTCATATATTTTTGTTGATTTTTTTATGCACATGGTGATTTTGCATTTACGTGTACTTGATGTATAATTATTTGTTTTGACTGGCCAATTTCATTTTTATGTGTGATCTTGTGCCTAATAAAGCTATTCAATTGTACTCTATTCTACACTCAATTTTCTATCGATAAAAGATTTTATCGCACCCCATACCATCACACCGTCGTGTAAGTGCCACATGTCATTCCACAGCAAATTATAAATTTCTGCGTTCTCAAAGTAATCGGGACTCGTCAGAGAACACAACACGATTCCATCACAATTTTATGTGCCGTTACACCACTCAAGCCAAGCAGCATGATGTCGAGGTGTTAGTGGGAAACATAGAAATGGTCTATATGAACGAAGCCAAAAGCGTGTATTCTGAGAAATAGCGTTGCTATATATACTCTGTTTTAAAACTCTTAACCAAGCATTTCCAATCGACCGTGTTCTGGAAACTCTGTCTTCCAAAGTCGCAATAACTCAAATGACGATCTTCCCATGTGGAATTTGCTAGAGGTCTTCCGGATCCATGATGGCGGTTATGGATTCCTTTTTCAGACCACCTGGACCAACACTAACACTATCGACATGCTGCATCCCATGCGGTTGGAAACTAGACATGATGAGTTAATAAATTGAGCACAAATAGCTACTAAATATTACCTCAAAATGAAATAAACACAAATTTAAGGATTTAATTTTTTTATAAAATAAAATTAAAAAGTACACAACTATTAAAATTGTTTGTCCGTATTGTTATCATTTCTTATTTGACACAAAACAGGGTAGGTATATGACCTTTATTGCAATTGATTGACTCTTACTGCGTGTGTTCTGATTTTTTGGAGTCACAACATTAAAAAATGCACAACTATTAAAATTGTCTGTATTGTTATCATTTCTTATCTGACACAAAACAGAATAGTACCTATGGAAAACTTTATTGCAATTCCTTGACTCTTTCTGCGTGTTCTGATTTTTTTGAAACTCAGTAGTACATTTCCTTTTAAACTACAGGATTTTTATTTTTGCAACTTTTGCTGGTGCTATAACTAACAATTTTTTCATGTAACCATATTCTTATGAGAATTCGACTGCTTTTTTTTACTTTTAAGGTTTCTGGGCAGTTAAAGTTTACCTTAGAGCCTCGGTTGTTCAGTGATAAGAACGTGTGCCTCTGAACTGAAGGGTACTCCCTTCAGTTTTTCAATATATACTGTACAATTGACATCAACCGAGGTTGTGGCATTGTATTTGAGCAAGTTGAATGTCTGTACGTTCCGCCCTTCGGAAGGGGCGTAAAGCCGTTGGTCTCGTGTCCATGCGATATTGGCCACGTTAAAGGGGATATTACAGAAAGGCAGGGGTTCGGTAAAATGTCTAGGATAGTGAGGTGAAACTGCTTACTAGCGTCGGTGATTGGCCATAGTCGCGGAAATAGGCCGACATTAAAGAAATAAAACACACACACGTTTACCTTATCCTGTAAATAACCCATAAATAAAAATTTAGTGCTGGTACTGCAATATCTATAGAATGGGGGAGCCACTCACCGTCTCCGTTTTTTAAATGAGTCTGCCATAATATAGTTCACTATATAATTAGAGCGAGTTAACGAAAACTTCGGGTTAAAACTCAGACACATCGGGCAACACTAAGTGCCTCCACAGTTGAATCGCCAACTGTTTAGGGGAATTACATATTTCGAATTATTTTAACATCGTCTAGCATGTGCAATCTATCACACCAAAGGTCACTTTTGAGTTTAAAAAAAAAGTAATATGCGTGCGTCAAAATTGGCTTGGCAGTTTTTTCACTTCCAAACCACCAGATTTCTATAGGTACGGAATAAAAAACAGTAGGAGGCAATAGTAAATGTAATACATTTTCAATTAATTATGTATTTTGTGTACTAACCAAAAATTAAATTATTTAGGATTCAATGATATGCTACAAAATTGAAATTACCTGATATTTCCATAATCAAAATATTCTGTTGAAACGAAAAAATTTTATTAAAATAAAAACAGGATAAAACTCCCAGATATATATATATATATATATATATATATATATATATATATATATATATATATATATATATATATATATATATATATATATATATATATATATATTTTAAGATTCATTAAAAAACAAAAAATACGTCATTTTTTTAATGCATACAGACTACTTCTCTGGCTTCACTGCGTATGTAGTGTGGACCAGTTTCACCAAGTAAGGGCAACAACAATCAATGAGAATCAGTTATTTTGTTTTAAATACTGAACTTTTGAAGGAGCAAAATCAATGCAAAAATATAAGTTATCCACTCCTTTAGGAATGTTTTATAAAGTAAAATGCCCTGTACACATTTCATCAAACAATGTTGTGGATTTTAATTTGTAAAATATTAGTAGGATATAAAAATTAAACAGAAAACTTGTAAATACACATAAGTAGTATGTTATAAAGAAAAACAATTCATATAAATAAATATTTAAAACCAGTAAAGAATTCAGTATGTCAGTTTATCATATTTTAGATTTCTTGCTATTCTTCCACAACCACTTTCGGCAGTCTTTCTTCCATCTTTGTGCTATATCACTAGCTGTGTATTTCTGTCCATTATATTGCAAGATGGTTTCTTTGACATAATATGTCTCGTTAGTGATGGTATTTACTGTTGGTATACCAGTTTTATCATCTCCTTCACATTCATGTTCACAAAAGTATCGATTTGTTGGTGTTATCTTAAAGGAAAAGTATCAGTTATTCAATCATGTAACACTTGAAAGCTACACATACATTGTCTGCTGAAACTGTTTTTATGAGGGATAATAATAATAACTATTTAGCTTTGCACTTTATAATTTTTTTGACAGGAAGAATAATTGTTTACTTATTGTTATATACCTCCTAATTAATTTAAATCTATAAGTTAAACTATCACTTTAATCTAATAATAATAAATTTATTTATCAACTCGTTTACAAAATATACCATAATAAGACTTATATAATTAAACAACATAACCCATGATAAACAGAATTTTAATCTCACAGAGGTACAATTACCTGTATATGAGGTGACAACACCGTTTCCAACAATATCTTTAGTGTTTAATAAATCTGCTGATCAGTCGCGAAAATGTTGCACAAACAAATTAATACATTATACATAGATCAAAAATTTCATATAAAAAACAGCACTGCATACCAAAATTAAAAACACCATCCATTTTTTCAAACTTTTCTTAATTTTTTTTAGTGAATTTTCTTTAAAAAAATTCAATAATGAGGAGATCACAACTTTCGAATTTTGACAACATTTCTTCAAATGAGGGTGAACTAGACCCCCTAGATCACATATCCATGGTCAGTTTCAATTTTTATATATATATATATATATATATATATATATATATATATATATATATATATAAAATAGGAAAGAAAAGTACACTATGCTCTCATGAATGGCAGGGTTGATTTTTCTTCCTTTTAATTAGGCAAACTGATGTCAGTGCAGGTCAGGAAGGTCAGTTGGGAGGATTGTGTGTAAACAGCACGCAGGGAGATCTTTTAATTCGTTATTTAAAATATTTTGCAAAGTGCGCATGATCAATGCAACTGAGTTTTTACTGTTTCGAGACGCTCGTCATAATAGTGTGATAATCATGTGCACTTCCCAGAATATTTTAAGTAACGAAATAACACACGTGTATATATATATATATAGTGTGTGTGTGTGTGTCACACCGATAACTTAAAAATTAATGGACCGATTTTGATAAAATTGGGTGGGTACCTTCCTTTTGCAAATGACTTAGACAAGTTCGTTAGCCAAGAAAATAGGACCAGTTTTTCCCACAAAATTTTGTGTTTTCTGTTGGAAATTTTTAATATCTAACTAGAGCGAAACCGGTCTACGGTTCTAATTGTGGTGATAATACATCTTGACTTACATACTTTGTCCCTATATTGGGGAATAAATGGACCAGGGCTTACAATTTACTAAATTGTTAGTTGGTTATATACAGTCTCTATTTTCTAACATTCTGTGTTATTTGGAGCTGCCGTGACAACATACTATTTGGTTCCGCAACGTGTAACAACGTGTCTTCCATCTCACTTAGTTTTAGAGGCTGTCTGCCATAGCCGTATTATAACTTTATAGGTGTATTTTGGCTGCAAATAGTATGCCGTACTGACGAGTTCTAATGAGAGTGAAACCGATCTACGGTTCTAATTGTGGTGAGAATACATCTAGCCCTACATACTGTCCTTATATTGGGGAAGAAATGGGCCAGGGCTGACAATTTACTAAATTGTTAGTTGGTTGTATACAGTCTCTATTTTTTAACACGCTGTGTTATTTGAAGCTGCTGTGACAACATAGTACTTGGTTCTGCAATGAGATGGCGACACGTGTAGTTAGTTTTGGGAGGATGGCTACCATAGCCGTATTACTTTATAGGTGTATTTTCGCTGCAATTAGTATGCTGTACTGACGAGCTCTAATTAAAGCAAAACCAGTCTACGGTTCTAATTGTGGTGAGAATACATCTAGCCTTACATACTTTGTACGTATATTGTGGAAGAAATAGGCCAGTGCTGACAATTTACTAAATTGTTAGTTGGTTGTATAGTCGCTATTTTTTAACATTCTGTGTTATTTGGAGCTGCTGTGACAACATAGTACTTGGTTCCGCAACGAGATGATGACTCGTGTAAAAACGTGTCTGACATCTCACTTAATTTTGGGAGGCTGGCTACCACAGCCGTATTACTTTATAGGTATATTTTCGCTGCAATTAGTATGCTGTACTGCTGAGCTCCAATTAGAGAGAAACCGGTCTACGGTTGTAATTGTTGTGAGAATACATCTAGCCTTACATACTTTGTCTCTATATTGGGGAAGAAATGGTCCAGGGCTGGCAATTTACTAAATTATTAGTTGGTTGTATACAATCTCTATTTTTTAACATTCTGTGCTATTTGAAGCTGCCGTGACAACATACTACTTGCTTCCGCAACGAGATGGCGACATGTGTAAAAACGTGTCTTACATGTCACTTAGTTTTGGGAGACTGACTATCATAGCCGTATTACTTTATAGGTGTATTTTCGCTGCAATTAGTATGACTGACGAGCTCTAATTAAACGAAACCGGTCTACGGTTCTAATTGTGGTGAGAATTAATCTAACCTTACATTAAATAAATATGTTCTTTTCTGTCATGTGTAATAGAAATATAGGCATGCTCTATTTGTGGGATGGCAGAGAAACAAAATAAAAATCGTACCAAAATACTCATATCTCTATTTCTGGTTTAAAAAAGTGTCTGTTTCTAAAGGCTGTTTTTTGCCACTACACCTTCAAAAATTAATTAATTCACGCTATTTCAGCCTTGGATATTTAATTATCCATCTTTTTTAATTGACTTTCAATCTGCTAAAAACCAATGACCTGGTATCATGAGACAAATGGCCACATAACCTAGGAGCTATAAAAGCTAACACATCTCTATCCCAGAGTTTTGTCAATCTTTGGGACTTTAAATGTCAGCCTTTCCCTGTATATTGTGCAGTATTTCAATAATTTAATACCTATTTGTCATAATTTGGGGATTTTTATGCAGCCATATATGTAATATGTTTTTTTGCGTAGATCCATTATTTTAGTTCTCTGTACAACAGACCAGTTGGATAATTTAATGATTTATTATACATTATCGTAAGGAATCTGTTTTGGATCATTTCTTGGTTCTTCATCTGCGAATCCAGAGCTCAACCCCACCCCACAATTCCGTAATATATAAAAGACACAATCAGGACATAGTACAGATTTTTCATGACACTTAAATGAAAAATGACCTTTAATTGCCCAAACATAAACAATAAACTGAGAAGTTTCGAGACCAATTAATTAGTTATTTTTTACCATCCCATCTTAAATGTGAATCTATCTTTATTCCCAAATATTTTTAACTACCAGCTGACTTAATTTTAATATTTGATTTTGGATTTCCAATAATCAGTTTATCGTGGATACATTACAAGAGAACGGAACAAACTTTGTTTTCTTAAAATTCATGATCAAAAGATTTTCATCAAACCAGCCTGTAATCGGCAATAAATCATATTCAATATACTACCGCAGAATGTCACAGAAGTCCGATTTGTAAATTACAGCAGTGTCATCTGAGAAGGCTGCTACATCTCCTACCAATGGCAGCAAATGTAAGCTATTTATGTAAATAGTGAAAAGATTGGTGCCAAGTACTGAGGTACACCACAGTCAAAAATTTGTGGTACACTGTATTTATCCCTTACCTTAGTTATATGTACCCTAACCGTCAAGTAGTAGCTTCTCATCAGAGAGAATGCAGGAATGCAGTACCCCTGAAACTCATGTCCTACAGGCACATCAGCAGCCTGTCGTGGTTGACGCTGTCAAACGCTTTATCCACATCTAATAATACACCTATCATACATTCACAATATCTAAGTACTGGGCCAAACGTAAATTTAAAAAATATTTCACAAAGTGTGATATGCAATCACGAAATGTCAAAAGATTGGTATCATGCTCAAAGAGTAGGAAAGGAACAGCTGCGAAAGCTATGACAGAGCTAAAATGAAACTATATTGGACACATTGCAAGAGATCAAGATGGAGAATGACCCAATATTAAGCTGAGACCATATTTTAGAATAATATCTTGGGGAGTTCGATTAACAAGACGGCAGAAATAAAAAAATGTTTGAGACAGATGCGAGTCAGGGAGATAAGAATCAAAACATGGCAGCGATTTAAAAAAGGCTGTCTCGAAATAGACCAAAAAAGTACACTTTTGTATAAATCTCATAGTTTCTTTTTAGCATTTTTATTATCAAAGCTACTCACTTAATGTATATAAACATATTCTATAAAATTACTGCTTTAGCAATGAAAAAGTATTTAAGACATATTTTTTTTACTCACTTGTCCCATCTGTTTTTCAGAATCAATATACTTCAAGTCTGACATTGTGCCAGTACACGATCTTGCTTCCCTTAGAGTTAAATTTGGGAAGCAACTAGTGACTCCTGTGATACCAGTGGTAGAAGCACACCTTCTAGGAGCTAAATTCTTTGATTTTGTTATAAGATTTTTTATTTCGTCATCATTGTCACTCATTTTGATGACAGGGTTGATATCTACTCACTTCTATTTTCTCAACTGACATTTATGTTAGATATTCAATTTTCTTTTGTACCTGTCCAATTCACAAAATATTTATTAAAAATTATGGAAAGTGTTAAGAGTAGCATTTTGAAAAAAATATTGTAGTAAGTATTTTTTATGTTTGTTTTTGGTATTTACAATCTGCTTTTATATTAAGTATTAGGTAAATTTCCGAACAATAATAAGATGAGAAATGAACAAAAAATCAAATACATACAGGCTGTCCAATATGTATGGAATAATGGTTACCTATAACTTTTTAGAAACGACTGTATAAAAAAAAAATATACAAAACTTTTTTAATATATTTTTTACACCTTTTGGTGAGTTTGGATTTTTTCTGAAGGCAGTAATTTGGTTGTCATGGTACCCATCTTTTTTTTTTCAATTAGCGACATATTATTTTCTTTCATTGATTCTTGTTGCCCTTACTTGGTGAAACTGGTTCATACTACATACAGACTTGGAGATTACTTCTCTGGCTTCACTGTTAGGTTTCGTTTCTGTAAGTGAAGGATGTAGCCATTGCGTAAGCTAACTGGAGCAAGTGTCCCTTCTGAATTCTAGATGTTCTTCAACGTTTCTGTAACCGGTATTGCTGCGTGACAGCATCCTCAGACAAATAAAAATTGGATTAATACTAAATCATGACAACTACAAATAAAGATGTGTGGCTACAAGTTATGATGTTTTGATCAAAAAATTCTTTAAAATTTAAAATAAAATGAAACACATATGACAGATGAAACCTTCAAAATATCTACGTGATGTATGTCAATATTTAAGAAAGATTGAACTAACCTATAACAGTAATACCTACAATAACAGTTACAACAATAAAATAACTAAACAATAACAGTAATAAAGCAGACTATACAATGAAAATATCATCATACATCAATTATCAATTCATTATTTTATTACAATTTTTTGAAACAATAGTTAAATTTTGTTTCATTTATTTAATTGAGAAGAATATCCAAGAAAGGGAATTTATTAAGTCAGTTTACTCATTTAAAACAAGGTAACTATCGTCGTGTGTGTGCTGTTTGACTTGTAAAGCTTCAAAAAAGTATAGTTTACGCTTGTCATTATAACAATGTTGTGGTTTAATGCGGTTATTTAGTGTAGGTCTACATTGGGTATGGTTTGCAAATGTAGATTTGTCAGCATGGTTATTTATAAATGCAGAAATAGGTTCTTTGAATCGGATGTTAAAATATCTAGAAGTTTGACCTATGTAGATTGCGTTAAAATGTGTACAAGCTAATTTATAGTCTCCAGCTTTTGTCAAGAAACAACTGTTTAGTCAACAAGAAAAGAAATATATTTTATATAAAAGCGCATAACCACCTGAAAATTCACAAGCCAAATATTCGGGTGAGACCAGTAGTTAGCTATGTTAATATACCTAATCATAAGAGCGAGCAAACTGGTTTCACTTATTAATAGAGAATACAATTACAAAATGAAATATGCCGTACGGATGTGCAAAATTTTTATGGGTTGCATTACAAAATTTTTGAAATAACCTCAAAATTGAGTAAAAATTTTGAAATCTAAATTCAGGAGCGTTATTGAACAGAGGCCGCGGCTATTATGACATTTGCATGTAATGTAATTTTGTTAACATGACACACGTAACACCAGATTTTTAAAACCTGTCCTGTGTCCTATTAGCGTTGTGGGACAATGTACCTTAACTCAGTCAACATTATTCGTTATTTTTTCCATGATTCTGAGATCCGAGTTTTGGCAGGTATTTTACAGTACCTGTTTCTCTTTATCGTGTTAGTGTTTTACATACCACTGACTGGGTAATTCGTTCTCTGTTGGGATAGAGTTCATTGAAAATATTAGAAACCTCCATTTGTGCTCTTTTGCGATCGCTGTATCGAACTATTATTACAATCTGAAATATTTCTGTTTCACTTAAATGAAATATTTTACACACACATTGTTGTTTTTCTGACGTGTAAACTAATAATACGACTTACTAATGGTAACAAGATGACATTACATGCAAATGTCAAGGCTGCCAGTAGACACAGTCCTGCATTCGATAACGTTACTGATTCGGATTTCAGAATTTATACTTAATTTTGAGGTTATTTTTAAAACGTTGTAATGCACCCAATAAACACTTTGCACGTCCGTAGAGGAAAAAAGAGCCCATCCCAAATAAGAGCAAAAAATAATATGTTGCCATTTGAAGAAAAAAGTTTCTTGCCATGGCAACAAAATTACTGGCTTCCTAAAAAAATCCAACCTTACCGCAGAAGGTATAGAAAAATATATTAAAAAACATTTGTCTTGGACATTTTTTATACAGGATGTTTCTAAAAAGTTGTAACTATTATTCCATACATATTGGGTACCCTGTAAATTTAATTTGTGGGGAGAAGCCAACTATCAACACCTTCCTGTTAGTGAATTTTCATTGCGAAAATATAGAGAGGTAACGATGGTGAGACTTTCAGAAAATTTTTGCAAATGAGCGCGAATTAGGACCCCTAGAACCCACATCCAAGGTCCGTTTATGATTTATATATATATATATATATATATATATATATATATATATATATATATATATATATATATATATATATATATATATATATATATATATATATATGTATGTATGTGTGTATGCATGTATGTATCTGAGCGATAACTCAAAAAATACTCAACTGATTTGAATGGAACTTGGCAGATTTCTTCATTTTGTTAAGTCCGCGGATGAGTTCGTAAATCAGCTACAACGCACGTTTTTTTCCCCCAAAAATATAGACAAATATTTTTGGAAACACTATATTTTTGAAAGTATTAGAGTTACTTAAATGATATTTTACATGTTGCTAGAAATGGTGTCAATAAACCTCTGTCGTAAATTTGAAGTAATTTGGTTCAAAAAATTTGGCACTTTTTCCAAATCAAAAATAAAATCTGAAAGACATGATCTGAAAGACATGAACTGAAACCACTTAAGTGATTAAAGTCCAATGCCTGACAAAGACAGACTAGTTAGCTGTCATGCGTCGATTGATACATACCACAGGACCAAATAATACGGGTAAAACATACTAACCTAACTAGCAATCGGCAAATCTCGGCCACTAAAATTCTGAACACTCGAACACTGTTGCCAGTGTCACCACTCAATACCATGCCACTGCCACAGCCGTAGGCATAATAAACAATGGCTTCTTATTATGCTGCGACCATGCCATTCCGCGAAAGTACAGATAACATGAAATTAAAAATGATGGGATTGTAAAAAGTAATGCTTTTTAAGTGGGAGGTTCAATACATTTTTAAAGTATATTATATTTGTAGCTTGATGAACGACCCCAAATAAAGTTTCAGACTCAAAATGTAGCACGGAAGATCAAGGGTTAAAGACGGGAATAATATCGTGTGAGCACACACTGGTTGCGTAGCTCTGCTGGCCGAGCCGTAATGTGTTCAGTTCATAACTAAACTTGACAGTCAGTGTGTGTTATTCCGGCACGATCTAAATTAACGTTCTGTTGTTTTTCACTAACTTTAATATTTGGTAGAAGCAAATATTGTCCAAGTCACATACGTTTGGACCGAAATATAATTTCTCTTTGAAACGCCTGGATAACTTTATCACCTTTAAGGCTAAAATAATAAATGGCAGCAGACATTTTTTTGTTGATAAAAAAGAAGAGAATTTGTTTTTACTTTTTTATTGCTGAAAAAATGCCTACCACGTTTATAATACTTTCTTTTTCTAAATATGAATAGTTTTCTTTTAGACAGCTTTTGTAGCTTTAATAAAATTTGTAATACAAGTACATGCACAATAAACCAAAGGTTGCAGTGCTATCGGGGTGGTGAGGCCGCGGACGAGCCCTGAGGGAGAAAAAAAATACAAGTACAAGTTTCTTTTAAAGAGACCTAGATACCAAATTTTAATTTTCTAACTTCATGGAAAATTGATTTTTGGGAATTTGTCTCAAATGGAGCAAGAACACAAAATTAACATGTTTTTTTTTTTTTGAAAATAGAGATATCAATTGTAACACTTTCGAAAAATTTCTTTAGATGAGCCTGTATTACAGTCTTTAATCCCAATCCTCAAGGTCTGTTTAAATATAAAGTGTTTATTCTAGTAATATGTCGGACTAATAGTGGACAAATGTTATTAAAATTCACTACGATAATGCACTTGCTGCGTCCCACTTTTTTTTTTCAGCTTATGTAGCTTTCTTTATGTCATGTGACCAGTGGCCAGCCCTTTTCAGTCATCTGGTTTGTAGCGAATTATCTCATATATAGTCGTCCAATCATGTTGGTCACGTGTCCAGGAACTCTGTTGTGTATTTCTGCATATCTGTGAATTTCATCAAGATCATTGTGAAGTGTATAGTTTGAGACATACCAAAGTGAGCGTTAACTATACACCATAGGGTTTTTTAAATCTGTGTATCATGTTTACATTTTATGGCTTGGTGCAAGTTAAATGCCATAAGTATAGATTGGTTTTATAAGAACGAGTTGTAAATTAAAAGTTTATTGTTTATCAAAAATTTTTATTTTCTTCCTATAAACTCGCTCATTTCTCTGAGTTTCATATGGAGTTGTTTTTTTCCATGAAAATGTATTCTAAATTGTAGATTGTAGATAATGTTTAATAAGTCGTACACGGCTTTGGCCTCTCAATGATCCACAATGGGTCTATTGTGCAGACTTTTTATGTGGTCTACTATCTTTTTGGGACCTATTTTACCTATTTCCAGTGGTGTTGAGGTTACTTCTCCAAGATATTTAAGCCTTTTGCAGAGCTCAGTCACATAGCAAATGTTCTGTTGTTTCTGCTGCTTCAGTGCAGTAGCTGCAGTTATCACTGTCCACCTTACCGATCTTCATAAGGTGATAGCTTACTCGGCAGTGTCCTGTGAAAGGTCCTGTTATTATTCTTAAGTCTTTCCTGTTCAATTCAAGAAGCATTTCAGGCTTCTTAGTTGATATGGTATTGAACCGTTTTGCCAGCCTCTGGCCTGGCGTTTTCCTCCAGTATGACAGCATTCAGTTCCTCTCGTAAGTATCAAGTTCATTTCTTACATGGCTTTTTGTTAATCCACAATAGGTCACTGGACCACAGAATGGTGTTTTGCCACCTTTTTTTGCAAGGCTATATACTTCCTCCTTTCCTTCAATGGCTTGATGCCCTTGTACCCACATCAAAGTCACTTTGCTGTTCGTAGCCAGTTGCTTCAAGGATTTTTTGCAGTCCCAGGCCAGTTTAGACTCTGTTTTAAAAGATTTCAGAGTCTTTAGTACTGCCTGAGAGGATGTAAATATCTCTATTCCTGAGTCTTCTTTGTGGGCACTCCTGTACACAGATTTATAGCATGAATTTTGCCTCGCAGATGGTGCAGCTTTTCCTAGGGACTTCGTGAGTCTGAAGTTAGGTCTTCTTATTCCCAGTCCTGCTCCCTCCGTTTGTTTAGATCTGTGTGTATACCATACGGGTGAGTTCTTTGTCAGTTTTTTAATGTCTCAGTCCCATGCCTGGAGACTCCTTATGACTACGTCAAATGGGACCATGAGGTCCAGTTTAGCTGGTAATTGATCTTTTGGTTTGGCGAGCAAATCCAATGGAATAATTGCGAGGATCATCAAGTGGCCAACCAAATCTGCTGGTTTGAATGTGCCTGCTTGAAAAAGTCTCGAATATACTATTAAGAGGTGGGCAGTTGCTATTTTGGTAGTAAAAGTTACTTGAACTGATTTTGATTTATTGATCTTAATGT
Source organism: Tillus elongatus (assembly GCA_964006375.1). Taxonomy (NCBI): domain Eukaryota; kingdom Metazoa; phylum Arthropoda; class Insecta; order Coleoptera; family Cleridae; genus Tillus; species Tillus elongatus. Next base: position 117,716,661 of record OZ023265.1, read on the forward strand.
GTCACTTTCTGCTCCAATAACTAAGTAGATTAAGGTAAGTTTGAAGATTTTCTCAAGCTAAGTGTGAATCTTCATGGATTGAAAGAGTAGCTGCATTATCAGCAAAAGTTACCAGGGTATTATTAACATTTTCTGTGATATTACAGGTATATATTAAGGAAAGGAGGGGCTCAAGAGACACTAGAGATCTTTTGATCATATTTTACTGCAAAGTATCTCTTACTTGCATATGATATTATTAGCAGGTAATATGGGTAGCGTAGTACTGACTTTATTTTATAAAGTAAACCAGTATGCCACAGTTTGTCAAATGGTTGAGATAAGTCTAAGAAAACCGAGGACAGACTTTTTTCTTCTGCCCTTTTGGAGATTCCATTGACTATGCGGTAAATCTGATGTATTGTCGAATTGTGTTTATGAAGCCCAAACTGCAGGTCTGGTAAAATATTATTGGTAGTATTGTGGTGGCTTTAATATCATTATTATTTGGGAATATTTCCATGAAAGCGGGAAATAGCACAGGTCAAGCATGCAGTGGTACATGGTGGTAAGCAATAAGGTATAGGCTTTAACAGGTAACATTTTTATCACTTGCTCAGTTATGTGATTGTATGTATCCGTAAGTGATTTATTAGGTTTCAGGTTCTTTATTTTGAAGTTTACCTCAGATATGCTGAAAGATCTAATGGGAAAAGACTTATCTGAAAGGAATACTGAAGAAGAGGTTCATGTGGCTTTAATACGTCAGAGATGCGAAACAAATGTTAGCTATTCCTTTAAAGAGAACACACGCACTCATCACTGCATTTTTGAATTAGGGAATTCAAGTTCTGAGGTCTTCTAACTCGTTTTGTAGCATTCAGGATTTGTCGACTGTAAGGTTGTATATATTCGTTGAAAGAAGCATGATTTAATTATTGCTGGGTTTTATGCAATTTTTTTGTCAAGTGATTTAGTACTGCTTTATCTTGTGGGTGGTGATATCTTTGCCAGCTTCTTCTTGCTGGTCTCTTATTTAGGATTAATTTTGGTATATGTAAAGGTAAATTAGTTGGTCGTTGAAAGTTAAATAAGGTTTCCGGTGTACTATGCCTGGCTGCATCTCGAATAAATTTTGTAAGGTAACCAACATTGTCATCTAGGTGTTGCTTTTCTTTGATTCTTTGGTTGAGATCTAAGTCTTCTATGTACAACTGAAGCTTTTGTTAATTTGTTCTAGAGCTGTAAATTTTTTGGGAACATATTTTTATAAGTTGTGCTAAGGGCTATTAAAACTGGGGAGTGGTCTGAAGTTAAATCTTTGCACGACACCAGTTACAGGAAAGTCCAAAACATCAGGTATCTTGCTTAACTCGGTCCGCCAGTAAGGTTCTCTAGTAGATATGAAGTAATGTTTCACCATTACGTCATACAAGTTTCGACCTTTAGGTGTAATAAGCCATGGCTACCAGAATGTATGTTTAGAATTTCAGTTACCATCAATTATAAATATGTGTCGCAGTATTGTGAAGCATGCCTCATATTGCGACCCTCTGGCAGCTGCGTCGTGTGATAGGGAGGACTTAGGGACTTAATCCTCTGATCCTTCATTGAATCTACACTGCGATCGTCAGGCCGAGAATCCTCTAGTCTGGTGGTGGGGTGTGAACCAAACTACCAGCAGGAAGCTGGCCAAACTCCAAAGGCTGGCAATCGTAGGCGCTATGAGGACGACACCCTCAGCCACGCTAGAGGTCCTGTTGATCCTGCCACCGCTTCCTATCTGTATCAGAAGGGAGGTTAGGGCGTCGCATCTTAGAATGCGGGACTCAGGAAACTGGTGCGGAGAGGGAGCAGTAATAGGGCATGCAAGAGTTGCCAAGAGGTGGAAAAGGAAATTCCGATTTCCACCATAAAGGTGCGGGATGCCGAGGACGATATTAGGTTGACTAGGCCATACACCCTCAGGATCCCCAGTAGGGATCAGTGGAGGGAAAATGAGGTTGCATTCCAGCCCGCAGGCCTGGTCTGTTTCACCGACGGATCGCGGCTGGAGGACCAACAAATCTCCGGGGAGGGAATATACATCGAGGGTTTGGGGGTGTGCGAGAGCTATGCTCTTGGCGCATTGACCACGGCATTCGAAACAAAGGTGTATGCTATCCTGTCTGTGGCCAATAGACAGGATGTGAAGAGGAGTCCCGAGAAATGTGTGTACATCTGCTCGGATAGCCAGGCGATCTTCCGGGCAGTCTGCGCGGCCAGAATCAGGTCAACACTGGTTCAGGAGTACGCTGACGCCCTCAGAGGACTAGCCAGGACAAAGTAGGTGCAACTGGTGTGGGTTCCGGGACACTGTGGCGTAGCGGGGAATGAGGTGGCGAATAATCTCGCAAGACTCGGTTCCCGGCGGCCGTTCTGTGGCCCGGAGCCTGCGATAGGCATAAGTAGGAAGACAGTCTCTGTCGCCTTAGACAGGTGGACCGAAAAAGCAATGGAGAGGCACTGGGGGTGGCTGCAGGCAGGTGAGGGACTTCGTGGAGGGGCCGGACAGAGATAAAGCTGTCTGGCTACACGGAAGGAGTCGACCTACGCTTCGCCGCATCCTTGGGGTGCTGACAGGCCACTGCGCCCTTAGAAGACACCTCACATTGATAGGCGTAGTGAGGGATCCCATTTGCCAGGAATGCGGCGAGGATGAAGAAACGTTCTACCACTACCTGTGTGAATGCGAGGCTTTTGGGAGTCTTCGAGCAGAATTGTTTGGATCGAGGACTCTGCAGAGGAATCAGGTAAGTACCGTCCAATTGAAGACTGTCACGACCTTCATCTCGAGGTCGAGGTGGTTTGGCGACGGAACCGAGGAAGAATAGAGCATGGTTGCTGGGGTTGGCAAAAAGGGCCCATTGTGGCCTACTTGCTTGGCGTTGGCATCCCCACAACTGCTACTACTACATATTGCTATTTAGTAATTTGATGTCCAGGCAGAGTGCAGACGGCAGATTTTAGCAAAAGACTGCTCTCAATAATTAATTTTGACACATGCTGCTTGTGGCTTGTATGTGTTTGCTATTGTGTTAAGAAGGTTCGCAATGACAAATATGATATCTAGTTAAAACTGTTGCTACTCCATATAATGTACCATCAGGATGATTGGCTGCAACAATTGTGTACTTTGGAATATGAAAAATGGATCTGTTTGTCAAATGGGTATACACATGATAGCAATCTTATAAAAATCTAAGGATATATGGGTTCATTTTTGTATTTTGCCATTTTAATGTATTTTGCTTATGAGAGCAGATAATAAGTTTAATATCATCTGATTTTTGTGCTCTACCTGATTAAACATGGTTCTACATTTTTTGAGAAATGTACCAAAAAAGCTTTTCAGTCAAGTTTCTGTGAGGTAAATTTATTCATCCCTCTGATGACGCTAACTTCGTTAACGAAACGATAGTCGGGTCTTAAAACTGTATTGTGATGATTTGGGTTCTCAAAATTGTATTATCCTCGGGCAAAAAATTTTAATTTAAAGAACAAATGAATAAGTTTATTCATCCCTCTAACGACGCTGACTTTGTTAACAAAACGATTGTTAGGTCCTATAACTGTATTGTGATAAATTCGCTTCTCCAAATTGTACTTGTCAGTGCTCACCAGAAACTCCAACCTTCACTGACTGAGAATAATTCCTAAATTTATACTTTTGAGCAAGACTTAAAAATATAATTTTTTTTTTAAACGGAATAGCCTATTTTTCGTTACATAATCGAATTGGTGACAAAAATTGCTACACAATGACTACTACATGCTACTATCGCTAAATCAAATCTTTTTAAAGTAACTTCCAAAAAATGGAAAATTTTAATATTTTACCCATTATGTTGAAAATGATATGAATCCTTGCTATATATACCTATGATAATTAATTTTTCACATGTCAAGTTTCTGTTGCTTATGTTAAGTGCCTTAACATTGTTGCTGCAAGGAGTCAAAAAAAAGGATAATGATAACAAAATTAATGTTTATAAAAATCTAGGAATTCCTAATTTATTTTTTATTTACGGAAAATGCGAGAAAATTGTTAGTAGAACTTGCAAAACATTTAACAAAAATTATCCACACCTACCTCCGATGACAAAAGGTAAATATAGAATGGAAGCAAATTGTTTGCATTTTGCACGAATTGGTCATGTTATATCGACCAAAAACTGTAATTTTGACAATGAAGGGAGGGAGTTGGATATCTTGGCTTATCTCGAGGCCAATTTCAACGCCTCAGTTCGAGCTGCTAAAAAAAGATCTGAGAATCAGTACATAGGTTAACGTTATAAAAAGTAAACCATACACCAAAATTCAGATCTTTATGTTACAAGGAAAAAAGGTATAGGAATTTTTTTTAAATGTCCCTTTCTATGAAAATTCACTACCAGAACACACTTTTCTTTTTTTCTCTCATAGCGGAGGTGAATGCTTTATACGCAGGCCGGTGGCTGGCGCTTCCGCAATCTGACACCAACCGGCACTGTGGTGACTCCCCTTCCCTCCAGGTCAGGACTACCCACTAAACATCCCCTGGACACCTAGAGACGTGGCGGAAACCACTCGTTGGCATTGTCACCACGTCCCTAACTCTTGTTGTTCTCAAAACTTCTACATCCTGTGTTCCTCCTCCTTTGACTACATTATTTCTCAATCCCCCTCTCCATAGTATTCCACACCCATTCACTTCCCAGCATATGCTCCACCACATTATTTGCTGTTAAATCTCTGCGAATCTCTATACATTTGTTTCTTATTTGCGACCATCTTGCACATTCAAAGATAGCGTGTTCTGGTGTATCTCTATCACCACAATACATACAGTCCTCTTTATCGACTATTTTCATTTTACTCAGGTATGACCTGAAATGCAATGACCTGACAGAAATTTGGTAAAATAATAACCCACCTCTGCTGTCTCGATATCCATGTCTGTATGTGGGAAATGAGCCTCTTTGTCCACTGGGATGTTGACATTTCCTCTTCCCATTCTGGCTGTCACTCCAACATTGTTTCGACTCTTGCTTTTTTCTTCACTTCTATTTTCGTGTTTTTCATAAGTTACCGCTCTTGACAATAAGTGTATGGGGATTGTTCCTGCAATCAACTGTATTGTTTTCGTTGTGACTGTTCTATATGCAATTGCTATCTTGATGACTACCTTCTTTTCAATATACAGACAACACGGCCTTCCATGCTAGTGCACCACACAGTACAATTGAGTTTACCACACTGTCAGCACTCCTCCCTCGGTTTTGGTCTACCAATATTTGGCATTAGATGCCTTAGCTTTGCAACCATCAAGTCTGATTTTGCCACTACACTTTCTATGCGCACATCCATGTTATGTCCTACTTGTATACCGGGCTGGTTCAGGCTTGTCTGCAACTTAATTTCTGCATACTCCACCAAGATAGTTATTGTTCTCGGTGTTATTCGTCCCACTAGCACTATACTAGGGGATATGGTGTGAGCACTGCTTAGGCTAATGTAGCTACTGACATTATCGAGGCTAATGATGCTGGATTGATTTAGTGTGCTTGTTTTACTTGACTACTATAAGGGCTTTTATACCATCAATCACCAATTACTCTCTGTCAAACTTGGGTATTATGGTCTTGATGAGTCGATGCAAGATACAAGTGTATGCGTAAGATGCTCAAGTATATTATCACTACTTACAAGCTTGTGAATAGATCAATAAAGATCTGGTAACTGTTCGAGATCAGTTATTTACACATAATTTGATGTTAAATTTCAGCAAATTTCAACCTGTGTTTTGCAAATAAAAACAACAAACAGTTTGTTATCTAAAATGTTTAAAATTCATATTGACAATGTTCTAATTCCTCTCACGAACAAGGGTAGGAATCTGGCATATTTTTGATTGTGACTTAAGGTTGGAAATCATCTAAAGCTTATATTTGGGAAAGCATACTTTAGCCTGAGTCTTCTATATTGTAACAGATTATTACTAGACCAGAAAGCGAGGAAATTATGCGAGTCTCTTGTCTCTTCACACTTCAACTTTTGTGATTTGATTTATAGTTCTTGTCTAGCCCAATTCAAAATAGATTGCAGAAATTTATAAAAACCTATAACCGTTTAATATGCACGGTCAGAAAACATGATCAAATTACTTTTAAAATACAAGAAGACGGATGTCATATGAGCTCTACATGACTACTACATTTGGCAGCTTTTACACATAAAATTGTGAATCACCCTGCAGCACCTTCACCTCTCACACAGAAGTTTACACCTCATAAACGTGTTCACTCTACATCAACTAGATTTGATGAAAATTTTGTTTTACCACATCATCGGATATTCATGTTTACATACATATATTTCTTTCTATAATTAACTACCTCACGAATTTAAAATATTCAACATTAACAAATTGAAGCATAAATTGAAATTGTTTTTGGTTGACAACCAATAGGGAAAGGGTGGTTTCTATGTGGGAGGCATCATGCTGGGGTGTTATTTCCCTGATGGTTGCTGTGGGGTTGTAATAATAATTGTAATCATTAGCTAATAAAAGCGATGTTTATTTATTTATATGGGAACTTTGTAAGGATTACAAGTGGGTTGAAATGAAACACCATTTTTATATAATATATATTTTTTTCAAATTTTTGTATACATTCTTTCAACAGTAACACAAATATATGCATATCAATCTTTATACATTTACAAATTATACAAATATATTATTTATACTTGTTTCAGTTACACATATACAAATATATTTTATATGGGAGTAAAATAAAAAATGAGTAAATCATTTGACAAAATAAAACAAATTAAAAAGCTACAACTACACAAGTATAAATAACTTAATTTTGCTTTCACAGAAAACAAAAGAGTGAAACCTTGTTTTCCGATGATATCACATGTCTGCATTGAAACAAACAACACTGGAAATCAGGAAAAACAAAACTTCACAAATTCCAAAACGGAATTAGGAATAACTTTCGATACGTTACTGTAGTAGTTTCTGCATCACCAGATCAAATCAGATATAACAAGAATACTAAATAAATTAATAAATGTCTCTTGTGTAGAACGGTTATTCATAGGGATATCTTACTATCCCATTTAGGCACAGTAAATAATTAAATGGCATAAATGTAAGCAACCTGCCTTGTTCGTAGGCAGATGCCCATAATACTCAAGTTACATAAAACATGTAAAAGTTTATACATAGACATATATACACATAAAATAGCAAATTACCACTGAACAGATGGATAGAATCGTTGTTGAACTGTAAAGCTATAGAATTTCATTTTTAAAAAGCACATATTGGTAAGATGCTTTCTCAAATGTAAACACCTTACAGCAATGAAAACTGAACATGAATGATGGCCTCCACCAATGATTTATACTGAAAAAAATAAATGAATTAGGACATAATGTTGTGATATTCAGAACGGAGAAAAAATTAATAGAAGCCATGCAACAACAATCTAAAAGTTAACTGTAAAAAAAGTCCACACAATACAATTAAATACTACATTTATCAACTAAGATTTTCACTGCTTCACTAATGACATCTACCAATATTTACACAAAACTGGTTTAGTCTAACAGCAAAAAGTTCTAACAACCACTATAAAAGCAAACTCAGTCCAAAGTGTTTACTTGTAACAACGAACAGTACCTGCAAAAAATTCACAAACTCCATTTCACATCATCTAATATCTATTCGTGCTTGACTTATCCACTAAAAAGCCACATAAATAGAAAGTTTACAAGAAAAAGTTTTAATGACGATAATTATTACCTTGATCAAAACAATTAGGATTTATCATGCTGATCAGTTCAGTTTCAGTCAGTGCAGTAAATCCCTGTGGAATCATTCTGTCTTCAGTTTTCTTGTTATTCTGTGTCATCTCCTTCACAGGCACGGGTATCACAAAGTTCGATTTAGCTACATCTTGCTGGATGGTGGTGGGTGAGGCAGCATTAAAAGAAGATTGTACGAAAGGGTTTCCGTTATTCCCAGATATTTGATTAAGCGAAGTAGAATTAGACAGGACCTCATTTGAACTGGTTGGCATAGTAATAATGTTACTTAGTATCATCTTGTTCATCATTGGATCCTTATTCTCAATTGGTATCGCCTTTTCAACAAGCTGTCCTAACTGTTTTTGGGTTGCAATTAAATCGACTGCAGCTTCATAAAGGACTGCTTTTTCAGCAGTGCCCAACTCGAGATTATTTGAAATAATGGGGGAATGTATAGGTATGTTTGTTGGTGAGGGCTGGGGAGTAGTCGTGGGTAGAAGGGTCTGAACTTGTTCTTGGGTTACAGAAATTGGCAACTGGAGCAGATTTTGTTCAACAGTAGCAGGTTGTTGGCTCATGCTGCTTAGATTCGTGCTGGGTAATAAACTTTCTTGTACTAGTGCAGAAGGGCTTCTGCACATCATGGTAGGAGATATTTGTGAATTCAAGATGACCTCTGGTGAAAGATTTGGTGACATCTGTGATTGAGATACATCTTGGGGTGCTAAATTTGGTGAAGGCATTCTTGTACTTAACATTTGCGGAACAAGCAAATTTTGTTGTGAATTAAGAATAACATCTTGCGATGAGATCAAAACTTCATTCTGAGTTGTAGAATTCACATTAGTTCCGAGAGAGATTTTATTTCCAATTAATAAGTCTTTAGATGTAGAATTATCTGTTTTAGTACTACCAATGTGCGACTCAACAGTAGAATTGACTAATGCATCTAATTTTTCAGTGTTAATTGGGGTGGCGATACTACTTTCCACTGTTGCAGCTAATGCAGTGGTATTAGATGGCGCCATTGTAATTGTCTGCTCAGGCATGGCTTTTTCTGCGACTGCCGCAGCCTCACTTTTCGCTACAATGTTGATCATGTCATTTTGTGAGGTATTTGACAGGAAGAGTCTTTGAGAACTCAAGAATTCTCCATTGTTAATTGCAGTTCCAACACCCGTAGTTGATGATAAAGATTGAGTTACAGCTGCTAATAAATTATTACATGTCTGAGTTGGTATTACCTGTCCATTTATCAACTTTTGTGCAATAAAACTGTTTTGTTCTGGACCCAAAATCTGACTAATTGTTGGCTTTATGTCTATACCAGTGCTTGATATTGTATTTGTAGAAGCAATTGTTTTGTTCTCTATGTTCGTAAGAAAGGATTCAACACTCTGACCGCTCTGTGCTGGCAGGGGATCACATGATGCTTCAGTAACACCAAACCTCTGTAAAGTGGCCATTGAAGGTGCAGAAGTATTAACAAGATCATTTACTGTTGCCATTGGCATCTTCATTCGCAAATCCATAACTTTCAGTTCTTCCTCTGATGCAGTTGTCAACTTAGTTTGGGCTATCATTTTCTGATGCAAGGTAGGTTGGCCCATGGTACGCTGGGTTAGTAATGTGCTGTCTGTTGCAACAGTGTTGATGCACCTCATTGTTGTATTACATGAACTATCTTCATTTACAATTGACATATTAGAATTTTCACAAACAGAAACTATTTGTTGGTTAATTGAGTTTCTCCTGACCATTGCATCCATGCTATTTTCATTTGCCATGCTCAAGTTTGAATTATCGCTCATACTCTGGTTCATTATATCTGTGGCATGCAAGCTGTTACGGTGTATCATGTCTATAGAGTTATCATTGATCATAGACATATTGGAGTCTCCATGATGAACATCTAAGGAACTCTCAGATATGTGACGAAAACGTCCCTGTGGCAATTCTAGAGGGTCTATGATGCTGCTCTCGCTATTTTCATCAATAAATTCTTGTTTAAGGGGGTGTAAAGGAGGGGAATGAACCATGTCACCAGAAGAAGGAACACTTAACGAGGAACGGCGAGTGGAAAGAGGTACCATGCTAGACTCTGGAGGAGGCATCATCCCCAGATCTTGTTCACGTTTACTTACTGACGATGACCAAAGCATTTTGTTAAAAAATGGTCCCTGCGGCTGGTTAGCTGATTGTGTGTCCATGTGCACTGTAATATACAAAAACTTCATTAGTACTCACACTAAGAACAAGAACAATTAATATATAATAGCTGCCACAAAGCCACTGTAAGAGAAGGGGTGGGCGAGAGTCACTCAAGCCAAGCATAACAGAATTCTAATAAGTTAATTTACAAAACAGTTCTTTCGTTTATTTATACTTTATTTATTATATTTATTTACTTTATTCTATAATGACAAAAGAAGTCAAAATATAAGTAAAATATTGATAGAAGTCAAAAGGCAACTAAAAACATGTTATGAAAAAAATTAATTTTCAAAAATTTTGAACCTGCCATGGCTTGATAGACTTAGCCCACAATGTTAACGCCTCAATTTCACCAAAATCATCCGAGATTCGTTATACATTCATACCAGGCACCTTGACACATCGCTCCTAAAACCTACCTAATATGTGTAAAGGATTTCAGGATGTAAGTTTATATATATGATAAAAAAAAATTAGGCTAAAAAGTTTTTGGAGCAACAGACATTGTGAAGACACCTCTCTACAAAGCGTTGTAAATGACTTGAAACAATAAGTGTAACCACCACCTTAATACAAATTAAAAAGAAAATGGGACAAACTGAATTAATTTTACTTCCACGTCGTCACGTGTGAAAATATCACATTGGCGACAAAAAAATTAATTATTTTTTTCGCTAAAACGTCGTAAAAAGTATCAAAACATATAAAAACACGATTAGGAATGAATTTTTTGTTGTTGGTCGATCTGTATGTTTGTAGCCACGAGAACTTTAGAATAAATTGAAATAACGTCTTCAAATTTGGTATACAGTTAGCACTCGACAAACGAACGGTTCAGATTGTTTTTTGGTAAAATCGCTTTAGGGGGTAGGGGATGAATGGGGGGTGGTTTGGTGAAAATTGACATTTTTTCGTTAAAACTCGAGTAATATAACGTTTTAGGGTTTATTTATTAGAAAACTTAATTTCATGAAACATCTGCTGAAATTAAATTACGGGTTGAATGTGTAGGATGGAATATTGTTGACTAAAATTTCGATTTTTTTGTTGCTAAAACGACGTAAAAAGTCTCAAAACATATAGAAAACTTGATTCTGAAATGAAAATTGTTTTGTCTGTCAGTCAGTCTGTCGGCATGTACGTCTGTCTGTTAATAGGTGCGATAACTTTTGAATGAATTGAGATATCACCTTCAAATTTGGTATCCAGTTAGCACCCAACAAAGAAACATTCGAATTGTTTTTGGGTAGGATAGCTTCAGGGGGTAGGGGATAAATAAGGGGTGATTTGGTGAAAATTGACATTTTTTCGATAAAACTCGAGTAATATAACGTTTCAAAAGTTTACGGGTAAATTCATTCCATGAGAATGTGTTTCTGAAATTAATAAATTATCACAGCTATGTGGAAGTTATGTTTCAATTTCCAGCTCTGATTTGTTTACATAATCTTGTAAAAAAATTGGAAGGTAAAAGAATCTATTAAAAAACATTAATTCTTTTTGGAGGCATTTAGTTAAAAATATTTATGGTTGGTTTACAAATAAAACTAATTCTATAGGGGGTTCAACCTACAGTTTTTCAATGAAAACAATGCCACACATTCCAAAAGTAATTAGTTTCATATCTCAATGACAGATTGCCCAAGTTTCTTTACTAATTGTATTTAATAGTAAAATAACAACAAATTGCACTTTAAAACACATACAGCGGGTAGCCAAGTTATTAGTTACACTACAGTATTTCTCATTATTGAAAATTCAGCCACTCTTATTGCACATCTAAATTTATTTCTTGTGTCTTGGGCCAGTCGTTTTGATATTTTGATTCTGGCATTACTGTTCAAGATTGTTTGCATTGGCAACACTGATTGGTGACATTACATTAGAATTGTAGAACATTGTCTGTAGGCATGTCAAGCATAGGTACTTTTGAATATCGGTATTATTCGTTACTTATGTGAAGAGTATCCGTTACTCAGTATTCGTTACTGTTACTTTCACTATGTGCATGCGCCAGAGTAACTGGTTATAGTAAATAGTAACTGGAACTACATACAATAACTACCTACTACCTACCTACGCAATCTTAGGCCGAATACACAAAAGTGACATGTGTATTGATTTAGCAAATACGTAAAATTAGTTATAAAACCAAAAGTAACTCGAACAAACATTACACAAACACCAAAACAAATACTACTTGTGGTCAACTAATTTAATTTCATTGCGCAATTTATTCACATCGGTAAATTGTTTCATGGTTTAAACTATCATAACTTGATGTAATCTCATATTATTATTCAAAAGAGGAGATACATAAAAGTAGAAAAAAAAATTGTTTCCCCGATCCTTGATCTTATTTTATTTTCAAATATAAATAATAAAAACAACTGAATATTTGATTTTACTATGTATTCCACTTTTTATATCTGTAGATGCTAGATTTAACGAAATGCTGTCATATAATAATAATAATTTACTTAGTGTGCATATTGTAATCATTTATTTCACTATATTATTCAATACAGAAGATACCCATATAAAAAATAATCTCTGATGTAAATCCAATTCAAACGTAAATAATAAAACAAACGAGTTTTTTTTTTAACCTCAGCCTATTTCCGCGACTATGACCAACCACCGACGCCAGGGAGCAGTTTTACCTTCATTATTTAAATTCTTAAAATTATAATACAATAACAGCCCAAAATTCTTGCCTTGTAACTTAAAAGGAAGGGGTGGGCATTGTTGATTACAACTGACTGTCCATTAGTCATGTGGTCGCATAACTTCCATGCATTTTCTTATGGACACATGTGATATTCATGTGGGAGTACCAAAACTGACCCGAAGCGATCGCCAGATGCACTAATATACTATACTGAATACTTGACTACCGGATACTCGGCCCGAGATCCGATTGACTTGTAACGTTTAGTACGAAATCAAAAGTAACTGGTTGGTAGCTAGAGTAGCGAATACTTTTCAAAAGAAAATTCGTAACTTTTGGTACTTTTAAGTAACGGATACTCAGTAACGAATGGTTACAATATTGACATGCCTAATTGTCTGTCATTATGCTGTCGTCACTTTTTTTGAGGTTAGGTTGTTTTAAACAGTAATATTGGTTTTACATACTTTTTGGACCTAGGACTTTTAAAATAACGCTCATATAGTGTAGTTCAGTATAAGTATAACCTAAACAAATATAAATATTTTGCTGGTACTTATGAAAAATGGGAAAAACCAATATATTCCCCAAAAAATATTTCAGGAACTTCTGCATGATTGAAGCATTCAAATCATTCCTAATTAAAGATTGCTTCACTAAATGATAATGCAATGATAGTGAACCCAAGAAAAGTTAAAATTGTTAGAAAAATATAAATCACAGTATTGGAAAATGTGGAGGAAAGTGTTGCTTCGAGATGAACGAGATCATCACTTGCCTGGAAACAGGAGAAAATGTACAAAGGAGTTGACCAAAATTGTAACTGAAAGGGGCGTTAGTATTTCAGCGAGAACAACCAGGCGTCATTTTTTTTAGAAATGAGGGTCAAATGCTACAGAACAGCAAAGAAACCAGAACCAACAACGAAGCTAAAATGCTTGGTATGGGCTAAATAACATCAACACATGACTGTAAAAAGTGAATGTTAAGTTTTATGTATTATTTTTCTTATTTTGCAATTATCTGATATCCTTGTGTTTCATTGAATTGAATATCTTTAATGTTTTTATTTTGTTCAATGTTTGCTTTTGATGCAAACCTCACATGGAAATAATGATGCATTAATTTGTTTAGCGAACACAGGACAGGCAGTGTTGGCTGTGTTGTAGAAACTGTTGAACATCTTACAAAGGGTGACCTTTACATAGTCAAAGGCATGATGAAGAGACACCAGTACAAAAAGTCTTGGAGAAACAACTGATTCATTAGATGAATTAATCATTGCTGAAGCTTCTGAATGCACTTTTGTGTATGGTCCCGCTCTTCCCCATAAAGCTAAATCAGTAATACCATTCTTAGCGATGAAACAAATCAAAGGGTTACCTTGCCTAAGCAATTTTTCAGAGGTAAACCCCATTGAGTATTTCTGGAAGCTTTTGAAATGGAAAATCACCAAAGACAATACCACAAACAAACAATATAGGCATTCATTAAAATAAAATGTAAAAAAATTCATTCAGTTTATGGCAAAAAGGGTGCAAGCTGTAATTGACGTCAAAGAAGGTGGTACTAAATATTATAAGTTCCTTGTAAACATTTTGTGTTTTGTTTTTTCTCAAATACATATTTTTTAAAACAAAAGATTATTTTTAATTGTAGGTATCTGATTCACGTATAAAAATAACAAATAAAAGTACAAATCCATGCTATTTCAAAATATTATACAACTTCAAACTGATTATAATGTAATTTTTTCATGCATAACTAATAATTTGGCCACCCACTATAATGAGGATTAAGATGTATATTAAAAAGCATCAGAGCAATGTGTTTAAATGGGGTGAAACATTAAACATTTGGGATAAAAAATGATTTTTAAAGGAAAGGTATAAACAATGTTAGTAGAACTTAGGAAAAAATCTTGTTATATTTTCTAAAATCCAAGTTGCAGTAAGGATTTAGAGATATATTATAAATATAAAGGGTGACTCAGCTTAAGAATAACATGTGGTAGCGGGGTTGTAAACTTAGCACCAAGACAACAAAATCATGAAATGTTCTTAATACTTAAAAATGGGAAATGTAAAAAAAAAGCAAAATATAAATAAGGCATCTGAAGCAAAGTGTGCTAAAATATAACGAGCTAAAAGCTTTAAATAAATTGACTAGAATAGAAAAGTTGATAGTGTCATAGCCATCTTATAAAGTTTTAATTTTGTTTTCTACAATAATACGCTCGCAAGTTAAATAAGCGTTATGCTGTAAAAATGGTAAAATGACCTTCAAAACAAAACTTCTTTTATTTATTTTTTTGGTACCACTGCTATGGGTCTGGAATCTGGAGTAATATCTCCAGAACAAGTGACAAAAGAATCCAGTTAGAGAACAAAATGATTTTGAAACCAATGAGTAAACAGTTATGCAAACATGGATCTTTATACTCGTGCCCCTGACCTATTTTAGGTACTCTGTAGTTATATTTAGACATTTCAATGTTAGGTATGTACTGACATATCTCTCAAAATATCACATTTCTGTGTAAGATAGCAAGTCAAGTAATTACACATTATTGGTTGGATATTGATCCAGTTAAGCAGAGATCCGTGATGAAGTAGGTACCTATAGCAAGACCTAGAGATCAGCTTGAATTCACAGACTTGATAAAAAAAATTGGTAGGGAAACTGCCATATTGTATGATTAGGATTTTTTGTGAAGAACATGCCAGTCGGCTTCACATAAGTCACTATTCAAGAAAATCTTGAAAAGCCCATGATCTTGTACTGCATGTATGACACATTAGGACAAGGCAGACAACAGAAGAAACAGGCTTCGCTTACCGTACAGTTAAAAACATCCTATCAAAATAATTTGATCTGTAAAGATTGTTTACAAGATGGGTGTCATGAATGTTAACAAATGACCAAAAGAGGACCTGTGTTTGGTCAAAGTTATTAGACAGACAGAGTAGATGGGTGTAACTTCATTGGCCATTTTGTAACAGTTAATAAATCTTGATCTTGACATGAAATGCCAGAGTATGGAGGTGAGATAGAGTGGCTCCCCATTCCCTAAACATTTTAGGATTCAGTCCTCTACAGGAAAGATGATGCTCACTGTGTTCTGTGATGCTCAAAGTCTCATTTTGGCTATCTGTTTGACAAAGGGCGCCACACTTAATCACCAGTACTAAGCCAGTTTAATAATTAAATTGCCCAAAGCCATAAAAAAAACGCCACGAAAAGTTTAGAAAACGGGTACTTTTTCATCAAGACAATGCATCAAGTCACAGGCCAGTTATCGTAATGTATGCCATAACAATGCTGGGTTATATCAAGTTCTTTAAAAATTGGGTTTGAGTGGGCACAGCAACCTACACCGAAAACACCTTTGACAGCTGCCTTTTGCAACACAAACAGCCTACTCAAGTGTGTCTTTGCTGCATCACCCATGCTAGCCAACCATGATTTAGATGAGAATAAAATAACCGATAATAGCTGCCTCGGGTCCAGCCATTGTAGAAATTTTTCGCACTGCATTTATTGAAGAGGGAGGCCTACCAGACAACCGATCCAACTGATGTGGTGCCTCCATGATGGAGTAGAGTCGATATTGAGACCAAAATTTTTCTATGGCAGAACTTTACTCTTCAGAAGTTAGCCAGGTATGAAAATGGTTTAAAGTTGTCTTATCTGCATGGAGGAACACTTTGTTATTAGTAAACCAAGACCTTGTGTCATATAGAATGATGCCTACAGTATCAGTAACATGTTTACCAGCATCACAGGTGATAAAGAAAGTTGTGTACTAAATACAGAAACTTTCTCTGGCTTCACAAATGTTGATTTTCTGCTCTCTAACTGGTTAATACTGATGAATAAAAGTTATGTCATTTCCAAAGAGGGTTATTGTTGCTACCCTATTCTGGTGGATGCAGCAGATCTGGTACCTGTAGACTACACAACGTTTTCAAAACTCAAAGAATACTTGATGGGGGAGATATTTGCGAAAGGTAATGAAGTGGATGAGTGGTTTGAAAAACTCATAAAATGTCTTATTTAGAAGCTGACATAATGTTGGAGCATCTTTGAGAAGAGTGTGTTAGAGTTGGATAACCATTAAAAGAATTAACTGTTCTTAGCCTATCATTATATGGATCAGGCGCTAAGCATAAGATTTTCCCCCGCATTTTAGAGTTATTAAAATAGATACAAGCAAAAATAAAAATAAAATATTGTCAGATTACATACAATAAACAAGGTACAAATTTGCTTTACTTAAGTATTTTTGTATCTACTTAATGCATTTCTAAGGAAAATAATAATAATAATAATAAATACGGCAATTAAATTGGTAATGTAAAGGCATCAATGCCAAGATATCAACTTTAATATTCAACTGCTTTGTTAGTTATAAATGATGTCGGCCTAAATCTAGCAAATAGTTAATAGTAGAGAGGAATCTTGAAGGATAATAACATGGAAATTAATGAAATATAGGATATAACCTTGTCAGATTCAGAATTGTATCATCTCATTCACACAATGCGCTAACATTACGGGTCGATTTCAGGGTAAAAATCGATGTTGGTATCCCTGTAAGAGAAAAGAAAGTGTTGTCCCTGTGCACTTTGGCTACCTAAAAGGAATTTGTATTTTGATTATTTTTTTTTAATTAAGTCAAAATCTTTTTTTTTTAATTTCTTAGAACTACAAATAAATAAAGCTTATATATTAAATGGACTTAAAATTAATGGTAATTTGGTATGTGTAAATTAAAATTAAGAAGTAAATCAGTGTAATGAGGTAAGTTTTGGTAGTGTACGTATGTGCGTGAGTATGTGTGCATGTCTGAGTGCGTGTTTGTGAGTGTTTTTGTTTAGGTGTACTTATGTATGTGTAAAAAACTTTGCAAACTGTGTCCTTTCTTTTCTGATTTATATAATACTAGCAAGTTTTACATACTAAGATGGAAGTTAAAATAAATCGAAGTTTTTATTGTTTTCTCAGTAGTATTAAATACCTCAAAGAAGTAAGGTCCAAAATTATTCTTCGTAATATGCTTCCGTCTTCATGTACCCAACTAGACTACCACTGTGATGTCATCCATTTCGTTGTAATATATGCTGAAAGCAGTTTGCATCTTTTCTTTACAAAGTCAGTATTTCTGTTTTACAACATAATGACAAGCAAGCATGTAAATGATCTTTTCTAAATCGGATGCATTATTATATACCTAATTTGACATGTTTGCATAGGAAATAAATTAAAAACGTATTTACGTCACCAGTACCTCAAAATATGTTGTGTTGAGTTATCCTCACAGAGATTTATAATTTTTGATTTTTTGGATAATGTCAGATTCGAAAGAGACTATTTTTTCTTAATAGTCCAGTCAAATTTTGTTGTACCAGGAAAGTTGTGGAGTAGTTTTGATTTCTTCCATTCTAAATGTTTTTTGGGGTGCTGAATTCGAATCTGAGGGTTGCTAACAAAATTTCGTGACGCAACATTAAAAAAATTATAATAATTAAAAACTCTCCTGTTATGGCAGTTTTTTGCTTATTACTCGAAAACGATTAACTTTTCAGAAATAACCTTCCTATTCAAAATGGAAGTACATAAATTTTCTACAAATTTCATTATCCAGGTTTTTTGAAAATTGGCGTATTTCGGCTGTCTCCGTAAAAACCCACTTTTTTCCCGCTCCAAAACTCCATACTCCAACAATTAGAACCGTAGACCACTTTCGCTCTCATTAGAGCTCTTCAATACGGCATACTAATTAGGATGCCGTACTGAAGAGCTCTAATGAGAGCGAAACCGGTCTACAGTTCTAATTGTTGCGAGAATGCATCTAGCCTTACATACTTTGTCCCTATATTAGGGTAGAAATGGGCCAGGGCTAACAATTTATTAAATTGTTAGTTAGTTGTATACAGTCTATTTTTTTAACACTTTGTGTTATTTGGAGCTGGCGTGACAACATACGACTTGGTTCCGCAACTAGGTGGCGGCACGTCTACCACTCAATTAGTGTCCATACAGAGCCTCACTTCCCCCCACTGATGCTGCTGCATGGCAACATTCACTGAGTTTACTTTCCGATGCAGCAGTGATTAGCCGGTCAAACCACACTCAACGAGCAACAAAGAAACCCGGACACGTGGGGGTGGAAAAAAACAAGGAGCCGTCTCGTACCAGCGCCAACCAGTTTTGAACCTTGCACCGGACTCGATACCCCGGCGCATTTCTTGTAAATGTAATAAAGGCTGCAAAAGCAGTTGCAGATGCAGGAGAGCAGGCTTCCAATGCTCCACGTTCTGAACATCGTGCGAAGGGCTGCGTGATAACGTCGAGCCTCCACAAGACAGCACTGACATAGACAAAGAAGAGACTGAAGAAATAAACCGAGAACAGACTCAAGAAAGATGCATACACGATGTGGAAAGTATGTCTAATCTCACAATCTATTTTCTAATCAGTATTAAGATATGATCACAAGTTGTTGTTTTGTCACCACCTCTTTTATTTTTCAGATTAACAAGCCCCGACGCTGACGGTACAACAATTCGAACTGTGCCATGACCGATTACCTTCGAGGAACCTCAGCCAAGACCCTCTAAACGACAACATCTCGTATAATTTTTGCTCATATAATTATGTAATGTATAATCATACGTAATATAATGGTTTTTGTTTTTATTTCTTTATAATGTCAGAGTGTGTGCACTAGCTCTTTCTTTTAGAGAAAATGATGTTACAAGTATCACCAACAAGTCAACTTAGGTGACTTTTAGCGTTATTGAACAACCAGGCTCGTGATTAATCGCGCAAGTTGGTTTGTAAAGAAATGTATATTGTTCAATAAATTATTATTATTATCGTTATACGTATGTATTATATAATATATATATATATATATATATATATATATATATATATATATATATATATATATATATATATATATATATATATATATATATATATATATATATATATATATAATTTTTTCGGACTTCATTAAATAACTTAAATATTATGTAATTCTTGAACTAAATGACATGTACCTTTACATATACGATTTAACTAAGATATGTGCAGAAAATTCGGAGGAATTCACTAAATGACAGCCTTCAATAATACATTGAGAGTTTTGGAGTGGAAAAAGTGGGTTTTTGCGGAGACAGCCGAAATAGGCCAATTTTCAACTAGCGCTCGAGTCCGAATGGTTCGTTGGAGAAAGAACCCAAACAATGCAATTTTTAGGAAATTTTATGTGCTTCCATTTTGAATAAAATGGTTCTTTACGAAAAGTTAATAGTTTTCGAGTTATAAGCAAAAAACTGCCAAACAATGAGTTTTTACCTTATTTTTACATTTTTTCCAATGTTGTGTCACATGTTGTTATCAAACCTCAGATTCGGATTCAGCACCCAAAAAGAGATATATAATGGAAGAAATAAAAACTACCCCACAACTTTTCCGCTAGGGGTACTTTTGAGAACAAATTGAATGCATTATAGGTCAAAGAGAATTTCTTAGCTTATGGGCAAAACATATGTGTATCCTTTTTATCATTTTCTGTACCAATTAATTGATATCGTAGTCTAATAATCAAGAAAAAGTTCAAGGTTATGCTCATTTTAAATTTCACCAATTTTTATCTCGGCCAAATTAAAATTGGAACTAAACTATTAATAGAAAAATGACATTTTCCATGTGTATCTAGTTAGGAATATGATTCTGGTTTTAAAACAGAAAAGAAAGTGACTCTGTGAGTGGTGATTACTGATGTAGTGTGTGTTGAACTGTGTTTTTTTGCAGTACCCGTAAATTTTAAACCTTGAATGACGCGTTGTTGAAGAATATTCTGGTATCCCCTGCACTGAGGTCTGAGGGATTCAGTGAGCAGCTATTGATTATGCAACGGCGGTATGCTGTATGAGACAGAGTTAAATCATACTGAATAAAGATTTGTTTACAACAAAGTTTGCATCTCATACAATAATAAAAAATAATGCAAAGTGTCGATGAATCGACAATTAGCAAATTGTAAAATTTTTTGACATCCTACACAAAGAATAAAATCATGCAAAATAGTTTTATACTAATCATAACCAACAAAACTAATTTATTATTTTTTTGTTGCATGACTATATATTCTCTACCATATGACCATCAAAAGATTTTACAGTACAATGATAATGTGAAAAAATAGAATGGGAGCTTTTACAGGTTGGTTTGTTTTTTGTCTTTACAATTTCTTTTTTTATTATTTTTTTTGTACATGTTCATTTCTTTATAAACATTACAATTCGTTTTTAAATAATTACATTTCAAAAATAAATTCAAATTACAAAATAAGTGTATGTAGATTTACATTGTAAATATAAAATTACAAAAAATATATTAAAAAAATACATTTTCATTTAAGTATTAATCACAATTGAAATAATACAAAATAATAATTATAAAAAATTGAATGACTTGAAAAATATGCTGACAACTCGGCTTCCTAAATGAAACACAAAAGACAGAATATATGAAAAAACTTCTGCTCCATAAAATTCTCTGAAAAAACTGAAGAGTTACATTATTTTCAATGTTCCCAAAAAAAGAAAAAAATTACAAATATTGCTTACTTGAAGCTTTGAGTAAGTAAAATAAAAATAAATACATACAAAGATTATGTAATAATGTAACTCTGACATAAAAATCGTTGGGCAAACATGTACTACATGAGTCATCGAGATATGATTCCTCTTTTGCTCACACATTTGCACACACTTGTTTACAAGCACACTCTCAAGTTTCTCTCTCTAACACACACCGAACCATTAAATACATACTTTAGTACACATTTGTCATCAATGTATATAATGTGTTAGAATGGAAAGTTGAAAAATTATTACGAATTGATTTCAAACACTTTATTATTGAAATTACTACAAAAAAAAAAAACCAGCAAAATAAAAAAATACACAACTTTTAATAATTTTTCAACTACACTCAACTGAGAAAGTATTACAAACACATCATTACAAGTAAAAGTATCTTCCATGACATAATCCTTAACAAAAAATTACAAAACAATGCAGCAGTTATTGGTAGTACTTTCTCAATCCCTTACGCTCAATTAATTTCATGCATCTCATGCTTCAAACATAGATAAGCTTAATTTGTTGTTGTTGTTATGATAATGTCACGGAAAACTTAGTATTAAGTCAACTGTCCATTGCCTTACTTTATAAAAAATAACGTCTCATTTTGTTTTCTAACGATTCCACTGAGATGAGCAATAATGCCAGGGTTTTAAATTTAGGATGGTTTTCAGTCATAAAAACTCTACCGCTCGATCTTTCGTGACACCAACCTACCTCAGATGGTTCTTTTTTTCGAGTTTCGAGTAACTTCAGCTATCTTTGGCTAAACAACAAAACTAGAAGGCATGATCTCAGTCCGCACTTTTGGTTGACATTCAGTAACAGAAACATCTCATTATGGTGGAGAACAAGGCTGCCGAAGCGGAGATATAACATGTAATAACTTCTCACCTAATACCGATGACCAAATCAATTTAATACAATTCTGACCCAAATCCACGATGAAAAGAACCTCTCAAAAACTGCAAGAAAACATTTATTTTATCACTCACATCAACAGCAACTCATTCATACAATTGGGGAGATGTAGAATCATTAGAAACTGGACAGCATCTTTATCAATAATCAAATGCTATCGACCAAAGAGATAACAATTAAAAAATCCTGTTTAAAGTTTCAACTTCTGCCTTTAAAGGAATATGAAACAAAACTAAGTGACTTATTACACCCATACAAATTTAACCAATATAAAATTTACTCTCAACAAGGAAAAATAAATACAAAAAATTTCCATGCACACATACCTTCAAATGAATTTACAGAAGACATTTTAAAGATGCAAAAGTAATACTGTAGGAAAACAACAAGAAAGGAACGGGAAACTTATAGATTAAAATACATTCTGCATCACTTCTTAAGTGTGAGCTTTAAACTACTTCACTACAAATCATACCCTAATTTAAAGAGTTGTTATGTGTATAATCTTTTACAATTTAAATACAACACGAACCATTAAAAGAAGTTAAATGCTTCAAACAGGATTTAAAAGTGACTAATGTTTAAACCACAAAAATGATGTTTAAACTAAGAAAATAATGTAACCTACATACATGTTTACCTAAATTTTTAACGCTAAAAGCTAAATTGTCATTATTTTGATTATCTTTTTAGCGAGTTTTTATGTTAAAAAAATTCGCTAATAGAAAGGTATCGAGGGTAAGACTTTGCAAAAATTTCTTCAAATGAGCGTAAATTTTAGCCCCTAGAAGACGAAGCCAGGGTCCGTTAAAATGTATATACAAGGTAATTCATAACTATTGGCACATAGAGTTAGCCAGTTCTCTGGACCAAAATACGAGGATTGGACCAAACATGTCTTAATAAAATGTTGCTGTGGAAAAAGATACAGGGTGTTAAAGGTGACTTTTTTTTCGTTTTTTTTTGCTACAAATTTTACAGCGTATTCATAAATAGTTATCAAAATTGGCATAGAGGTATTTTCAATTGAAGAAAGTCACTACTGGGAAGTAGCAAACCCAAGTGCTATTAAAGAAAGACATTTTCAATATGAATTCACATGCAATATTTGGTGTGGCAGTATAGGCGACCCACTACTCAGCCAATGTTTTTCTTCCAAACTTAAATGGAGAATCTTTTTTTTTACAAAACACTCTTGCTGACATTCCGGATGATCTCCACTAGATTTAAGAAGAACAATGTGGTTTATACAAGATGGAGCACCACCTAATTACCAAGTAGTCATTAGAAATCACCTTAATGAGACATTTCCTGAACGATTAAGTGGCAGAGGAAGTGACTTTCCATGGCCACCAGGTTAGGTTTGTATGTGAGTGGGCCATATCGGTCCCTCCACCGCGACCTTAAGGTCTATTGTGGCTCACGCCTAAAGTCTATATTTTGCCCATGAAATCCAGCCTCCTGCAGAGGTCGATAATCTTTGTGGGCGAAAGTTGATCCAGATCTTCTGGAGCAAGCTTTACCTTGCCAAAGAGCAGGTATCTAGTCCTGTCCGCTGCCGGACAGGAACACAGCATGTGCTCTGCTGTCTCGTCATTCTCCATACACAACACTCGGTCTCCTGACCGACCCCAATACGGTGCATGTGGTGCCGCAAGCGGCAGTGACCTGTATACAGGCCGACTAGAGTACTCAGTTGTTGTCTGTTCATCTCTAGAAGTTTTTTAGCCATTGACTCAGATAGGCCATTTATGAAGGTCTTAGAGTGGGCTAATCCTGGAAGATTTTGCCAATATTGGATTGTCATTCTTTCTGTCCAGGTCTTTAAGGTGCGTTTTGCTGTGCAAGATGTTATCCCCAGCACCGCTTCAGGTCCTACAAAGTCTCTCTGGGCCCCACTCCTGGCAAGCACGTCGGCCGCAAGGTTGCCGTCATGGTCCGAGTGACCCGGTATCCAGACCAGAGACACCTCATTACAGCTGCCTAATTCGTTAAGGGCAGATTTACAACTCCATACCGTCTTTGAATTACACCGGTAGGAACCAAGAGCCTTTATTGCAGCTTGCCTATCTGCATATATACTTATCGATTTGTGTGTATCCAGGTTTTTTAAACTTTCCCTTGCACACATCTCGATGGCATACACTTCTGCCAGGTGTATGGTTGCGTACTTGCCGAGGCTAGCTGATAGTCTAGCATCGGTGCTGCCCCCATATGCGCCAGCTCCTACTCCCAAATTGGTTTTGGAGCCGTCAGAGTACCAACAGAGGTCCGTTCTCAACAGGGTCGTTTGATTTCTGTCCCAGTCCTCCCTTTCCGGGAGGACGATCTTGAAAGACAGATCTCTGCCGATCCTTGTAGGCATCAAGTCTGAGACCATTCCCAGAATCCCATGACCATCAATGTCATTAAGGAGTCCGGATCCTCCCAGACTGACTTCCTTCGGCATGCTGTCTGCCGTTTGCTTTAGTATGTACGTTGTCCACCTCGCCACCCTCTCCAACCATATGTGAAGAGGGGGAATATTAAGGAGGACCTCCAGAGCGGCTGATGGTGCGGTGCTTATCGCTCCCGTTATCATCAGACATGCTTGTCTCTGTAGATGAGCCGGTTTGGCCCTCGCGATACCACGAACTGCCTTAGGCCACCAAACTATGGCTCCATATGTTATCATTGGTCTGATAACCACTACATAGAGCCAGTACATCTGTTGGGGGTTTGTTCCCAAGTTGTTACCACAGATTCTCCGGCAGGTCCACAGAGACAGTTTAGCCCTGCGGGTAACATTTTCTAACTGTATGTCCCAGTTGAGCTTCTTATCTAGGGTAACTCCCAGATATTTTGCTTGGTCCGAAAATGGAATGGTTTCTCCCATAAGAATAGGTGGTTTTAGTTTGTCCAACCTTCTTCTGGTAAATGGAACAATGATCGTTTTGCGAGGGTTCACAGACATCTGTTCCCTCCGGCACCAATCATTGATTACATTTAGTGCTTCCTGAAGAGTACTAGCCAGTTCCTCCTCAGTTTTGCCTCTGACCATTATGACGAGATCATCAGCATACGCCTGGACCTCAACCTCCCAGAGTTCAAGGATAGCCAGCAGATCGTCCACAAAGAGGGACCACAGCAGGGGGGATAGAACGCCCCCCTGAGGCCCCCCCCCCGTAATGAGGTAATAATGGTCCGATTGTGCGGCATGTTTCCGATCCAGCCACAAATGGTAGGTTCCACCCCCCTAGCGATAGTGGCCTCGTAGAGGGAGCTCGGTAATGCATTATTAAATGCATGGCCACCAAGAAGTCCTGATTACAACTCAATGGGATATATGAAGTCCTTAGTTTATGCCAATGAAATTCCTTCACAACATGTAAAAAAGTTCTTCAACCCACACCCCTCACAGCTCATCGCTTAGAAGTTACCCCTCTTGCAAAATGTGTTCCGCTGCCAGTTGCTTCTTTACAGTAAAATCAACAGATACAGTATGGACTCTGTTTTAAGGCTCAGCCAGTAGACTTGAGACATTCCAATAGCCAGTGCAGTCACATTGGAGATGTCCACTGACATCTGCCAGTGTGCATTGTATTAATTAAGGTGTGCAATTTTATCATAATGAAGAATACACCACAACACATACCTTTTTTTTAAATTCGGAATATGTTCCAACTACATACAGGGTATAACACAATGTTCGAGGCCATCATATTTAGTCTAGTGAGCAAGTGTATCGTCCCATTATCAATTGTCTCAAAAGAAACTTGGTTTTGCTAGACACCAAAACCCACTCATTTGTGAAAAATTTGCAGATAGCGACGAAAACATTGCTGCTATGAGAACCAGTGTTGCTGGTAACTAGAATTTGTCTGTGGAAAGTTGTTCCCAGTTGTTGGGGCTTTCTGCAATGATCATGGGGAATTTTACGAATGAATCTGAGTGTACAACCTTGCAAAATTCTTCTAACACAAGAATTGTAGCCAACTGATCATCGCTTGCGTCGTCTATTCGCAGATTTGGTATTCGAGTAGCTGAAAAATGATGCCAATCTTGGGAACAAAATCATATTTCAATTGATGAGGCTCATTTTTGGACGACTGGCTTTGTTTATAAGCAAAATAGGTATTATTGGGCAGACACAAAACCACAGGAAATTTCAGAACAGCCTATCCTTCCACAAAAAGTGACTGTTTGGTGTGGCTTGTGCTGCAGATGCATCACCTGGCCTTATTTTTGTAAAATGATTAAGGAGAAACCATTTACAGTCAATGGAGAGTGATATCACGCAACTATAAACTATTTCTTGGCGGAATTGGAGCAAATTGATCTGGACAAGGTGTGGTTTTAACTTGATGGATCAACATTCTGCACAGCGAATGCAACAATGGACTTATTGGAAAAGAAATTCGATGATTTGATTATCTCATGGAATCAGGCCACTCCGTTGATACTATTTAACTCCACTAGATTTCAATCTTTAAAATTGTGTGACATCATTGACTCATGCTAAAAAAACAGAAATGATTGACGACTTGAAAACAAACATTGAATGCGAAATTTGTGATATTCAGCAGGCTTTATTGCAAATGACGACGTGGTGTACATTTAAATAGTATATTCTGAACATAAGTGGAATACCCTTACCTTCAAATGAACAAAATTTTTATTGTATCCTACACGTTTAATATATATATATATATATATATATATATATATATATATATATATATATATATATATATATATATATATATATATATATATATATATATAAGTTTTAAAGTTGATAGACTTATTATTTTTGGGGAAAGCAATTCTGGAAAATATTTAATTCGTAAAGAACATGTATTTAATACATATCATTATTTTTTTTAATAAAAAATTGATCAAGCTGACTTGGGAAAAGCGATTCTGGAAAATATTTAATTCGACAAGAACATGTATTTAATACATATCATTATTTTTTTTATAAAAAGTAAATTAAACTGACTTGGGAAAAGCGATTCTGGAAAATATTTAATTCGTAAAGAACATGTATTTAATACATATTATTATTTTTTTTATAAAAAGTAGATCAAACTGACTTGGGAAAATTGTTATGTTACTGGTTCACATCCTGTTGCTCAAAAACACTTCGAAATTGAACCTTGCTGGCATTCAAAGCTGCCACTGGTAGCGAAATTGGAACTCAGTTGTGGCCTCATTTAGTTGTAATTTCAGGACATTTCACTCATGTCTATTTTTGACAGTGTGTGCTTTTTTTTCCCTCAAGGCTCATCCGCGGCCATGCCGCCCCGATAGCACTGCAACATTTGGTTGATTGTGCATACCCTTAGTCTTACTCCACCCATTCCAAAATCACTGTGCCTTGAACTAGTCTGCACAGCAATTGGTAGGGTGAAATTTATATTGGTCTGTCTCCGGTCTAGACTGACTTGTCTTTTGCAGTCCAGAGCTTTACACTCGCAGAAGATATGCTGGGCTGATTTCTCCCCCTCGCTACAAAGTCTGCATGCGGGGTCCCCTTCGAACCGCCCCATTTTATGCAGGTGTTTCTTGACGGCCATGTGTCCTGTCAAGACACCTGTTGTGTTTCTGAGCTATCCTCTGCTAAGATTTAGCAGCTCCACAGCTCTCTTTGAATTGGGTTCGTCAAGTATTGACATCCCATGCCTGAGCACTGGACAGTCTGCCCAGTACACCTTGTGTTGGTTTCTGACCCAGGACTTAATGGCTCCCCTGGCAGTGCTCTTGGTCACGTGTAGAGCCGGTTCTGGTCCCATAAATGGTTCTGCTGACACTCTCTTCACGAGACTGTCAGCTTCTTCATTGCCTTTGACCCCTGAGTGACCCGGCACCCAGATGAGGGTCACCTCATTCTGCCCAGTCAGGTCGCTCGTCTCGGCACTTACTCATCAGCCAGGAATTTACCCATGACAGTGTGTGCTTAAATTGCGACTTGACAGAGCCATTTAACAATCACAGAATTCATTTTCTATACATCCTAGCACTCCAACACCTTTGTCGGTTACAACATTGTGATGCCAGTGTTCAAAAACTCTTGGTAACATAAATTTTCAGAATTTATGATCATAATTGCAGATTGCCTTCTGGAAACACTAAGTTAAACACACTGTATTTCACAATGGGCAAAACACTTAAATATTTCCAATCAGGAGGCAGTTAAAGTTTCAGGTTTTTATTATATACCTATCATGCTCATTTTTAACCCCCACAATCTAACCAACTGCTAAAACAACCTAGCTAATACCAAACAACAAAAATATTTATAATTGAGCCAAGCTATATATGTAGAAATCCAGAGAAGTTTTTAATGAACCATTTTGTATTTTTGATTCAACGCTTACCTATCACCACAACTAACATCAGCACCAGAAATCATTTTTCACCAAATCAACCTGCAAATTCTGTCGAACCCTTGATTTTTGTAAAGAGAATAGGGATGTTCTATGTACCAAATAGTGTAGGGTTACAATATACCTAAAATTTGTATTTAGGAAAATGATATATTAAGATTGAAGAATTTTAGTTAGTTCGATGATCGATTTAAAATTTTTACGAAGTTCAAAGTTCCAGTGTAAACATTATACATACTATTTCCGAGGTTTGAAGCAACATACTGGGTTCGTTCGTAGTTTGGTTCGGCAAAAAACACACCTCTATTGGTAACACTAAAAAATTACAACTACTGAGGCTGTGACATTGTGCCTGAGGAAATTAAATACCTACATGTTCCGCCATTCAGAGTGGGCGTTTAGCCGTCGGTTCTAGGTACCATGCAAACTTGGGTTCATATATAATTATTATATCATCCCTAGATTGGATTAGGTTAGATTCAATATAAGTGGGCTATTCCAGGCCCTCCACCTGGTCTATTGTGGCTCACGTCTAATTGCTTAAATTTCATCCATCAAATCCAGGTCGTTGCGAGAGTCGATAATTATTTTTAGGGTAAAAGTTGGTTTGACAGGTGTACTTTTATTTGAGTAAAGTCGATGCCAGTTTCAAAGCTCAAAGAGAGATAACCTCTCTCAGAGTTCGTCTCGACCCAACATCCGTCAGTGTTTGACTCAAGGCGGTATCAGGAAGTCCCGCTCTTGAGCAGCATCCAGGCGAGGTCACTGGCTTGTTTCGAAGCTCACAGAGGAGGCCTCAATCTTCATGGTGTAATCCAACCCTAGAGACCTCAGCTCTCCCCTGGGTTCGTCTAGATATGGTGCCCGCCAATGTTTGGTTAAATTTCACTCAACAAATCAAGCTTCCCCACAGGACGTGACATTTTTGAGGCTCAAAGTTGGTTTCACAGGTGAACTGCCATCTGAGTTAAGTCACTTGGCCATTTCGAAGTTCAAAGAGAGATGACCTCTTTCAGAGTTCGTCTGGACCGGACATCTATCAGAGTTTGACTCGAGGCAGTATCATGAAGGCCTGCACCAGAGCAGTGCCAAAGCAAGGTCGTTTGCCTGTTTCAGAGCTCACAGAAGATGCCTCAATATAAAGCTGTAACCCATCCCTAGAGATCTCAGCTTTTCTCCAGGTGCGTCTAGACCTGACACCAACCATAGTGCTAGACTCACGGCGACATCTCAACGAGCCTCAAAATCCGGACACCCGATACCCATTAGCACCTAAACCAAGGTGGTATGATCTGGAACCCTGCACCCGAGTAACAACCAAGTGAGGTCAATTGTCCATTTCAAAACCTACAGTGGAGGCCTCAAAATCCGGGTGTATAACACTACACAGAGATCACAACCCCCTCTGGGGCGTCTGGACACCCGATACCCACTAGCACCTAAACCAAGGTGGTATCATCTGGAACCGTGCACCTGAGTAACAACCAAGTGAGGTCAATTGTCCATTTCAAAACCCACAGTGGACGACTCAAAATCTGGGTGTATAACACTACACAGAGATCACAACCCCCTCTGGGGCGTCTGGACACCCGATACCCACTAGCACCTAAACCAATGTGGTATCATCTGGAACCCTGCACCTGAGTAACAACCAATTGTCCATTCAAAACCCACAGTGAAGGCCTCAAAATGCGGGTGTATATCACTCTCCAGAGATATCCGCCTCCCTTCAGGCTCATCTGGACCACTAGTGTTTGACATCAATTAGTTGCCACTTCCGGCAGGCAGGCATTACCTTGGGTCATTTTTTTTATTTCGTCCCCGGAACCACAGGGATATGATCTTTCCCCTGATTACAAAAGACAAGCGGTTGAAAAAATTTTCAGGTTGGTGAAATCAAACTGCTCACTGGCATCAGTGATTGACCATAGTTGCACAAATAGGTCAACATTAAAAAAACAAAAAAAGTTGACTCTGGATAACCGATTCATGAGCTCATTTTATTGTTACAGATCTAACATTTACATAACATACTATCAAAAGCCAACTGACAATACTCTTAACAAATCTGACAAAAAAATTTATTAAAAGACAAACATGTATGTTAAATTATGGATACATCAATTTCGTTAGCATGTAATTTAATTAACATAAAACACTAGCCACTCAAAAAAATCGAGATTAATGAAATGTTAACTAAATATTATTTGTAAACCATATGAATCTAATCCTATCCATTTAAAATTTTTGTGTGATTATAATGAGATTCTTTCTCATATTTTCCCTATGTGAGACATGCAAATTTCAGCGCTCAATAACAACAACATTAAGCATATCTTTTGGTTAAAGGATGTGAAAGATATTAAACATTAACTTACCGCTTGGAACAGCCCCGTTAACGGGTGTGTATACAAACTGATGAGGTTCACTATTTTTCCCACTAGAGACAACACATAACCTTACCGAAACTGGCTCGGTTATGTCTGGTCTACGGTAGGGAGGGACAACACATACAAAGTGTGTCTGAAACAAACAAACAAATGTTACACGTCAATACAAAAATATATTTACAATAATAATAATAATAATGTATTGCCCAAAAGAAAGCGTACAAGGTTCACTATGTGGGTTTTCACATATACCTCATTAACTTAAATATATACATGATAATAACAATAATACTAGTGACACTACTAAATAAACCTATATTCAGAGTCAAACATACGTTTTAATGGACAACATGCATGAATTTAAAAAATATAATATTAAAATGTGGCGTATTTCCATGAAGTAAATATATTAAATACCACATAAGTGAAAATGACTCTCAAATTAATTTTTTTCTTTAGAATAATCGATTTACAAAAACGCTGAAAAATTCAAATAAAATCACGTGATTGTGAACGGTCTGCTATTGGTATGACATCACAATATCGCCGGCGTTGGTTATTTACATGCAACCCTGTAATAAAAGTACGTGAAATTTAAGTTTGC
Organism: Tillus elongatus; assembly: GCA_964006375.1. Classification (NCBI taxonomy): domain Eukaryota; kingdom Metazoa; phylum Arthropoda; class Insecta; order Coleoptera; family Cleridae; genus Tillus; species Tillus elongatus. The sequence goes on from OZ023265.1 coordinate 117,748,313, forward strand.
TAAAGATTTAAACGTTAAATCTCAGACAGAAAGTGAAAACGGACCTAATTCATATAAACTGTTTTTCTTAAAATCATCCATAGATTTCACTCCCTTCAATATGGACATCTTATTATGAAACACCTATATATATATATATATATATATATATATATATATATATATATATATATATATATATATATATATATATATATATATATATATATATATATATATATATATATATATATATATATATATATATATATATATATATATATATATATATATATATATATATATATATATATATATATATATATATATATATATATATATATATATATATATATATATATGGATGCATGTATCCGAGGGATAACTCAAAAATTTCTCAACTGATTTGTACGAAACTTGGCATATCTTCATTGTATTAAGACCATGGACAAGTTCGTAAATAAGCTATAAAACATTTCCCCCCAAAAATATACACAAATATTTTTCAAAACGCTACATTTTTGGTAATATTAGAGTAACTGGAATGAGACGTTACATGTGGCCGGAAATAGTATAAATAAACCTATGTTGTGAATTTTAAGTAACTTGGCTCATAATATTTAGTTTTTTCCAAATTAAAATAAAATCAGAAAGACGTGCACAGAAACGACTTAGTGGTTAAAGTCCACTGCCTGGCAGACAGAGTAGTTAACTGCCATGCGTAGATAGATTCATTCAACAGGCATAAACCATACATCAACAGTAACCAAGCAAAATAAATAACAGGCATAAAACATACTCTTGAAATCTCGGCCACAAATATCGCAGCTGACAGACGACATGAAATTAAAAATTTGCCAAGTGTTTGTTTTTTAACTGGGGGATTCAATCAATTTTTAAAATACACTGTATTTGTAGCTTGAAGAATGGCCCCAAATACAGTTTTAGGCTGAAAGTGTAGCATAATATAGTGAAAAGGTAAATAAAATAAAGTCTGTATAAACATGATTTAAAAATAGTTCTTTCTAGTGTTCTTTCATCTTTCAACTTAAACATAAGACATCATCTAAGATCGAAACAGTCGTTGAATGTGTTTCAGTGACAATTATATCAATTCTGTAATTAATTGTTACAGTTAATAATAAATGTATGTTTTTTGTTTGTTTTCTTTGATCTTTGGTGAAACAATAGTGTACAGATTTAATATGTTTTGAACAAGATCTCATTTTTGTTTACAACGATTGAACAACTTTGTCACCATTATAATTTTCAGCAGACATGTTGTTATTGTTGATATTGAAAAAACCGCTTTGATTAGGTTGATTAAAACGAAATCATTCAGGCCATTAATAAGAAAAAATCACTGCTACGTTTATAATTTGGCAGATACTTCACTTTTCTAAATATGAATTAAGTTTCCTTCTGGAAAGCTTTTGTAACTTTCCTGAAATTTGTAATACAAGTTTCTTTTAAAGAGACTTACTTACTATCTATAGATATAGCAAGATTTAATATTCTAGCTTCATATAAAATTGAGTTTTGGGCATTTTTCTCAGCAGGAATTGGAACAGAATATTTTTTCAATAATAAGAGATTTCGATGGTAACACTTCCGAAAGAATTCTTCACATGTGTACCTACTAGGACCTGTAAAATCGATCTTCCAGGTCTGTGTAAGTTTAAAGGATTATATTTAGTAATATGCTGCATAATAAAAGTGTACAATTCTTATGAAAATTCACTACGCAGCACCTGCTGCGTTCTGAGATTTTTTTCAATTATTATAATGTGGATTATGTACGCTTGATACCAAACATTCAAATTATTTGCAAGAATTGCATACATGCCAGCCTTCAAAATGTTAAAATAACCTACCTGTTGCAAATACTCCTTGTCTGGTATAACACACTGTTCCCATTTACAGTGCCTTTCATCATCAAACTGCTGGAAAACCACTCTCGTATCTTTCAGGAAGTTTTTCCCTAACACAAAAAGTTCTAATCCACCAGTCGCCGGACAGGATGTGAGAGACTTTTTACAGATCTCTGGGATGCCAGGAGGTTGTGCTAAAACATAAAATATATAAATTAACCTATGTAAATGTCAAGTTCTCACTTATGCAAAATGTACATCTCTGTCTCAAAAATTGTTTCTATCATACATAACCAACGAGAATGTGAGAGCTACTGAGTATCCCTCGGCACTGCACGTCTCATTATGAACGTTCACCTAGATATAATTGTGTAACTTTGTATAACTTGCTGCCAACATCCACAAGGGATATTGGTGACTTTAAACATTTCAAATTAGCAGTGAAACAGTTACTCTGCGATCAAGCTTTCCACTCCATCTTAAGAGTATTTGAATAGAGGATGTGCATGGACATTGATCATGCCTGTTGTGTCATTGAGGTGTTTTTGTGTTATATGTGGTATTATAGGTTGTGTCTGTTTTATGGCGATTGTATGTTGTGTATTTTATTACTGCGACAAGCATTTTTTTATCGTTTCTTTGTTATTGCTGCACATTTTTTTTGACATCACATATATACTATAATGTTTCAACATGACTAATACATTATTATTATTATTATAGACTATAGCCTGAAGGGCTTTCATACTCCCTCAAAGGGAACATTCACTGAATCCCAGGTATCTCAGATACCAAAGGGACTGAGCTCAGATGGAGCCCTTTCCAAGTTATCGGGCTCTAAATGACGTGACACATCGTCATTTCTCAGAAATCTCCACGCGTTGTGGGCAGTTGCAAGTCTTACCGCCATCTGCATAACCTTATAAAGATGCTCGTCAAGACCCAGTCTCTTAATGTTCTCTTGAAGATTCTCAGGAACCACACCAGTTGATGACATGACTATTGGAAACACTCGGACACTATCTGCCCTCCACAGTCTCTTTACTTGTATCTCGATGTATCTGTAGTTAATGATCTTTTCTTAGTCTATTTATTATTATTCTATTATTATTGTTATTATTATAATTATAATTATAATTATAATTATAATAATAATAATAATAATAATAATAATAATAATAATAATAATAATAATAATAATAATAATAATAATTATTATTATTATTATTATTATTATTATTATTATTATCATTATTATTATGTCTTGTCTTTGCCCTCGTGGCACACTCGGTCCATCACGGAACAAGAGATTTGCATCACGTTCATCTTTGTCCACCTAGAGAGAGCGGTAAACTTTACATTTTATTTTCGTATGGTTACAGGGATAAGACTTTCCTAAAGATGTAGGATGTCCCAAGAATCGCTGCTTTCTGCATTGTTCTTAAATCAGCAGTAGTAAGTGAGAGAATGGTGGTAAGTTTCTGCCAGTCTGATGTTACAAGCCCATTTGTTGATCGACCACTGGGATGATCTGAACCTCTCTCAGCTTGTACAAGTCGAGCAACTTGACTGCGAGTGGTTGGTATTTTTGTCGCTTTTCCCCTATCTTCGAAACGAGCTTGTCGTCGAGTGACACTGCAATGTCTACAATGAAAGCCTTCCGGTTTCTCTGGTCAATAAGCAAAATGTCACGCCTGTGGCTTTCAACTGGTCTGTCGGTGACCACCGGGAGCACCCACAGTAGCCTGACCTGACCCTTTTGAACTACACCTTCAGGCTTGCGTTTATAGTAGGGGCTTCCGACTCGATAAGACTGTAATGTTTTGCCAAGGTCCGATAGACGACCTGGTACGCACACGTGCTAATAACCTGATCTTGTATCGCGCATAGAAATCGCTGTTTTCATTACTATTATTATTATTATTATTATTATTATTAATATCAATCATATTATGCTACTGTGTCAGGTAGCTATCGGAAAAAATAAAAGAACAAATGATGGTTGTCTTTACTAGACTATATAAACTAAATGTTACTTACTGCAAACAATTGGCTGAGAACAAACTTGAAGTGTTTCCTGAGTTCCATCTTCTAAGGTAATGGTAGTCCTGAATATCATTCGACATTTGGTCGATTTCTTTTTACTCCTACTGCCTAACTGATCAGGAAATCGATGTTCTACATCGACGTTTCTCTCTTTCAGAATGCCAACACAGTCACAGGTTGCGCTCATGTCTTTCGATGGGTCTAACTGTAATTCAATGACGCAGGTGCCATCCATTTTCTTTTCTAAACATGGAGTTGAGTTTTTGCCACTGACTTTGCATGCCTGATAAAACATGTGTGGTGCTACTTTGCCAACATCTGTGCCAATAAATACCTGCAAATAGAATTTTTTTGTAAGTTACTAGATATTAAATAGTGTAAGGAAAATAGTATATTTCTAGTAGTTGACTAGTCGAATAGTAAATTAATCCTTGTTCGAATAAACCCATTAATCGATAATATTCGGTTAGTTGACTGGTTAAATTATTCGCCTAGTCAATTAATCGACTGAACAAATAGTACAAAAAGGATGTTTTTGAATATGGAGTTTTAGTTGATAAGGAATAATATAAAATGCTGATTTTGAAAAGCAATTAAAATATTATTTTTAACATTGGTAGCTAGGTAGTAGGTCGGTACCTACACCTACCTATCTGGATAGTAGGTAATAAGGAAGCACAATAAGTCCGAAATGTACGCCATCATGCACTGTGTGCCGGAGAACAAGAGGAGGGGCTACACCAACAAGCGGATCCCCATAGCCACAGACAGCCAGGCAGCCCTTAAGGCACTAAGTAGCCCACAGGTAAATTCCTGGCTGGTGAGTGAGTGCCGCGACGAGACGTGCGACCTGGCTGGGCAGAATGAGGTGAGCCTCATCTGGGTGCCGGGTCACTCGGGGGTCAAAGGCAATGAAGAAGCTGACAGTCTCGCGAAAAGAGGGTCAGCAGAACCATTTATTGGACCAGAACCGGCTCTGGGCGTGACAAAGAGCACTGCCAGGGGAGCCATTAAGTCCTGGGTCAGAAACCAACACAAGGTGTACTGGGCAGACTGTCCAGGGCTCAGACATGGGAAGTCAATAATTACCGAACCCAGTTCAAAGTAGTGTTGGGCGATATATCGATCACGGTGATTTCATACCGGTGAGCGGAAAATCACTGGAGCGACCGGTGATCGAAGTTTAACTAATGCAGTGAGTAGCGATTGTGGACTAGCGAAGTGATCACCGCGCAACCGGCAACGTAATAATAAATATCAGTATTAGATCTGATAGAGCGCTTGGAAATAAATATCGAATGTTAGCGTTCACAAGGTTTGGCGTGTTGGCGATATACTGGCTCACAGTGCTCACTGCTCAGTCCAAGATTATTTGAAACATTATTTGTACAGAGGTCCAGACTTGTTCGTTCATACTGGATGCCGTATCGCCGAAGCACTATGCCCGTGCCGTGTCATTTCTATTCAGACTTAGTTTAGTTTTAGTTTAAACTTTCATCTCAGCGTATATCACGGCGTTGTGCAAAACATGTCTAAAAAAACAAAAAAACAGTGAAATTTGGAATCATTTTACACCCATTGACTGGGACAATTGCTATGCAACATGCAATATATGCAAGAAAAATTTTTAGTACAAAACAACGAACTTA